>QLSR01000318.1:452732-679291 GCA_031780015.1 Citrullus colocynthis
TTCTAATTCTTTTTTTTTTTTTTTTTTTTGTCTTCTTCCCTTTTAGTTTTCCTCTTCCTTCCTTCTTTTTTTTCTTTTTTTTTTTAATTTACAATATGAGATTATTAATTCTAATTTGCTTAAAGCTTTTAAACGTGCTTACCAATTAGGTGCTTACATTTCCTTATAGGCTTTTTAACGCACCGATTTTTAAAAGTAGAGTGTGACAATATCTGCACACCATGGTGCGGATCTGTGACTTTTAATACAGCTTCATCTGAAAAGCTTGCGTAACGTCCAGCTGTTTTCGATCGTGTTCCATATTCTCAAGTTTGGAAAGATGATCTGCCATGTTGTTCTCTATACCTTTGCGATCAACTATTTCTGCATCGAACTCTTGAAGAAGCAGAATCCATCGGATGAGCCTCGACTTGGAATCTTTTTTAGTCATCAAGTATCGGATAGCTGAGTGGTCAGTGTGGATGATGACTTTTAAACCCTAGAAGGTATGCTTTGAATTTTTCAACAGCGAACACTACTGCTAGCAATTCTTTCCTTGTAGTGGTGTAATTTGCTTGGGCTGCGTATAAAGTTTTGCTGGCGTAGGCTATAGGATGCAACATTCTGTCTCTACGTTGAACCAACGCAGCTCCCATCGCATAGTCGCTAGCATCACACATTAGCTCGAATGGCTGCGACCAAACTGGGGCAATTAAAATTGGTGCTGACACCAATGCTGCTTTCAGAGTTTCAAACGCCTTGAGGCATTGAGCTTAAGGGGCGTGCAATTTTTGAAAAGTACTTGACGAACCCTCTATAAAAGCCTGCATGTCCCAAGTAGTTGCGAAGTGTCTTTACATTTGTAGGAGGCGGGAGCTTCTCCACGGCTTCAATTTTGGCCTGATCGACTTCAAGGCCCTTCTTGGATATTTTGTGACCGAGGACAATTCCTTCGTTTACCATGAAGTGACATTTTTCCTAATTGAGCACTAAGTTTGTGTCCTCGCATCTTTTCAATACTTTCTCTAAATTGGCTAAACATGCTTCAAATGAATTTTCAAATACTGAAAAATCGTCCATGAATATCTCCACAGATTCTTCTAAAAATTCAAAGAAGATTGCCATCATACGTTGCTAAAAGGTGCCTGGGGCGTTACATAGTCCAAACGGCATGCATCGAAATGCGAATGTACCATAAGGACATGTAAATGTTGTCTTCTCCTGGTCTTCTGGAGCAATCATTGTCACACCCCCTCCTTGATTACTTACTTAACCTGGAAGGAGATGTGAGGACAATACACATCAGCCATCTTGTGACGTATACCATTCATTTATACCTGATAATCCTGATAAATCATAACATGCATATTACTCCTTCATACATCCAAAATTATATAAAAAACAAAACTTATATACAGATAATTCAAACTTTCAACTCAACCACAATGCACTTATACAAAACCATATCTCACATCCAAACATATGTACAACTAGGTCTACATGCCATTATATAAAGGTTATATACACATACAACTCTTCAAACAAACTAATTTCTGAAAACTCGAAGCTTAAGGAGGGCGAGTTGGAGTAGGCAAAGCACCGGGAATGTCCTTGCTACTTGGGAGGAAAAGAAAACCTTGAAGACATGAGCTAACAGCCCAGTGAGTGACTAATTTTAACAACTATTTTTATTTCGAAAATCATCAGGATTTATACTAATTCTAGCAGCATGAGTAAAACATGGAATCATTTTATATTCATTGGATAAATTATGCTTAAATGCCCTTATCAAATCATACATGATTTTTCAGCAAATCATAAAGAAATCAGTTTGGTTACAATACTTCTCTTTAGTTGAGGTGGAGCAAAACTCAACAACCCAACGTCGAAAACAAATAAGGCTCGATGCGGAGCAGAACTCAACGCACCAGCATATAACCTCTATGTGTACATAGGAACATGGTGAGTTGCCCAAGTACCTTCTTTATGTCCTTCAGTACTGGGTCCCAGGGAAACTCACGTGCCTTCTCATGTCCTTCAGCACTGAGCCTCCTCTAAAACATTTTTCCTTTAAGGAAAGCAATACTTTATACAAACAGTTCATATGCAAACTTCCATAAGAAAACAGGGCAATTCTTAAATCAATAACATTTCATAAACATACTTTTCAATACCTTTTAAGAAACATAAACTATGCTTTATAAATTGATTGATCACAAAATCATAATCAATTTGGAAACCGAACTAATATGTACAACAAAATCGTTGAAACAAGAAAGTGTCACTCACAACTCTTTCTAGGCCTTGAGTGAATTATACGCCTTCCCTATCTCCTCTTGGCCTGAAATAAACATTTTTTCCCTACGTTACGTTTTCCTTTACTTGATCGTTTACTTTGCATAATTAAACTCAAATCATGATTCATCACGGAGCCTCCCCTTTTTCCCAAAGTAAGCCTAATAAGCAAGATTACCAACGAAAATCCCACATTCCCAGCGAGATTACTAGCGAAACTACCCAACAGGGCACAATACTAGGGACACCAGGATAAGCAAGACTAGCGTGATTTACCTGAGGAGCGATACCTAGCGAGACCCAGCGAGTTTTGTGAGACGGAAAGCCCCCTGCGTTCCAGCGACACTCGTCTCGCTACCTCTACTTTATTTACTCAGCGATACCCGACAGTAGAGATCTCCTCTTTTCCTTTTTGTTCTTACTCCTATCTCAAAATTTTAAAGCATAACTCTCCTTCGTTCTTTAGCTATTCCAAAATTACTCTGTGTTGCTTCAGATTGTAAAGCAATTCTGTAACCGTTGCTTTTACCTAAAAATGCACATAATTAACTTTAATTCCAGTTTTACCATCCTTCATAAGAATTGTTAAGAATTTTGTTAACTTACTGACCTTAAAATATCAGCCCTAGACTTGATCTCCTCGATTCGTTCTACTCCAAACATCAGACACTGTTCAGTCTGTGCATCCACAAACAACGTTCTATTCCGCTTAGATTTTCAACACCAAAATGAGTAGACTTCCATCCAAAATCCACAAGAACACCTTCTTCTACCTTCCCTTGTAGTTCATCTGAAAAACAGAACCGACTTAAGCTCTCGAAAATGTCTAAAAAATGATTAAACATTTAATTCACTTGCCTATATATATTGCCGACTTAACCCTCAAAAGCAGGCTGGCGCGCAGGGTTCTTACTTACTTCAACGCAAAGCACCCATAACGCAACCTACCTCTAACGCCTTCAACAATCATCCACACTCAACGCATGGTGCCCTCAACGCCTCCTACCTTCAACGCTTACAACTCAATCATCCACACTCAACGCATGGTGCCCTTAACGCCTCCTACCTTCAACGCTTACAACTCAAATCACTTATACCCGTCTTCGACACATGGGGAACTTAACCATGACAACCTTACCAACATATGGTAAGTCAAGTACATTCCTTCCCCCACCAATGATCAACGCTTAGTCTTGGCCAACACTTAGCCAAAAGTTTTGCTCTTTCACCCTCTACCACTTTTCCTCTAACAACGCATAGCCACAATTTCACTTGCCTTCTCCCAACACTTAGTATTATAAGCCAGTGCTTACAATCATGATCTGGTTGTAGCCTGAATAGCCATCCAAGAAGCAGAAGAACTCAATTCCTGCAAGTCTATCTAACATTTGGTCAATAAAAGGCAGTGAGAAATGATCCATCTTCGTCTCTGCGTTGAGTTTCCCGTAGTCCATGCAGATTCTCTACCCTTTGACAGTGCGGGTGGGGATAAATTCGTTATTCTTGTTTGGGACTACAGTCATACCTCCTTTCTTGGGAACGCATTGCACAGGACTTACCCATTTACTATCAGAGATGGGAAAGATAACGCCTGCGTCCAACCATTTAAGCACTTCTTTCCTGACAACTTCTTTCATTGTTGGGTTTAGCCGCCTTTAGGGCTCGATGGATCCATCGTTTCCTTCTTCTAGATGAATTTTATGCATGCAGTATGTGGGGCTTATCCCTTTGATATCAGCCAACATCCACCCAACAGCTCGGATGTGCTTTTTAAGAATGATTAGCAAAGCTGATTCTTGATTAGGGGATAAAGCAGCTAAGATAATAACTGGAAGAGAGTTACCTTCTCCTATGTAAGCATACTTCAGGTGGTTTGACAACACTTTTAACTCCAGTTCTGGCGCTTCTTCCAGAGATGGTTTTGTTTGTTGATTGGTCTGATTGGTGTCAAGGATTCTAAAGCAGAATGGACCACAGCACAACATTGTTCAGGCTGCTGTGCGTCCAGATTTGCGATCTTTTCATAATTTTCTTCTTCAAGCACCATTCTATGGAACTCATCCTCTGCGTCGAGGTTTTAGCAGGTCTCCTGTTCGCCTAGATACTCTAACGCTTTAAAGACGTTGAAAATCACTTCCTGATCATTAACTCTCGTAATGATCTCCCCCTTGTGGACGTCGATGAGTGTACGTCTCGTCGACAGAAATGGGCATCCAAGTATGATAGGGACATCCTTGTCCGCTTCATAATCCAAGATAATGAAGTCTGCAGGGAGAATGAACTTGCCTACTGATAACTTGTAGAAATACAAGTTACTATAGTCATTATTTGATTTAATTAGAGTAACTTTGGAGTTAAACGCATGATTTTGGTAGTTAAATGATGAAAAATGTATCAACATGAGTTGGCACTACTTGCAAAATAAAAATGCCTGAAAAACGATAAGCTTCTGTTCCTAACGCAGGGTTAAGAAGAAAAGAAGTGGGAACAACCAAGTACAAAGAGATGAAGCTGCTGCGAGAACATGCATCGAGCCTATGCGGTGAGGTCATGCGTTGAAGACCATGCGTCGAAGAAGAAACTCAAGCATGCTCAAGCAGCTGTCATGTCATTACGGAAAAGAGTAACAACCTATCAAGATCATGGCAGAACAAATAGGCTGACAAATCTGAAAAGTCTATGCAGCATGGGTGAAATTTAATGCAAAGGTGTCAGGTCATCATGATATCAACCTTTTGACGCCTATAAATAGCCAAAAAGCTTCTTAAAGAAAGGGGAGAGAGACGAGTTCAAGAGGCGAAAGCTCTGCACTATTTCTCCCTCACCATAACCAGCCTCCATTTCGAGCTCTTATGAGAGAAGGATTCTGAGCATTTTCAGAGTCATCTCCCAGTGAGTGAGAACCTTCACCTATGGAATTTATGTACCAGATAGCGACCATCTCAAGCCTCCATGAAGCAAGACGTTGCTAGTGGCGGCTTGACGCCCTTCATTTCTGTTTTATTTCCATTTTTCTCCTTCTTGCTTATATTTTGTTAATGACATTTGAGAGAATGACTTATTCGCTTAATATGAGTTTGATTGACTATTCTCTTTCACCTATCTTTATACTGAACACCTTACACCATGTTTGAATGAATGAGTTGATGTTAAGAGTTAGTTTTCTTGAGCAATTCTGAGCATATAACATCTTGATTAATGCATATCTTTAGCTTGCATGACTTTGTCTGACAAACACAAGTAGTAAGCATAACTGTCGAGCTTGAAAGAGTGGATAGTTAATCTTCAGCATTTATTAAGACTAGATGAGTTGCAGAGATGTAGTTCATCTTTTGCCAACGCAAACGTACCATGCATCTTAGAAATAAGATTAATGTGGCGTCGAAACATCGAGAGATGGATTCACAATTGCAGTTTGTAGGTATGAAATTGTACTCAGAAGGTTTAGGTAACAATTAACTCTTGCATTAACTCCTATCACATGGTTCCATTCATTCTCAACGCATGCTATCTGACACTAAATGACATATGACTAACCATCACCGCGTTCACCTCATTATTAGTAGTAGGAAATTCTTTTCATTCTTAATGTATAGTTTTACACAACAAACAATTGCACATATCACATGTATAGTTCACCACATAGTCAGGCTTATAATCTCAGCGCCTAGTTATTACAAATCCCTGCGTTCGACCCTGGACTCACCAGGATACCTATAAATACTTATACTTGGGTCTTTATAGGAAAACTTGCTTAATCATGAGCACATTTAGGGTAATTCTCGACGCATCCTTGACAGAAATGTTAAAATCTATTTTGTGCAACAAGCTAAGAAACAACTTAATTAAAATAAGAAATAATAACGAACAAGTTTTTGGCGTCGTTGTTGGGGATTTGAATTGATAATTTAGGTCTTGATATTATTTCTTGATTTATGCAGAAAATCTCAATCTTGGGTTGTACTGAGCGTTTAGCCGAAGACGTATCTGACTGTTTATGAACAAAGAGCAGCCTGTGTTCATTTCTGACCCTGAGATCGAGAGAACTTTTCGGAAAAGAAATAAGACATTTCAAAGGCGGCGACAACTTTACAGAGAGAAAAAGATGCAAAATCAAGCAAACAACGCCAACCAGCCTTTGAGAGCTAACAATGAGGTTGACAGACGAGAAGAAGCAGTAAACTATGCGTTAGCCCAAGCACAACTTCAAGCTCAGCAGATTGATCAACAAACTCATCCCATCTTATTGGCACATGATCAAAATCGTCTAATCAGGGATTATGCGTCGCCCATCTTGTATAATTTTTCACCTGGAATTATGCGACCCGAGTCCCAAGGATTAAGATTTGAAATGGAGCCAGTCATGCTTCAAATGCTGCAAACAGCAGGACAGTTTGGAGGATCACCTGGTGAGGACCCTCATGCTCACCTAAAGAGCTTCATTGAAATCTGAAACACTTTCGTCATCCCAAACATAAGTGCAGATGACATTCGATTAATGCTGTTCCCATTCTTCCTCAGAGATGAGGCGAGACAGTGGACATATTCCTTGGAACCAGGCGAGATCACCACCTGGAACCAAATGATAGAGAAGTTAATGAAAAAGTTCTTCCCACCAACGGAGAATGCTCGAAGAAGAAGAGACATCGCCAATTTCCAACAAAAAGACAGAGAAACCCTGAGCGATGCTTGGGCAAGATTCAAGAGGTTGGTAAGAAATTGCCCACATAATGGTTTCCCCGACTGTGTTCAAATGGAGATATTCTATGATGGATTGACCGAGGCCTCTCAGACCGCTGCAAATGCTGCCGCAGCGGGAGGATTGCTGGATAAAACTTATACTGAGGCCAAGGAAATTCTCGACAGAATATCAAGAAATCACGAGGATTAGGAGGACCATGGATATAGCCGATCTGGTCGCAGGCAAAACCATGCGTCAGGAGCACCTGAGCATAATAGTGTTGCTGCATTGCAAGCTCAAGTCACCGCCATGACTAACCTGTTACAGACTATGGCCCTTAATCAGTCGAATATAGGAGGCGGCGGCCAAGTGAATGCAGTAAATCAAATGAACGCTGTAGGATGCGTGGAATGCGGGGAGCCGCATGCGTATGAAGTATGTCCACAGAACCCTCAGTCTGTGTGTTTTATACGTAACAACCCTTATTCCAATACCTACAACCCTGGCTAGAGGAATCATCCGAATTTCTCATGGGGTGGTAATCGCCAGCCTGAGCAGCAAGGTGCCCCGATGCACGAAAGAGGAGGATCATCTGGATTCTACCATGGACATCAGAGGCAAAATTCACATCAGTCAGCGCCTGGTCCATCATCATCCATGGAAGCTCTTCTAAAGGAATATATGCAGAAGAATGACGCCTTGTTACAGACCCAGGAGTCATCCATCCGGAATTTAGAGCTTCAAATTGGCCAGATCGTCGGAGAATTGAAGACACGGCAAAAAGGCTCTCTTCCGAGCAACACCGAAGCCCCACGCGGTACGGGCAGTTCAGGGAAAGAACAGTGTCAAGCTGTGACACTGCGAAGTGGAAGAACAATGAATGAACTTCCCCACACAGAGAACTCTCAACCAACAATTCATCATTTCAACCTCACAACTGAATTTAACCAATCAACGCAACAAAAACAAGCTAACATGCAAAGAAGTTCATCAAAAAAAGACGCATCAACAAGCATGTCAGCCGAGCTGCAAACGCCTCCTTATCCTCAGTGGTTAAGAAGGAAGAAAAACAATGAGAGGCAGTTCAAACGCTTTCTAGATGTACTCAAACAATTGCACATCAACATCCCGCTTGTGGAAGCATTGGAACAAATGCCTACCTATGCTAAATTCTTCAAGGACATACTGTCTAAAAAGAGAGGAATGGGTGAACATGAGACCATAGCTCTAACCCAGGAGTGCAGTGACATAGTCTGTGAACGCATCTCCACAAAGGTGAAAGACCCAGGGAGCTTCACCATTCCTTGTTCTATTGGAGGAATTCACATAGGAAAAGCGTTGTGTGATCTAGGGGCTAGCATTAACCTTATGCCCCTGTCAGTATTCAACAAGTTGGGGATCGCATCGCAGCCAACAACAGTTACTCTACAATTGGCGGATCGATCCGTGGTGTATCCTGAAGGAAGGATTGAGGATGTGTTGGTAAAGGTCGACAAGTTTATTCTCCCCGCAGACTTCATTATCCTAGATTATGAAGCAGACGAGGACGTCCCAATCATACTTGGACGCCCTTTTCTGTCAACGGATCGTACACTCATTGACGTCCACAAGGGGGAAATTATCATGAGAGTTAATGATCAGGAAGTGATATTCAACGTCTTTAAGGCGTTGGAATATCCAGGGGAACAGGGAACTTGCCAGAACCTCGACGCCATACCAACACATGAAAGGTGGCTTGAAGAAAATGATGAGTCCCATGAAAGGTGGCTTGAAGAAAATGATGAAACTATCGCAAATCTGGACGCGCAGCAGCCTGAACAATGCTGTGCTTTGGTCCATTCTGCTTTTGAAACCTTGACTCCGAATCGAATCAACCAACAAACAAAACCATCTCTGGAAAAAGCGCTAGAAATCGAGTTAAAAGTGTTGCCAGCTAACCTCAAGTATGCTTACTTAGGAGAAGGTAACTCTCTTCCCGTTATTATTTTAGCTGCTTTATCCCCTAGTCAATAATCAGCATTGTTATTCATTTTGAAAAAGCACATCCGAGCTGTCGGATGGACGTTGGCTGATATCAAGGGGATCAGCCCCACATACTGTATGCATAAAATTCGTCTAAAAGAAGGAAAAGACGGATCTATCGAGGCCCAAAGACGGCTCAATCCAGCAATGAAAGATGTTGTCAAGAAAGAAGTGCTTACATGGTTGAACGCAGGGGTCATCTTCCCCATTTCTGAGAGTAAGTGGGTAAGGCCTGTCCAATGCGTTCCCAAAAAGGGAGGTTTGACTGTAGTCCCAAATAAGAATAACGAATTGATCCCCACCCGCACTGTCATGGGGTGGAGAATTTGCATGGACTACAGGAAGCTCAACGCGGCGACGAAAAAGGATCATTTCTCGTTACCCTTCATTGACCAAATGTTAGATAGACTTGCGGGAAATGAATTCTTCTGCTTCTTGGATGGCTATTCAAGCTACAACCAGATCATGATTGCTCCAGAAGACCAGGAGAAGACCATATTTACATGTCCTTATGGTACATTTGCATTTCGACACATGCCATTTGGACTATGTAACTCCCCAGGCACCTTTCAGAGGTGTATGATGGCAATCTTCCCTGAATTTCTAGAAGAATCTTTGGAGATATTCATGGATGATTTTTCGGTCTTCGGAAATTCGTTTGAAACATGTTTAGCCAATTTGGAGAAAGTACTGAAAAGATGCAAAGACACCAACCTAGTACTTAATTGGGAAAAATGTCACTTCATGGTGACTGAAGGAATTGTCCTCGGTCACAAGATATCCAAGAAGGGTCTGGAAGTTGATCAGGCCAAAATTAAAGCCGTAGAAAAGCTCCCACAGCCTACAAACATAAAGACGCTTTCCAGCTTCTTGGGACATGCAGGCTTTTAAGCTCATTGTGGAGCAGAATCGACCCTACATTTTTAATGAAGAATGTCTCAAGGCATTTGAGACGCTAAAAGCAGCACTGGTGTCAGCACCAATTTTAATTGCTCCAGATTGGTCGCAGCCATTCGAACTAATGTGCAATGCCAGCGACTATGCGATGGGCGCTGCGCTAGTTCAACGCAGAGACAGAATGCTGCACCCCATAGCCTATGCCAGCAAAACTTTCAAAGTAGCCCAAGCGAATTATACCACTACAGAGAAAGAGTTGTTAGCAGTAGTGTTCGCTGTTGAGAAATTCAGAGCATATCTTCTAGGGTCAAAAGTCATCATCTATACTGACCACTCAGCTATTTGATACTTGATGACTAAAAAAGATGCCAAGCCGAGGCTCATCCGATGGGTTCTGCTTCTTCAAGAGTTTGACACTGAAATAATTGATCGCAAAGGTACAGAGAACAACGTAGCAGACCATCTCTCCAGACTCGAGAATATGGAACACGATTGTAAACAGTTGGACGTCAACGCAAGCTTTCCAGATGAAGCTGTATTGAAAGTCACCGAGTCCGCGCCATGGTATGCAGACATTGTCAACTTCTTGGTGTTCAAGCAATTTCCCGAGGACTTCAACGCACAGCAGAAGAAGAAGTTGATGCATGATGCGAAGTTCTATTATTGGGACGAACCCCAACTCTACAAAAAGGGGCCAGATCACATCTTCAAACTCTGCGTCCCAGAGACTTCATATCAACGCATCCTATCTCAATGTCATGACTCCCCCTATGGAGGACATTTTGGAGGACAGTGAACTGCAGCCAAGGTCCTACAAAGCGGATACTTCTGGCCAACTCTTTTCAGAGATGCCAGGGACTATGCGATCAGATGCGATAGATGTCAACGCATCGAAAATATCTCGAGTCCGAACGAAATGCCACTTACCTCTATCTTAGAAGTTGAACTCTTTGACGTTTGGGGTATTGATTTTATGGGCCCATTTCAGCCATCAAACGGCCACAACTATATATTGGTAGATGTGGATTATGTATCAAAATGGGTCGAAGCAATCTCATGCGCTAGGAATGACGTGACGACAGTCTCAAGTTTTCTTCAGAAGAATATATTCACGAGATTTGGGATGCCGAGAGCCCTTATTAGCGATGAAGGTACGCATTTCATTAATAAAATCATTTCCAACTTGCTAATAAAATACAATGTGCAGCACAGGGTGGCAACTGCATACCACCCGCAGATAAATGGACAAGCAGAAATTTCCAATAGAGAATTGAAAACTATTTTAGAAAAGGTAGTTAACTCTTCTCAAAAAGACTGGGCGTCCAAATTAAACGAGGCGTTATAGGCATATCGTACAGCATTCAAAACGCCTATCGGGATGTCACCGTACACGTTGGTCTTTAGAAAGGCCTGCCATCTGCCGTTGGAGCTGGAACATAAAGCATTGTGGGCTACCAAGAGATTGAACATGGACCTAAAAGCAGCTGGAGAAGCGCGTCAGCTTCAACTGAATGAACTAGAGGAATGGAGACTGCAGCCCTATGAGAACGCAAAGATATACAAGGAACGAACAAAGCGTTGGCACGATCAATGCATCAGTAAGAAATCTTTGCATATAGGTCAAAAGGTCCTCCTTTTTAACTCTAGACTGTGTTTATTTCTAGGAAAATTAAAAACAAGATGGTTTGGTCCCTTCGTGATCAAGGAACTCTTTCCTCATGGTGCCGTAGAGCTGATGAATGAAGACGGCACCAACGCATTCAAAGTTAATGGTCAACGCGTGAAACCATATTATGGAGTTGGCTTGGAATGCGACAAAGTAACCATTGACCTAGCAAAGATCGAATGAGGAAAAGATGGATGCGCCTTGCGTTGGCAACGAACACTCATATTCCAGGGACACGCCTTAACTCTTTGTATATTACCACATTATTTTATCTGATTTTCATTTTTGTTCATCTCTAATCTATTTTGATTTACTTTATTTTTATTTTATTTATTTATTTTATTTTATTTTATTTTTCGTTGCTTTAAAAAATTTTGTTTGGCGCTATCTATTATATTGCGTTGAGTGAACTGAACTCAATTTCAAGGCGTCGACATCGAAAACGATGCGATACGATTAACTCGACGCCTAGAGGGGAATCTGAAGCGATTCTATCAAATCGCTCAGATCAAGAATTCGAAAAGGCTGACGGCGCTTAAGTCAGCTGATATCAACGGATGTCAAACCATTTAATGCGGCTATGATGCCCCTGAGGCATCGAGCTGATAACCCACGCGCTTCCGCCTTCTAAATCCTATATAAACCCCTCTTCACCCCTTTTCTAGGTTATGCTTTCATATCTCTCAGTTTCAAATTACCAGTGCGGATTCCGGCGATTTCCGTTTCCAGATTCACCCATTTTTCTCTCTTTTCACCGATACCATCTCCATGGCTTCCCAACGACCCGTTTCCTCCAAAAGCCCTAAACCTATGGCCTCATCCTCAAGGCAGGATAGTCGGAATCCGTCCACTACCTCCATCACACCTGAACCTCTCACCATCGTTCGCCTCAACAGTCCTGAGTTGGAGGTGACATCATCCCCATCTTCGCCACGCTCCAGGGACCTGTCTGAAGACCAAATGGTAGGAAGGAATGATGAATCCACCGTCTTCGGAGATATTCTAGACTCCATCGATGAAGAAGATGATGACTGGTTGGACGGGTTGGTCGACCAGAGGATGAAGAATGAACCGCGTGGGTCAGTCCCTACGGTAAGCGGTCTTGAGGAATCAAACTCCGATGACAGACCTATCAAAAAGGTAATAGCGGCAGTGGAACAGAAGAAATTTGCCAAAGAAAAGCAGATCAGGCCAATGAGGGCCAGGGAAGAAGCCGAGGAAGATGTTCCGCTGCTAAGAAGGAAAAGCAAGAAAGTAAAGGACGCGGGGACATCCGAGGCTGTCGCATCTTCAGTCGCCACATCATCTGTTGAGTGACTAGCAGCAAAAGCGGCAGAGAAGTCCAAAAAGCTGAAAGACGACATCCAAAAGATGAAAGAAAGGACGGAGTCGTTTCTCACCGCCAAGAAGAAAAGAAAAGAGGAAATTGCGGCTAGCGAGCAAGCTGTCGCAAAGGCCGCCCGAAGAGCCGAGTTTCTCCGTCGCATTGCAGAGATTGCGACAGAATTAGAAGTAGAAGTGGAAGTGAGTGATGCGGAGAGGCCACCCAAAGCTGAACGCATCAAGAAAAACATCAAAAAAAAAAATAAAGGAAGAGAAGAAGAAAGAAAAAGAGGTCGCGGTCACCAAAGCAAAGCGACCAGAGAAAAAGAAGACTGAGGTGCCTAAAGCACTTGGAGTTGTCATATGGGATTCGGATGCAGGCAGCGCAAGGAGAATGTCTGCTAGTCCCATCAGAAGGAATGAGAAAGGAAAAGAAAAAGTGGTTGAGAAAACCAACGAAGGAGGCGGTGAAGAGCCGAAAGAAGCAATTCAGTGGGCTCTACACCGAAGTGGGATTTTTCCCAGAACCAATAGAGCTGCCCGCCTTCATCATACAAGGAGTCGACGCATTGGGTTGGAGGCAATTGTGTGAAAGTGGCCAGGTCATCCAACCCACCGCCGTGGAGGCATTTTACGAAGGAACAATTCACCGAAGAGCACACTTGGTCAAAGTAGAAGATGAGGTGATTTTCTTCGAGCCTCAAGAGATTAACACGTTGTTTGATCTGCCTAACATCGCGACGACGGAAGGAAACAGAATAATGTCGACGTCTACAGACGCCGAAATGAATGACGTCCTCTCAATCATCGCCAAACCTGGGTCAGAGTGGAACACTTCCCCAAAGGGTATTCAGTCATTGGCGCCTAACTGCTTGATCGCTGAGGCCAACCTGTGGCTCTATTTTATCAAGCGGTCACTGCTCCCCACAACGCATGACGCCTCAATTTCAAGGGACCGCGCTATGGTCATTTATTGCATCATGCGGGGAATTTAGCTGGACGTGGGACGAATCATTGCCCCACAGATTGGGGGCTATTCTTCAAGCCAAGGGGTCAGCTATTCTTCTCCTTTCGTGTGACAAGACTGTGCGCCAACGCACAATTCATGGAGGATGCACCAGTCAAAGTAGTAAACGGAGTCCTTTCAGCGCAGAGTTTGAGATGGATATTAAAGAACTCACTGCATCTGCTTGACGCGGCCAACCCAAAGAAGAGGCCGCCAATGTCACAAGAACCATCATCCCCCCAACCTCAACCCAAGAAGAGGAAGACGGTCAAAAAGAGTTCTGAGATTCAGGTGTCGAGCTCACAACCTAGTGAAGCTGAAGAAACTGTTCAGCTCGACGCCTACTCCCAAGCCTTGACCATTTACACTCCTCCTATCGATCCAATCCCTGAGGAGCCCTCTTCCTTACCAACTCCCCCTTCTCCTTCCCCTAAAATCCAAAACGAACAACTCCACCCCCCTACCACCCAATGCAGCCTTCCTTTGCCTCTTCCACTCCCTATCACAGACTTAAACAAAGAAACAAAGGAAGTGTCGTCGCTTTCTCCCCCCCATCTTGAGTTAACCCTCTCCCCGCCTCAATCAATCACCTTTCGAGAGGCAACTCCACCACCACCACCACACTTTGAGCCGACCCTGACTCTGAATCCTGAGGAGTCAGTGCCCTTTCAATTCTCACCGCCTCGCCATGAACCTCAAGCTTCCAATCTTCCAACTCCAACTACCGAACCTTCTACCCTCCCAACATCTCAACCACAGGCAGAAGCAACTACCAGCACGCATCATCAAGAAGAACCATACCACTTGCTGCACGCCTCTGCTCCGCTGTCGTTTGTTGATTTAAACTTGGATGATCTGCTGAGGTATTTGGATGATGGGATCCTTCACCCCATCATGGGAGACCTGGATGAAATTCGGCGCAAGGAGATGGAAAGTCTCCAGCGGCAAGAAGAGTTGGCTCAACAAGTTTCACAATTGGATCAACAAGTGACTCAGATGGCACAGTAACAATCAGAGCTTCGGAGTTTTGTTCAACGCCAAGCTCGGCGTTAGGATGAACAATTCAGCACTTTGATGAATTATATCTATGAAGTGTTCGTCCAACGCATCCCAGCGCCAGTTATTCCTCCATCCCTTCAGCAACCCCTCCCGTTTGACGATCCAAATCCTCCCCCTGCGGACAACAATGACAACGCCCCGGGGGGAACTTAAATTTGGGGGTGTTCTGTGGGATTCTTCCTCTACTTTTCTTATTTTTTTGTATATTCCTTTTAATTCTTTTTGTAAATAGTACAACGCGTAATACATTTACATCAATACAATATTCAATTCATGAATCTCTTTGTTCTCTTTTGTTTGTGCTTTCAATTATTTCTTGCTTTATTATTTTCTCCGCCCTGTTTTTGTTTCTGCATCCAACCTCCATGATGATATCTATGCACTTCACCTGTGGACTTATTGAAATAAGAGGATTGACTCACAAAGCCTTAGGATATTACACTTGGTAAATTACTTCTAAGAGTTAGTATGCATTGCAAGCTTTGCCTCAAGCCTCTTTTATAAAAATTTTTTTCTAAGGCAATCTCTTAACTCAATTTCAGCAATGACGACCTTCCTGCCTTCAAATTTGGGGGTAAGAATGATTTGAGCCATGTGTTCAACGCATAATAATAATAATAATAATAATAATAATAATATTTCTTTGGACAAACAACTCCGCTGACAACGCATAAAATTAGCCTGGTAAGAGTTGAGTTGAGAATGACTCTTTTAACACCCCATAATCAAAGGTGAGAGTCCAAGATCAGCGCAAGGTAAATAAATGGTACCACTATCGACGCAACCAAAAAGGAACGCGATAAGTGCCAAGTTGTGAAATGGTATTTGCTCGATGTTGGCTGCCTCCATGCACCCTAACGTTGGTATGTCAAAATGAAGGTAGATAGCCCGGATCAACGCAAGTCCACTATCATCTAAAAAGAAAAAAAAAATCTATACGAATGAATGAACTCCAAGGCACATTACTAAAATGAGGACATCAGATTGGCTGGAAATGAGTAAGGGTATTTTTTAGGAATAAGCTTGCCGCATCTAAAAATTAGAAGTATTTCAAAGCGTTGATTGAAAGGAACTTGGTATGGTTATCTGATCGTTGATATAGTCAAGGAGTAGAAGGCATGTTGAGAGAGTGCGCTTTTACTTAGACGGGCGGTAGAAATTAATAAATCTTCAAATAAATGTTCAAGGACAAACATTAACTCAAATTTGGGGGTGTGATAACTTGTAGAAATACAAGTTATTATAGTCATTATTTGATTTAATTAGAGTCACTTTGGAGTTAAACACATGATTTTGGTAGTTAAATGATGAAAAATGGATCAACATGAGTTGGCACTACTTGCAAAAGAAAAATGCCTGAAAACGATAAGCTTCTGTTCCTAACGCAGGGTTAGGAAGAAAAGAAGTGGGAACAACCAAGTACGAAGAGATCAAGCTGCTGCGAGAACATGCGTCGAGCCTATGCGGTGAGGTCATGAGTTGAAGACCATGCGTCGAAGAAGAAACTCAAGCATGCTTAAGCAGCTGTCATGTCATTACGAAAAAGAGTAGCAGCCTATCAAGATCATGGCAGAACAAATAGGCTGACAAATCCGAAAAGTTTATGCAGCATGGGTGAAATTTAATGCAAAGATGTCAAGTCATCATGATATCAACCTTTTGACGCCTATAAATAGCCCAAAAGCTTCTTAAAGAAAGGGGAGAGAGACAAGTTCAAGAGGCGAAAGCTCTGCACTATTTCTCCCTCACCATAACCAACCTCCATTTCGAGCTCTTCTGAGAGAAGGATTCTGAGCATTTTCAGAGTCATCTCCCAGTGAGTGAGAACCTTCACCCTATGGAATTTATGTACTAGATAGCGACTATCTCAAGCCTCCATGAAGTAAGACGTTGCCAGTGGCGGCTTGACGCCCTTCATTTCTGTTTTATTTCCATTTTTCTCCTTCTTGCTTATATTTTGTTAATGACATTTGAGAGAATGGCTTATTCGCTTAATATGAGTTTGATTGACTATTCTCTTTCATCTATCTTTATACTGAACACCTTACACCATGTTTGAATGAATGAGTTGATGTTAAGAGTTAGTTTTCTTGAGCAATTCTGAGCATATAACATCTTGATTAATGCATATCTTTAGCTTGCATGACTTTGTCTGACAAACACAAGTAGTAAGCATAACTGTCGAGCTTGAGAGAGTGGATAGTTAATCTTTAGCATTTATTAAGACTAGATGAGTTGCAGAGATGTAGTTCATCTTTTGCTAACGCAAACTTACCATGCGTCTTAGAAATAAGATTAATGTGGCGTCGAAACATCGAAAGATGGATTCACAATTGCAGTTTGTAGGTATGAAATTGTACTCAGAAGGTTTAGGTAACAACTAACTCTTGCATTAACTCCTATCGCATGGTTCATTTCATTCTCAACGCATGCTATCTGACACTAAATGACATATGACTAACCATCACCACGTCCACCTCATTATTAGTAGTAGGAAATTCTTTTCATTCTTAATGTATAGTTTTACACAACAAACAATTGCACATATTACATGTATAGTTCACCGCATAGTCAGGCTTATAATCTCAGCGCCTAGTTATTACAAATCCCTGCGTTCGACCCTGGACTCACCAGGATACCTATAAATACTTATACTTGGGTCTTTATAGGAAAACTTGCTTAATCATGAGCACATTTAGAGTAATTCTCGACGCATCCTTGTACAGAAATGTTAAAATCTAATTTGTGCAATAAGCTAAGAAACAACTTAATTCAAATAAGAAATAATAACAAACATCTACCTTTACCAACACATCCTCGATCCTTCCTTAGGATGCACAACGGATCGATCCACCAATTGTAGGGTAACTGTTGTTGGCTGCGATGTAATCCCCAAATTGTTGAATACTGACAGAGGCATGAGATTAATGCTAGCCTCTAGATCACACAACGCTTTTCCTATGTAAACCCCTCTGATGGAACAAGAAATGGTGAAGTTCCCTGGATCTTTCATCTTTGTGGGGATGCGTTCACAGACCATGTCACTGCACTCTTGCGTTAGAGCTATGGTCTCATATTCACCCATTCCTCTCTTTTTAGACAATATGTCCTTAAGGAATTTAGCATAAGTGAGCATTTGTTCCAACGCTTCCACCAGCGGGATGTTGATGGGCAGTTGTTTAATTACATCCAGGAAGCGTTTGAACTGCCTCTCATTATTTTTCTTCCTTCTTAACCGCTGTGGATAAGGAGGCATTTGCAGCTCAACTGACACGCTTGTTGATGCATCTTTCCCTGATAAACTTCTTTGCATGTTAGCTTGTTTTTGTTGTGTTGAATGGTCAGATTCAATTGTGGGATTGAAAAAATGAATTGTTGGTTGAGAGATCTCTGGTTGGTTTAAGTGATTCTCAGTCTCGTAGCTAGAGTTTTCTTCCCTGGGCAGGGAAGTTCATTCATGGCTCTTCCACTTCGCAGTGTCACAACTTGACACTATTCTTTTCCTGAACTGCCCGTACCACGTGGGGCTTCGGTGTTGCTGGGTAGAGATCCTTTCTGTGCGTCTTAAGCTCTCCAGCAATCTGGCCAATCTCAAGCTCTAAATTCCTGATGGACGACGCCTGGGTTTGCATCAAGGTGTAGTTCTTCTGCATGTATTCCTTCAGAAGAGCTTCCATGGATGATGTTGGACTAGACGTTGATTGATGTGGATTTTGCCTCTAATGTCCATGGGAAAATCCAGATGATCCACCTCTTTCGTACGTGGGCGCACTTTCCTGCTCAGGCTGGCGGTTACCACCTGAGAAATCCTGATGATTCTCCAACCAGGGTTGTAGGTATTGGAATACAGGTTATTCCGTATGAAGCATACAGATTGAGGGTTCTGCGGACATACCTCATACGTATGCGGCTCCCCGCATCCAACGCATCCTGCTGCGTTCAGTTGATTCACTGCGTTAACTTGGCCGCTGCCTCCTGTATTTGACTAATTCAAGACCATAGTCTGCAACAGGTTAGTCATGGTGGTAACTTGAGCTTGTAATGCAACAACACTATTATGCTCTAATGCTCTTGGCGCATTGTTTTGCCTGCGGCCAGATCGGCTATATCCCTGGTCCTCCCCATGCTCATGGTTTCTTGATATTCTATCTAGAATGTCCTTGGCCTCGGTATAAGTTTTATCAAGTAGTCCTCCCACTGCAGCAACATTTGCAGCGGTCTGAGATGCCTCGGTCAAGCCATCATAGAATATCTCCATTTGAACACAGTCAGGGAAACCATTATGCGGACAGTTTCTCACCAATCTCTTAAATCTTGCCCAAGCATCGCTCAGCGTTTCTCTGTCTTTTTGTTGAAAGTTGGCGATAACTCTTCTTCTCCGAGCATTCTCCGTCGGGTGTAAAAACTTTTTCATAAACTTCTCTATCATTTGGTTCCAAGTAGTGATCTCACCTGGTTCGAAAGAATATGCCCACTGTCTCGCCTCATCTCTGAGGGAGAATGGGAACAACGTCAACCGGATGTCATTTGGACTTATGTTTGGGATGACGAAGGTATTATAGATTTCGATGAAGCTTTTAAGGTGAGTATGAGGGTCTTCACCGAGTGATCCCCCAAACTGACCTGCTGTTTGTAGCATCTGAAGCATGATTGGCTTCATTTCAAATCTCGAACCTTGAGACGCGGGTCGAATAATGCAAGGTGAAAAATTATATAAGATTGGCGACGCGTAATCCCTGATCGGATGGTTCCGATCATGTGCCAATAGAATAGGATGAGTTTGTTGATTAATGTGCAACTGAGCTTGAAGCTGCGCTTGGGCTAACGCATGGTTCATTGCTTCATCATGTCTGTCATTAGCCCCATTATTAGCACTCAAAGGCTGATTGGCATTGTTTGCTTGATTTTCCATTTTCTTCTCTCTGTAAAATTGTTGTTGCCTTTGAAATGTCTTATTTCTTTTTCGAAAGGTTCTCTCGATCTCAGGGTCAAAAATGAACGCAAGATGTTCTTTGTTCATAAACTGTCAGGTACATCTTCGGCTAAACGCTCTGTATGGTCCAAGATTGAGATTTTCTGCATAGATCAAGAAAATATTTCAAAACCTGATTTATTAATTCAAATCCTCGACAACGGCGCCAAAACTTGTTGTTGGATTTCTATTTTCGAGTTAGATTAAGTTTCTTAGCTTGTTGCACAAAAATAGATATGATAATTTCCGTACAAAGATGCGTCGAAAATTACTCAAGTGTGATCATGATTAAGCAAGTCTTCCAATAAAAACCCAAGTATAAGCTCTTATAGGTTTCCTGGTGAGTCTAGGGTCGAACGCAGGGATTTGTAATAACTAGGCGTTGAGAATAGATGCATGACTATGCGGTGAACTATACATGTAATATGTGCATGAGTTGGTTGTATGTATCTAAAACTATACATAAAGAATGAATAAAATTTACCACAACTAATAATGAGGTGGACGCGAAGATGGTTAGTCAAATGTCATTTAGTGTCAGATAGCATGCATTGAGAATGAACGGAACCATGCGATAAAAGCAAAGTTAATGCAGGAGCTAGTTATTACTTAAGCCTATCTAAGTATAAGTACATACCTACAAACTGAGCTTGTGAATCCATCTCTCGATGTTTCGACGCCACATTAATCTTATCTCTAAGACACATGGTAAGTTTGCATTGGCAAAAGATGAACATCTCTGCACCTCATCTAGTCTTGATAAATGCTAAAGATTAACCATCTACTCTCTCAAGCTAGACAGTTGTGCTTACTACATTTGTTTGTCAGACAAAGCTATGCAAGCTAATGATATGCATTAATCAGGATGTAACATACTTCATATTACTTAAGAAAAACTAACTCTAACATCTAACTCATTTAGCATTCAAACAACATGGTGTAAGATATTTAATATGGAAATAGATGGAAGATAATCGTCAATTAAACTCATATTAAGAAAATAAACCATTCTCTCGAATGTCAATAACAAAACATAAGTAAAAAGGAGAGAAATGGAGATAAAACATAAATGGAAGACGTCAAGCCGCCACTGGCAACATCTTGCTTCATGGAGATTTGAAATGGTTGCTATCTGATACATAAAGTTCATAGGGTGAAGGTTCTCACTCACCGTGAGATGATTCTGAAAGTTCTCAGAATCCTTCTCTCAAAAGAGCTCGAAATAGAGGCTGGTTATGGTGAAGGAGGATTTGTGTAGAGCTTTTGCTTCTTTGAACTCGTTTCTCTCTCTCTTTTCTCCCCATCTTTCGATTGGAGAAGCTTTGGGCTATTTATCAGCGTTGAAAAGTTGAAACTCATGATGACCTGACACCTTTGCATTAAATTCCCTACCCCGCTGCGTAGACTTTTCACATTGTCGGCCCATTGGTTCTGCCATGATCTGATAACGTGTTGTCCTTTTGCATAATGACATGACATCTTTTGCTCAGGCGTCCGTAACGATTTTATCTTGTCAACTGCAAGCTTAATCCGATGCTTATGTCCATCTGACAAATCGATATAAGTAGTAATAATCAAACTGCTCGAGAGTGTAAGCGATTGTGGAACTCAATTGACAAGGGTCAAGTAGTATTGCCTATCTATAGGGATAACCTTGGTTCTTAACACTCTCCTATACGTTATAGACATATAACGCATAGCGGCTGACAATCGGGAGAATAGTTGCAAGTATGAATAGAATACTACTGTGCGTTTCCGATGTTAGATGTTAATCAACCCGAACCCTTTCTTTATCCATTCACACACATCTTTAGCTGAACTTGCTGTGTCGCATGCCTTTCCATCTTCCACATTTAGTCTACTGTACATATTATCGCTTTCTTTAGATCAGAAACAAACACTCTCCCCATTATTTCTTGGTTACCACTGCAACGCATGTAATTCACATAAATATTGAATCAACATAATTCCTGTGTTCGACCTCGGACTCATAGTAGTAAGACGCATAGCATGCTCAAAGCATGACATGTTAAACGCATAAAGACATCATTTAAGACTTTGTGTTTGGACAATTTACACACATACAAAATCCAACAACACAAATCATTCTTAAGAACACAGGGCAACTATTATATCATTAACATTTCGTAAACATACTTTTCAATAACTTTAAGAACATAAAGTATGCTTCCTAAATCATTTGAACATAAAATTGTATTCCATTGGAAAACCGAACTAACATATCCAACAAAATTGATTTAAAGTAAGAAAAGTGTCACTCACAGAATGCTTTATGGATAGTTTTTCTTCTATCCCGCTATCTTCCTTTTCCCGAGCTTCTTAGACGTAGCGTTCTAATCCTGACGCAAAGCTTTTTATTACTCTGGCAGCTCGGTTGGTCACAACCCTGCCTTTGGACGCAAAGTTGATAGCTAACGCAAGGTGTATCCGAACTCTTCCTTACTTCTCTTTTCGGAGGTCCAATTTGGACGCATCATTCACCTTGAAACTTAGACGCAAGGCTGACCCTTTTTAAACGCAAGACAACTTCTTTAACACAAAATATAGCTAAGCTGTCTGGAATATCTTCTTCCTTGGCCGCAGACTTCTATTACGGACACTTTCCTTCTTTCTCTCAAGAATTCCTACTTTAGCATCATCAGTCACTCCTTTTCCCTCAATGTTCTCTTTATAGTTTTGGAGTAGAGGGTTGGTCATACTACTTCTCCCTTTTTGTCATTTGCTTGCCACATGTCAAGCTGCATGTTTAATCAATCATGCTTTTATCCAAGCGTCACCTTGCATGAAATACTTAACATACTTCTAACACCTCTTGCTTATAAGGTGTCAAGTTTTTATGAAGCCACCTAGCCCTTATAAGCTTATCTTATACGTCTAACCTTTCCCAATATACAAACTATTCTTTTAGTCATTCTACCCTTGTGCGTTTACCAAATTTCCTTTAAGATTTCAACTTCATTACTTATTTCCTTTACTTTCCGCCACAATACCTTTGAAACCGTTTATCCCCCATATATTACTAGGCGTCAATGTCCCAAACGCATACTACTATGCGTTTGTGCCTTACCACATCGTACCATGCGTCCAACTTCCTACCCTTTAAACTCTTGAATTTCAACCTATGCGTTTACCCGAAATCAAAGTTGTGTTTCCATTTACCATAGAATTGAGCTCCTCAACGTATAGCTGGTAGCCGCCCTTCAACATATAGCAACCCTTCGATCGTGATTACCTTAAACATTTGGTCTTTGGCATAGACTTCTTTATCATCACCAAGTCCTTACTAACACATAATGACCTCTAACGCATGCTGCTCCCGCCTTAAGTTTCCTTGGTTTCTCTTTTCTTTCTAGCTTAACACTTTCCAAAGCTAATCTCATGACTTGTTAATTCCCAAGACTAAGTGTGAGCCACGTGTTTTCTCTTTTCCCAAATTCTTACTTTCCCTTTTCAAAATTCAGTACCAAATTCTCTCAAATTTTAGGTACCACACTTTAGCGCTTTTACCATCTCTGCATTTACCTAACTATGTTCAAGAATATCCATTGTTTCCTTAATATTAGGCGATCAACTAATCTTCTTTTCTTCGTCTCTTACTCGCCATCTTAAGAATTCTGAGTTAGGGTCTTACAGAATTCCATGTTCTATCATATAGTTTTGGAATCTCAAGTCCATATACTCTCCACCTTGATTTGATCGAAGTGTTTTAATAGTTTAACCTAATATGTTCTCAACCTCAATCTTATACTTTTTGAACTTTTCAAGAGCTTCAGACTTATGATGCATTAGGTAAACATAGCCATAGCTAGAATAATCATCAATGAAACGAGTGATATATTCATACCCTCCTCATGCTTGACATTTATAAAATCGAAGAGGTCTAAATGCACAAGTTCTAAGGGTTCTTTGGCTCTAAGATCTTTTCCATTAAAAGATCTTTTGGTCATTTTACCTTCAAGACAAGACTCATATGGAGGTAAATAATTGTCTTCTAACTGGTTTAGGAGTCCACTTTTTATCAATCTCCCAATCCTATTGAGATTAATGTGGCCAAGTCTTAAATGCCAAAGATAGATATTAGAAGAAACTTTTTGCCTTTTATTTTTCATTTCAACTGTTTCAAACATCTCAGTATTTAAAATAGCTTTTGCCTTGGTTGGTTTTAACTTATATAAGTTGTTTTCTAAATTTGTAGAACAAATATAAATACCTCTTTTTCTAATGAATGCTTCATTTACATCAAAAGCTACTCTATACAAATGTTCTAACAAACAAGAGAAAGATATTAAATACCTACTAATACTAGGAACATAAAGTACATTCTCTAAAAAAATGTATCTATCTCCAAAAAATAACTTCATATCTCCAACTGCTTTGGTTGAGATGATCTTCCCTGATCTAACCTTGAGAGTTATCTCACCATCTTCAAGTTGTCTCCAGGAACTAGTTTCCTTAAAATAAGAACAAACATGATTACTGCCTTCTGAATCTAATATCCAAATGGAGTTATCATTCTCCACTAAACATGTTTCAACAACTAGTAAATCATATTTACCTTGGTTTACTTTGTTAGCTTTTTTCTCTAAAAGATATTTCGAGTAGTTTCTTTTCCAATGCTCATCCTCAATGCAGCGGAAACATTTTCCTTTATCTGCAACTTTTTTCTTACCTTTGAGATGTGCTGGAGATTTCCCTTTAACCTTCTTCTTCATACTTTTTTTCTTTCAGGAAGAAGTCCAAACTTAGTCCCTGAGAACGATTCTTTTTGGGACTTTTTAGAAATAACATTTACTTCCCTTTCACATCCTTTCGACTTCATGATGGAGTGAAACGTTTAGAGCTCGTTGAAAACAAAAGTAAGGTTATACTATATTTTATTCATTACTACATTGGTGTGGAATGGTAGAAAACTCTTCGGAAAAGATTCTAGTATAAAGTTGACTTGGCTCTTTTCATCTATGACAGCCCCATTTTCTTCCACTATGTTGAAGTGGACCATCATATTCATAATATGTTCTCTAATAAAGGTTCTTTCTTTCATGCGGGAGTTGTAAACATATTTGATAGCATCATGCTGAACCGATGAGGGTGGTTGTCCAAACATCGTCTGCAATGAGTCCATGATTTCCTTAACAATCATCATGTTCGCATGCTTCTTGGACAATACATCTAATGTGTTTACCAAGATATAGAATCCGACTTTATCATTAGCCTTAATCCATCTGCCATATGCATCCCAAACATTTTGGTTTGCAGTTGAGCTAGGAGCTAAAGGACATTCCTCCGTTAAAACAAACCGCAGATCATCCATAACTAGTATAGTATTTAGCTTTGATTTCCAAGTACCGTAGTTATCTCCATTAAGTTTTTCAGAAGCAAGTAGTTGTATGAATGAATTAGACATTGCTGGAAAAAATAAATCTATATTTAGTGAACTGCTAAATAATTCTATATAATCCAATCAAATTTAGCAAGTAATAATATAACCAAATTTTATTATTTTCTTGCAATGATACTTTAACGAGTTAGAGTAACTGCTACATAGGGGCAGTCAATTACTCCATTAAACCAAGACATTCTTGATTAAATACTAATACCAAAATGATTCTTATTATATAGTATATAATTATCGTTTATTTGGTAAAAATAATACTTACTAACATTTAGTAAATTTTTGTAAGTGTAACCCTCCATTTTCAAATTTTAGAGATCGGAATCAACAACCTTTCGAGGGAAAGAGAATGCTGAAAACGGACCTAAGAAACCCTATCCATTTTTAGAGTTCACTGTGTTCTGAATCTCATGATACAGCCCTCTGAATGGTTTTTTTGTGGCAGGAAATGACTAGCAGGCACATCTTGGGAATCTCATGGTGCAACCTAATGGAAGAGACCATAGGATGTGTACACACTCCCTTCACCCACTTACTACTTCCCCTATTCACCTTGTTATTGACTCATATAAACACTTTCCAATTGGAGGCCGTACCCAGGGTGACTCCAAGCCGAGCATGAATCTCACGGTGTGAACTCTTAGAGACGTGAGAGCTAATATAGCATATATATAATTCTCCCACTGAAGTGTTCTAATTGGTATATTGAGTAACTTTACTCAGTTATATCTCGGATAATTAAATATAACCTAAGTCTAGGCTTTTGTCCAAGTATAACTCTTATACTGGATTTAACCTACGATGTCTAAATGATAAAAACCCTTTTTATACTTATTCCATAAACACAAGCTCATACAACTAGGTTAACATAAATTCAAGAACCGAATTGATCCCCAAATAGCAAGTGTTCCGTAAACCGTCAACTTAAATACCTCTAACCTTAGACAAGATCTTGTCAGGTGAATTTTTGTAACCATTATTTTATAAGTTAACTACCAACTTTAGGTTTGTTTACCCTAAGTGAGCATGCAATTTTATCTTTCTTATAGGTTTTAAATGTCTAGTTTATTTTATAACTTTTTATAAAAAAAATAACATTCTATAACATACACGATCAAACAATATAACAGCTTATATCAATTTTATAAAAAACTAGAGCATGCATGCTATATATTATAACACTTTATAACATACTTGGATGCATAAAACATGTTACTCCTATGGTGGGACTTTAAATCTATATGGGATACTTCATGCATAGATAAATTTAATTTAATTAAAACATACATTTTAAATGCGTAATTAATTAAACACACTATAGTGGACTGGTTTTGGCATCTAATGGCTTAAAACAGCTAAATTATTGCAACGATAATTGGAAAAGTCATTCGAACCGACCCCGAACACTTCGAACTGGCTCGAACCACGAGAAAACCACTTGAACCGAACCTTCAAAGTTGAAAAACGGGTTGAGCCAGTTGAAAAATGGGTGAACCGTATCGAAAAAACCATGAACCAGTTGAACCGGTTCAGTTGAACTACTTTTTCATCCGTGCGCCTCCTTCGGGAAAATGAGGAACAACGTCGCAACACTATTAAAGGAGCGTCATGACGCTCCAAGGCAAGAACACCACCTTGCTACTTGATCCTGTTGAACAATGCTCCAATTTCTTCAAATTACGGCCTAAATCCAACCCTATTGACTCTAGCAAGTTTACCGACCCTTCTTCACACATTAAAGGCCAAAAACAAGCGGTCAATTAAAATAATTACATATAACAAAACTGAATTAGGTGCCAAAACTAGAAAATTTCCAACTTTAGTAACCACAACATTAATCTCATAAAATTACCTTCACGAAGCTCAAATTAATGCAAATTGAGTGCTCTAATCATGCTCTGATACCAATTGATGGAATTAGGAACTTAATAGCAAAAACAATTAGGATCTAAAGCACTCTACTTACATTAATTTTGAAGATTAATCATGCTTGTTCTAAAACCAAAAAACAGAGGCAATGATACTTACTTGTTGTAGTTCAAAATTGAATCAAATTCCTTCAAAATTTTTAACACAAACACTTCGTGAACCACCACAAGGATCTTCCTCGTTATTCTCTAGCCTTAGAACAAATTGTGGGATCCAAATTTTGATGAATTTGGAGAAAATTTGTGAAGAAAAAACAGTTTTGAAGAGTTTTGAGTAGATGGAATTTTTCAGCAAAAATCACCAAGAATATCAAATTATCTTCTAAATCTCTTTATTCTATTTAAAGAAGAAACCATGCAAAACCATTTCACATGCACAATGACACCAAATTTGGTGATAATCCTACTCAATTAGGAGGTTGAGAAAATGGATATTAAGAATGTTTAAGAAGAGCACACCTCCTACTAAACATGCAGTTAATGGAGAATTCCAACAAAATTGAAAAAATATTAATTTTCTAAAAACAATAATTGAAATTTCAATTTTCTTTATTTTAAAATTAATTATTATAGTTAATTTAATATAAATTTAATTTAAATAATAACTAATTATATTAAATTAATAAACTTTTTACTTATCTCGTCATTTTCCAATCCAATGAATCTCTATTCATCCGATTAATATTTAAATCACATTTAAATATTTCTAACTCTCCAATTTCGTTTAATTTATAACTATAACGAACAAACCGTAAACTTTACTCCTTTAACGAGTTTCAACGTTTTCAAATTTTTTCATTACACTGTTCTAACGTTTAGTCCATGAGCAAACAAGGGGACCTAATGGACCTACAGATCATGTAAAACCATTTCACATGCACAATGACACAAATTTGGTGATAATCCTACTCAATTAGGAGGTTGAGAAAATGGATATTAAGAATGTTTAAGAAGAGCACACCTCCTACTAAACATGCAATTAATGGAGAATTCCAACAAAATTGAAAAAATATTAATTTTCTAAAAACAATAATTGAAATTTCAATTTTCTTTATTTTAAAATTAATTATTATAGTTAATTTAATATAAATTTAATTTAAATAATAACTAATTATATTAAATTAATAAACTTTTTACTTATCTCGTCATTTTCCAATCCGATGAATCTCTATTCATCCAATTAATATTTAAATCACATTTAAATATTTCTAACTCTCCAATTTCGTTTAATTTATAATTATAACGAACAAACCGTAAACTTTACTCCTTTAACGAGTTTCAACGTTTTCAAATTTTTTCATTACACTGTTCTAACGTTTAGTCCATGAGCTAACAAGGGGACCTAATGGACCTACAGATCATGCAAAATCATTTCACATGCACAATGACACCAAATTTGGTGATAATCCTACTCAATTAGGAGGTTGAGAAAATGGATATTAAGAATGTTTAAGAAGAGCACACCTCCTACTAAACATGCAATTAATGGAGAATTCCAACAAAATTGAAAAAATATTAATTTTCTAAAAACAATAATTGAAATTTCAATTTTCTTTATTTTAAAATTAATTATTATAGTTAATTTAATATAAATTTAGTTTAAATAATAACTAATTATATTAAATTAATAAACTTTTTACTTATCTCGTCATTTTCCAATCCGATGAATCTCTCTTCATCCGATTAATATTTAAATCACATTTAAATATTTCTAACTCTCCAATTTCGTTTAATTTATAATTATAACGAACAAACCGTAAACTTTACTCTTTTAACGAGTTTCAATGTTTTCAAATTTTTCCATTACCTTGTTCTAACGTTTAGTCCATGAGCTAACAAGGGGACCTAATGGACCTACAGATCATGCAAAACCATTTCACATGCACAATGACACCAAATTTGGTGATAATCCTACTCAATTAGGAGGTTGAGAAAATGGATATTAAGAATGTTTAAGAAGAGCACACCTCCTACTAAACATGCAATTAATGGAGAATTCCAACAAAATTGAAAAGATATTAATTTTCTAAAAACAATAATTGAAATTTCAATTTTCTTTATTTTAAAATTAATTATTATAGTTAATTTAATATAAATTTAGTTTAAATAATAACTAATTATATTAAATTAATAAACTTTTTACTTATCTCGTCATTTTCCAATCCGATGAATCTCTCTTCATCCGATTAATATTTAAATCACATTTAAATATTTCTAACTCTCCAATTTCGTTTAATTTATAATTATAACGAACAAACCGTAAACTTTACTCCTTTAACGAGTTTCAACGTTTTCAAATTTTTTCATTACACTGTTCTAATGTTTAGTCCATGAGCTAACAAGGGGACCTAATGGGCCTACAGATCATGAGCTCCAATGTTTTGAAATTAACTTACTAAACTCTTTAACCTAGTTAATTAATATTCGTTAACAACCGAGACACTCCACTATAGTCTAATAGTTGCACCCTCCTCACTGTAGATATATTTCTGTCCACTTGATATAACCATGATTAGTAAATCGATCCTTCATAAGTTGTTTATAATTACAGTTGGGTCAAATTTACTGTTTTACCTTCGTAATTACATCTTGTTTCTTAAGTCCCCTGATCCTCTAATAAACAATTTGTTTGTGGTCCAACCATCAAACCACTTCCCTCTCAGGTCATTGAGAGGGTGTGGTCCCTTGTTCAAGACTCGGAGTCAGCACTTAAGGGAACAACTTCTCTGCTAACCTAAAATTAGGTAGAAGTGAGTTCCATCTTGCAAGACTATGTCTCCAATAGCTACTTGGTCTTATCCCTAAAATGGTAGGCTCATTGAGTCGATGAAGTCGGGCCACTCTCACCCATGAAAATTAAAGGATAATTCCAAATAAACAGGAGTTCATAATTAGCTCAGGATTAAGATCGAGTTGCCTAGCTCATCATGTTAAAATAATCAGTCTTAATAGTAAACAACGTTATGAAGTAAAAAATTATTATTTCATAGCCCGATCTTATGCAAACTCATTGCATAGGATACCCTCACTCTCATGTCTTTGCATGAACGATATAGGATCACATTGTTTGTATCAAATACAAAGTAGGTCACACCCATAGTGTACCCAGGATAAGGTACCAAGCTAACCCTATACTATTTACTGTTTTGGCTATTACCTAAACTTGGTCCACTTTTATGTCTACACCTAAAGTCTAAATATTCAAACTATAAGCGTGATTAGTTTATTAGATTTAATAAATGTAATTCACATATTTAATAACATCTTTACTGAATAAACCTTGATAACAACTTTATTGAAAATATGTTCAAAATATACAAACTACGAGTTTTAGGACATAAAACCCAATAGTACTTACAATAATTACACCAAAACAAAGCTCAATTAGATGCCAAAACTATAAAATATCCAACTTTAGCAACCAAAACATTCATTTCATGAAATAACACCCACCAAGCTCAAATTAACGTAAATTGAGTGCTTAAATCATGCTCTGCTACCAATTGAAAGAGTTAGAAATGCACATGTGGAAGTAATTTGGATCTAAAGCACTCTAACTACATCAATTTTAAGGATTTAATATGCTTGTTTGAAAAAAAAAAAAACCAAAAACAGAGTTTTGATACTTACTTGTTGTAGCTCAAAATTGAAGCAATCTCCTTGATGATTATGATCACGAACACTTTGTGGACTACTACAAAAGTTTTTCTTGTTATTTTCTAGCCTTAGAATGGATTGCGGGATCCAAATTGTGATGAATAGGAGCAAGTTTAAAGGTTATGGAGAGTTTGGAGTTGTGGAGTTCTTCAAGAAAATTTTGGTGAAAATTCTCAGCTTTTCATCATAATTATTTGATGTTAAACCACTTTTATTTAAAGAAGAAAACATGCAAATCAAATTTACAACAAAGTGACACCAACTAGATGAATAATTGAATGATTTTTTTTGTAGTTTCATGAGGGTTTAAGGTGAACATAACTCCTCCTTAAACCTCTTGCAAAATTCTCAATTTCAATTTTAAAATGAATTTCTTAAATTCATTTAATAAAAGATTTTTTCCCTTCTTTTCCTTTTTATTTAAAATTAAATATAAGATTAATTTAAGATGCATAACAGAATGATATGAGCAATTAACCAAGGTTATCTTAAGTATTTTGTTCTCACAAAGTAGTGAAGATGCACAACAAAATGATAAGAGCAATTAACAATGTACGCAGTTGTTCTTTTAGGCCACTAAGAATAAAGATTTTCTTTGCAAAATACAGAATGCAACAACCCTAAAAAATTATCATTAACCAACTTTTATAATGTGATGCCAAGAATGGAAAACATTACATAACCGAAAATAAAAGTCATCGCTTCCAATAAGAAAAAGTATCGAGCAGAATATATCAGCAGGAAATATACAGATAAGGAAATATAATATTTTGCAGGAATTTCTAATGTCACAACTAGATGTTAAGATTATATTTGTGACATTAACAAATGCTCCACAACTACCTTAAATGAATAGAGAGCCAACACAGAAAACTCCAACATTTATTTCAGAAGAGTTCTACCATCTCTTGAGACATCACTCCAAACACAATGTCATAAACATAAATATGAACAATCACAAACTTTTCTTTGGATTTTTCACGAATAAGATTCTATTAACTACCCCTCGAAGGTATCCATTATTCTCAAGAAATTTGGTCAAATGTTCATACCAAGCTGTAGGAGCCTACTTGAGCCTATACAAAGCTTTGTTAAGACGATATAGATAGTCAGGATGATCTGGATCAACAAATCCTTTGGGTTGTTCAACATCAAATTCCTCATTTAAATACCCATTCAAGAAAGCACTTTTTACATCCATCTGGTATAGCTTTTAAATTTCAAACAGACAAGATATACCCAAAAGAAGTTTGATTGCCTCAAGTCTTGCCATAGAAGATAAGGTTTCATCAAAGTCCACACCTTCCACTTGAGTGTATCTTTGTGCCATCGCCAAGCTTTATTTCTAGTGATATTGTCATTTTCATAAGATTTATTCTTAAAAATCCATTTAGTGCCAATCATACTGGCAGTCTCTGGGCCAGGAACAAGTGACTATACATTATTCCTCACAAACTGTTCAAGCTCTTCTTGCATGCCATTTACCCAGCATTCATCTTCAAGGGCTTCCTTCATATTTTTTTGATTCAACTCAGGATGTGAAACAAATATTGCTAATCATCTATTGATAGTTAACTTTACCTTTTCGTCTGGTTGTCACAAATTCTTCAAGACTACCGATAATGTTACTAGAGGGATGATTTTTGCAAAGCTTGCTGGACGGAAGTTTGTTACTAGATTCCTGCTATTCATCTGCAACAAACTGATTGGTTTCCATTGAATCTTTAAATATCGTCTTTAAAGACATGTCCGAGGGAATGTTCGATACATCTGTTTTGCCAAGAGAAGGCATACTCGACTTTTATTCATCATCAAGAAAGTAGACATTTGAATCACCTGCATCATTGATGTGCAAAATCCGCAAGTGTACAGGTCAAGTTATAATATAGTTAAAACAACCTAAGTCGATTGTTGTCCTTAGGGAATTGGATTAATTATCTTTTAGCTATTCAGAGATCATTTCAATATTGTTTAGGGGACCGAATTGTAATGACACTTAAGTTAAACGAATCTAAGGAAGCAAATAAAAGTGATCAATATATGAAAATTATCAACTAAAATTCGTTTTAAGTAATAGTTTTCATCAAAGGTACTATTAAATACAATTGCTTGACTCTTGAAGTAATTAACACACCACCTAGATCTAAAAGTCTTTTATCCAGATTGAATCTTTCAAAAGCAATCTTTTCTTTCACTTAAACCTTAACTATTAATTTCTTAAAACTAGGTGATTAAGCAAAGCATTAAGAACCTTCATCAACAATCTCTACCGTATCCAACTACTTTCTATGTTTTCAAATGATAGTCTACATGCATGGTCTAATTAAAACATACTTTCTCAAGCAAGATTTAAATCATAGAATCACTTAAATGTTGATTAAACATACAAAAGCATTAAGAATGGTCATGCTAGAAAGCATAAATACAAATTAACATTCAAGAAGCAAAGTGTTCAACAATTTAAACCTTAGAATTCATCTACCGCTAAAACTATGAGAATTTTAGCCTAACATGGCTTCCATAAACAAAACCCACATTAGAACAACAAAATACAGCAAATAAACCAAGAATAAAGAAAGAGAAGAAAAGTTATCCGGCTTCCAAGCTCATCTCGGGGATGGATTTGGCCTTCCAACAATCCTCGAGTCTTCTGCATCATGGAATCTTCCTATCTTGCACTAAACTCTCACTCTAGGTCTCTAATTCTCCAAAATCTTGATGTAGAAGTTGGCTGAGGACCTCCCAATATATAGAAAATAAGATGCTTGCTCAACAAGAACTTCCAAAATTGCTGATTTTTTTTATTTTTGGAAAGGCAGCATAGCTACACTCTACGTCTGGGAATTTTTTTCGTAGCGTTGCTTCACAGAGCAGAGCGATGCTCTAAGAATTTCTGTCGCAACGTAGCTGCGCTCTTAAAGAGCGTAAAGGGCAACGTAGCTATGTTTTGCGCCGCACTACCTTATTTTTATGGTTTTTCCATCTTCTCTTCTATTTTTCATCCAGTTTTAGCTCGGTTTGGTTATTTTAACTTCTAAACCTAATTTGCTTCATTATCACCTAAAAGCCACTAGCAAACACATTACATACAGTAAATACATCCCTAAATCAAAGGAAAATAAAACACTTTTTAGATGCTTTTTACCACCCCAAACTTAGAGATTTGCTAGTCCCGAGCAAATATAGCATAAAAGTATTGGAAAATTCAAAATAAGCGTGCTATTGATTCATGCCTCATAGAAGAGCATATTAAGAGCTCAAGTATAAACATCCATGCATATCTATATTGTTAAGATTATTCAAGGCTTAATCTTGTCATCCCCCATGTGTGTATGTGCAAGCTGCCTTTAATTAAAAAACAAGAACTCAAATTAGGACTTAAGAGAGCTTCTCTAGTTTTCCCCATAATCTAACTCATGTACCAATCTTCAAGAATTCACACATTTCAAACAAGTAATATGTCCACTAAGATGCCTTAATATTTCAAGAATTTTTTCATAGCTGGCTTAAACTTGCATTCTTTTACCTAGGGGAACTAGCTTTCACATATTCCTAGGCATCCTTACTAATAACAACAAAGGTTTCTCTGCATACCCCTTCCATGCATACACATTACAAGTTTAACATATAATTTAAATGGTGCAAAAGATAGGCATGTAAGCTCTTACATTTTTGTATGCACCTTTTCAAAGAAAAAAAAAACCTTTCTCTTCCTCCTTAGTCTAACATTACAAACCATCATGCATTTCAATTCTCTACTCGGTGGGGCCTTTCGGAGTGACAACGAAATACACTCAACTTAATCCCTTTCCAAGTCAAAGTTTCTAAATTAAAGTGACTACGTGCTCAAGAATATGAGAGACTTCAAGAGGGACTTAAATAGATCAAGACTCAAGATAATGTTATCCTGTTTCCACAACAAGTTACCATTATGCATATTCAAGTCTCATCATAGCCAATCAACATCAAAAGCACACAACCATAAAACATTCTCATCATCTTTTAAAGCTCAAATCGAAAAGATTTCAAAACTTTCTAATATTCACTAAACATGCATAAATTCATTAAGACCAACTTAGCATGCATAGCTGGATAAGAAAAACAAACACAAGTACATAGTACGCCTCCTACCCCAAACTTAGAATGATTCATTGTCTTCAATGCATGAAAAAGAAAAGAACAATCACTAAAAAAGAGAGACTAGACAAATATTAGGAATGTCATGGAATGGGTATTTTGTGTTGCTAAAGGATAATGGGTATTTTGTGTTGGTGGAATGGGTATTTTGTGTCCTAGGGAGCATGCGGGAGACCATCAATATGTTTGGTGGAATGGGTATTTTCTGTTGCTGAAGGAACTCTTCAAGAGAGACTAGACAAATATTAGGAATGTCATGGAAACCAACCTACTAAAGGAAAAAAATTACAAGAAAGGAAATAATTGAAATAACAATAAAGCAAGTAAAACTTGGGTTGCCTCCCAAGAAGCATTGTATTTAACGTCTTCCAAGCTAGATGATAAAGGAGATTCTTTATCAAGGCACATAAAAATTCTCCCATTTTTTCAGGGCCTTCGAAAGCAAATAAATATCTTTGTTATTTTTCATATATGTAAAGTAGAAAGACTCAAAGTAAGAAAAATCAGAAAAATATTTACAAGGCTCATGATAAATAAGGAAATAATTTTCAATAATAGGAGGATCTTCTAGGGATAAAGAATAATAGGCTTTTCAATTCCAAACTTTATCTCTTGAATATCATCCTCAACATTGAGCACAATTTCTTCTTCATTCTCACAAATTGGCTCTTTGGTTGATTCTACTTGACAAGGTCATGAGGGAGAGAAGGTTCACTAATGGGAAGACTCTCTAGAGACGAGATAGTAGGCTCTTCAACCTCAACCTTAATCTCTTTGGTCGCCTTATAAAATTTAAGCTCAATGTCACTCTCGAATCTATGACCCTCATCTTGAATTAACTCACCTACCTCTAACTCATCCTTATCATCATGATGCACGACTCTAGGTTCCTTTACCTTGCTGGCATTAGAAGAATTATCCTCACTAAAGGCCTTAAGGGCATCAACTATCAGACTAAGTTGATTGATTGAAGGAATCAAAATTCCAGCGGAAGCAAGTAATCGCCTTGTGCCATTAAATTTGTTTTTGGAAAACCAAATTATAGAGAATAAACATATAGGATAAACTACTGTACTAGCATGCTTTTAAAGAAGAGTTAGAGATTAGGACTTTTTCCTACCTTTTGAAGACCTTCTTCGATGTGAAAATCTTCTTTTTCCAAGTCACGAACCGGTGAGAATCTCCAATAAAACACAACAATAACTCTTCTCCTTTGGAACACCACCACAATAACAACCTTGGTATTCTCCGGGAATAATGAAAGAGGAGTTGTGTGCTCCCTTTGAATTTTGGTAAGGGAAAATTTGAGAGGAAGAAGAGAGTATTGGAGCGGGAGAAAATTCTTAGGAAAAGTATATAACTCTTCTGTAACTTCTCCCCTTCTTCCCTTCTTTTTCCATTTTACATGTAAACAGTGAGGGAGAGAGCAGAAGTAACTTGCCACTACGCGAGAGTTATTTTTAATATAATAATAATATAATTATTATTTAATTATATTATATTATATTAACTTTTATTTAATAATATAATTAATAAAAATTAATTAATTAATTAATTAAATATCTCATATTTAATTTAAATTTGAATCATATTCAAATAACCTTCTTTCACATAACCTATGGTTTTAATATGAATCACATTCATATTAATTTTAACCTATAGTTTTTATATGAATATCATTCATATAATTAATATTTAAATCTCAGTTCAATATCCATCTCTCTTATAATATAATAAAATATAAATTTTGAATCTCACTCAAAATAAACTTTATATTATAATGTATCTACACACATTATGCTAATTGTATCACATACAATTAATTCCCTTATTAATTTGAACATTTTGAAATAAACCAAAATATTTGATTCTTATACTAAGCCTTTATGAGCTAGTAAGGGGACCTTATGGACCTATAGTTAGAGGCTCCAATGATATGAGATTAATCAATTAAACTTTTTAATTAGATTAATCAATATTCATTAACTGTAGGTCACTCCACTAAAGACTTACAACTGCACTCTTCGCACTATAGATATATTTCTATGTCCATGGAATTTACTAATCAACAGTAAGTCGACCCTTCACAAATTAATGATAACTATAGCTGGGTCAAATTATCGTTTTACCTCTGTAGTTATATCTAACTTCTTAAGTACCACTGATCCCTCTAATGAACAAACTGTTCATAGTCCAACTATAAACTAACCCCTCTCAGGCCAGTGAAAGGGTGAAGCCTCATTGTTCAAGGCCCCAAAATCTGTCCTCAAGGGAGTAATTTATCTACTTACTCTAAGCACGAGAAGGAGCGAATTCCATCTTGTGAAGATATGTTCCTAGCTGTCACACCCCTTCCCAGATTTCCTTCCTAACCTAGGAGTAGGTGCGACCTACACACACACGTCATCATATATCTTGAAACACAATTAATACCAGATCAATTGTATAAAGCTTTATGCTAGTGAAACATCATAAGTTAAATATAAGTTTTACATATGATTTCTCAGCTCATAATTTATCATAAATATGTATTTGTTCAACATACAGTACAAAACCCACTCTCATTATGCCACAAGGATCATGTATGACAAAACATGTACTTAGACTGAGTATTTACAACTATCCTAAAGAACTAATGCCGAGTAAGCCCATACGAGGATCTTCTATAGGCTAGGCGTCCCGGACACACTCACTACCTGAAACGAACAATAATAAACAAGAAAGTGTGAGCCTAAAGCCCAGTGAGTGACTAAGTTATCTAATTACAATTTAATCCTTGAGTTAATGCTGATCATAAAAACTACTATATATCTTATTAGTACAGATTCCTGGGTCACTCATGCCATTTAACAATATAGCATAAATATCTTTCCAAGAAGCAGCGGAGCAAAGCTCAACGCTATTAACCTCATAATTCAATTCCTATTATTCATATATTCACACGCCTTCACATTTCGTCCCTCGGCGTTTCAACTTTCAAGTGCTTTCTCATATTGTCCCTCAGCACTGAGTTCCATATTAATTCACTGCTCAAGTGCCTTTACTCATGGTCCTTCAGCACTGAGCCATCATGTACTGGTTTTCCATATGCCTTCTCACAAGGTCCTTCAGCATTGGAAACTATCTCAATCAATTTCTCAAGTGTCTTCACTCATGGTCCCTCGGCACTGAGTTCTATATATCATATCCTCATAGGCCTTCACACATGGTCCTTCAGCCGTGGTTTGCATTTAGATAACACGCATACAGGAGTTCATATAACATACTCGTTTTCACTTGCACAATGTTAAAGATAATCCTTGGATAAATTAGAAAGTCATTCACGATTTGTCTTAGACCTCAAGTGGATTATATGCTTTTTCGAGCTCTTCTTGGCCTGTAAAAACACATTTCTCACATTAGGTTTCCTTTGAACTCCCTCTTTCATAATCATTAAGTATGCATATTCATAACTAGCGATACTCCATGTCACTAGTGAGACTACCAGCGAAATTCACACTACTGGGTACTGCACTAGCGAAACCGGAGTGAACTAGACTAGCGATATTACCTTAAGGAGTGATACCTAGCGAGACTTCAGCGAGAGTTGTGAGACGCAGAGGTCTTTGCATTATCAGCAATACTCGTTCCGCTGCTCACTCTCCAGCTCCTTGGCGATACCACTGTCTAACGACACCTAATATCACGGTTTCCTTCCTTCCCTTCTAACTCTTTATTTATCCTGCTAAAAACCATATTACAGCCAAAATCAGAACTTCTCTTCTTCTACAATCTCATAAAGCAGTGAGTTTCCTAGCTTACCTCAAAATTTCAGACCATGTCTCGTCTTCGTTTGAGACTTATTCCCAAATAACTTCGGCTACCTTGAATTGTCTAGCAGTTCAACTTTGCTTACTTCCTCCTAGATATTAACACATTTTTGCTCGAATTTAGCTTAAACATCCTTCATGAAAGTTGCTAAGAATTAAATCAACTTACTAACCTCAAAATTTCAGTTCTAGCTTCAACTTCCTCAGCTCACTCTCCTTCAAATACCGATTGGTGTCCAGATTTATCAGCAACAATCAAGCTTCTGGTTCTAGCTTCAAAGTCACCATGAAAATGATCTGGTTTCTACTTGAATTCGATATAAGCACCTTCTTCCACCTCTCCTCGTTGTTCGTCAGCGAAACAGAGTCAATCTGAGTTCGAAAATATGTCCAAAAGGGTTTAATTATTCGATGCGCTCCTTTATATGTCAATATAAATCACCGACTTACCAACTTTACCATCATCTTCCTTCTTGAATTAACCAACGTAATCTTCTGCACATGGCTTCGGCGACGCATAGTCTCAACTTACTATGCCACTGATTGCCCAACGCCGAATAGCCAACTACTGCATGGCCCTCTCGGCCACTTTTCTATGCCCGACGCATACCATCCTTCAACGTATAGGTCATCTCAACGCATAGCAATGTCATCTTCTAGCACATAGTAGCCTTCAACACCTACTTCTACTAACGCTTATTGCACCCCTTCTTCCTTCACATCTACTTCCACTCCGAGCTGCCCTCTTCAACGCATGTTTACCAGCGGCAACTCTTGTCAAGCTTAAGATATATCCTCAACGCATGGTCACCCATCACATGGCCAACACTTAACCATTTTTGCTCTCACACAACTCGACCAATTTCCTTTACTCGCCTGTCCCATAGTTTCTTCTTACTTACCTTCTCTCAATAACAAGTACGGGACTTACACCAGCTCCCTAATTATACAAATCCCCACAATGGTAGTGATAACTTGTAGAAATATAAGTTATTATTATCTTTCTCTTAGAAAAATAGAGTTTACATAGAGAATCATGCAGTAGTTAGTGTTAAATTCTATTGATAAATCTTTCTGTGCGTTCTACTCTTGTAAATCGAGGGAGATAATTGTTTTGAAGCTCTTTTAATCTAAAATGCATGCTTTAACACAGGAACGTGAGCAACCTGTAGATGCGTTGGCAACACTTTAATGCAGGGTGATGCGTTAGCAACCCATGGATGCGTTGACATATTTGAACGTAGGAACCCAAAGTTATCCATGGACGCATATCAACCAGAAACGCAAGGCAGCAGAGAATCAAATAAGAATCTTGAGAGATTGTTGGGAGATTGATATGCTTGATATACGGTGAGAGTGGTGGATCAAAATTAAACCGAAAATCATGTGATTAGGTGATATGGACGCAAGGTAAAAATTCAACCTCCAATCATGCAGATTTGCTAGCGATTGCAACGCAACATCTATAAAAGGGCAGATCTGTAGGCGAAAATGTTGTTGAACCTCTTGGAAGAATTCCTAAGTGACAGCAGAGTTCTCCCAGACGACAACCGGAGACAAATAGCTCGAAAGAGAAAAGTCTTCCCTCTGCCTGACCACTTCACAGCAGAACTCAAGCTACCATCCCGGCGAGCTCAAGATATTGAGAAGCCATTCCATGTTTTCTATCTTTTCTTACTTATGTTTTAGTCTATTAGCAAGGAATTGCATTTTCTAAAATAGTTATTCCGTTCATCAATCTATACATCTTATATGACTATTCATTTCTCATAATTTTCCATTTGCTGTTTATCTTCCATGTGTAACTAACTTTCTCAAGGGTCACGGGTTGCGTTATCATCAAAATAAGAATCGTAGAAGACTATCTCATCTTTGCAAATGTATTTTTAATCTAATGCTTATGTCCATTTAGCTAATCGATATAAGTAGTAATAATCAAATTGCTCGGGAGAGTAATAGATTGTGGAACTCAGCTGACAAAGCTAAGAAGAGACGATGGTATGAAATATACTTAACTACTTGTTTCCGAATTTAGATGATAACCAACCCCAACCCTGCATTTTACCATTCACATAACTCAATTAGCTGACTTTTTTGTCTCACATACCTCTCCACCAAACCACTTTAGCTTAGGTTTACTGCTTTCTAGTTAGTTAAACGCATCACTTCTCATCACCTTCTTTAGACGCATGACTCAAATAATCCAACTAATTATAGAATCTGTATAGTCCCTCTGTTCGACCTCGAACTCACCAAGAAAACCTCGTTCTTTGCTTATACTTGGGTGGAGGATAGGAAAACTTGACAGATTTGTAACGTATAGTATTAAGCATGTTGAACGCATAATATGTTGAACGAATAATAATAAGCTTAATAAAGAACAACAACAAGTTTTTGGGGCTGTTGCCGGGTACTTTATGTTGTCAACAACAAGTTTTTGGCGTCGTTGTCGGGGATTTTTGTATTGATTCATTTTTTTGTTATTATTTTTGTTGTAGGAATTCCTCAGTCAAAGGAGTATTGTGAGTTTCTCCTATGCTAGAAGCTCCAAACAGTATCTGAGTGATGGGAGCAATCTAGAACTTGATATTGACCCTAAGATTGAGAGGACCTTCAGACGAAGGTCAAGGCAGAATTGAAGAAGGACCAATCGTAGCTTGGACACGATTTAAACGGCTCCTCCGCATAAGCAGAAGGATTAATGGATATGACCTACACGCATGCTAAAGATATTCTCGACAGAATTTCGAGGAATACTAATGGGTGGGTGGACGATGGATATGGATTTTGTTCCACTGATAGAAGGCGAATGCAAGCTGGAATGCTTGGAACTGATGCTGCCACCAATCTCTCAGCACATATGGCAACCATGAAATCTCTGCTGAAGACTATAGCCCTGAATAATCAAGGTGGATCAGTTGCTGCGATGAACGTGATGAACGTAGTGAATCTGACAGCGTCTGTGAGTTGCGTGCAGTATGGTGAGGGGCACTTGTATGACATCTATCCTTACAACCCCCAATTAGTCTGCTATTTTCAAAACAACCCCTACGGTAAAACGTACAATCCGAGTTGGAGGAACCACCTTAACTTCGGATGGGGTGGAAATAAACAACAAACACAGATGGCTGAGCAGCAGCCGCAAAGAGGCAATGCTCCTAGTTTCAACCAAGGAAATCAAGGCCAGTATCATCAGTTTCAGAGGAATCTGCAAGCGCCTGCATCATCCTCATCATCTTCCATGGAATCTCTATTACAAGAATATATAAATAAAAATGATGCGATGTTCTAAAGCCAAGCCACCGTAATTAGGAACTTAGAAGTTCAAGTGGGTCAAATGGTGGGTGAGCTCAAGAATTGACCGCATGGAGCATTGCCAAGTACAACCGAAGTTCCAAGTGGAAACGGAAAAGAACAATGTCAAGCTGTGACATTGAGAAGTGGGAAGACTATTCCCACTGTAACACAAGATCAGAGGACGCAAGGAAACTTGCAACCTCTTAACGCTCCAACAGTAGATCAACCAACCCAAAGTATTGACTCCAATCAACCACCATCTACCACAGTATCAAAAGAGCAGGAGAACAGAGAAAGGAGAGAAAAAGCAACACAGGCAGAACCTGCGTCGGTATATGCACATACCACTCCAGGAGAGAAAAAGCAACGCAGGCAGAACCTGCGTCAGTATATACAGATACCACTCCTCCTATGCGTCCACCATTCCCCCAACGCCTAAAGAAGAAAAATGATGAGGGGCAATTTAGAAAGTTCCTGGATGCTCTTAAACAACTTCACATCAACATTCTGTTGGTGGAAGCCGTAGAGCAAATGTCGAGCTATGTAAAATTTCTCAAGGATATATTATCCAATAAGAGAAGGATCAGAGAGTTTGAGACAGTCGCATTATCACAAGAGTGTAATGTGTTATTCAAAAAGAATATCCCTGCAAAAATGAAGGATCCAGGAAGCTTTACATTACCATACTCAATAGGGGGAATGGACGTGGGTCAAGCGCTATGCGACTTAGGAGCCAGCATCAACTTAATGCCCTTTTCAATATTCAAGAAGCTGGGTATAGGGGAAGCAAGGCCTGCTACAGTCACATTACAACTTGCTGGCTGCTCTATTAAACATCCTGAGGGCAAAATAGAGGATATCCTAGTGAAAGTTGACAAATTCATCTTCCTAGCTGACTTCATAATAGTGGACTATGAAGCCGACAGAGAGGTACCCATTATCTTGGGAAGGCCTTTCTTAGCTACTGGACGTGCCCTGATTGACGTCCAAGAAGGGGAACTAACGATCCGAATGGATGACCAACAGGTAAAATTTAATGTGTTTAACGCATTAAAATATCCTGATGACTTTCAATCTTGTCAGATGATTGAAGATATCACTTACGAGAAGGCAATACCCATGGATGCATCGTTGGAAGATGAAGAAATCCTCGAGGAAAATGAAGATGGTGAAGAGGAAGAAGTCAGTTCAATTTCTAATAAAAATTTTGAACAACTAGACTTGAGTAACCGATCCATGAAAAAGACTAAGCCGCGTTAGAAGAGACACCAGTACTTGAATTAAAAACCCTACCGACACATCTTAAGCATGCATACTTGGGGGAGGAGAGCACGTTGCCAATCATTATCTCCTCTGCGTTGAGCCCAAACGGTGAAAAGGCTTTGCTGCAGATATTGAAAAATCACGTAAAGGCTATTGAATGGACCTTGGCAGACATCCGAGGAATTAGCCCTTCTTATTGCATGCATAAGATTCGGTTGGAAGAAGGGAAAGAAGGCTCTGTAGAGAGGCAACACAGGTTTAACCCAGCCATGAAAGAGGTTGTGAAGAAAGAAATCATCAAATGGCTCGACAAAGGGGTCATTTATCCAATCTCTGACAACAGCTGGCTAAGCCCAGTTCAGTGTGTACCGAAGAAGGGGGGGCATGACAGTGATCACAAATAGTAAAAATGAACTAATACCAACACGAACAGTCACTGAGTGGTGCATTTGTATGGACTACCGCAAGCTGAATGCGACGACCAAAAAGGACCACTTCCTACTCCCATTCATCGACCAGATGCTAGACAGGTTGGCAGGAAAGGATTTTTTCTGCTTCCTTGATGGGTATTTCGACTATAACCAGATCATGATAGTACCTGAAGACCAGGAGAAGAAACGCTCACCTGTCCATATGGCACCTTCACATTCAGACGCATGCCATTCGGGCTATATAATGCACCAAGGACGTTCCAGAAATATATGATGGCAATATTCTCTGAATATTTGGGATAGTCAGTAGAGGTGTTCATGGATGACTTCTCGGTATTTGGGGAATCATATGATGAATGTCTGGCCAACCTAGAAAAAGTTCTTAAGAAATGTGAAGACACAAACCTGATCCTCAATTGGGAAAAATGCCATTTTATGGTCACTGGGGGAATCGTGTTGGGACATAAAATCTCAAAGGTTGGACTGAAAGTGGATCAAGCTAAGATAGATGCGATAGCCAAATTGCCAGCCCCTATAAATGTTAAAGCTTTGCGAAGCGTCTTGGGTCATGCGGGTTTCTATAAAAGATTCATCTGAGGCTTTTTGCAAATCGCAAAACCACTGAGTGCATTGTTGGAAGCTAACAAGGATTATGATTTTGATGACGTATGTCAGCATGCGTTTGAGTCACTAAGGCAGGCGCTGATCTCAGCCCCAATTTTAGTTGCACCGGATTGGTCGCTCCCATTTGAGTTGATGTGCGACACAAGCAACTATGAGGTGGGAGTAGTATTGGGGCAGAGAAAGGATAGAATAACGCATCCAATCTTCTATGCTAGCAAGACCTTAAATGATTCTCAGGAGAACTATACAACTATTGAGAAAGAAATGTTAGCCGTAGTCTTTGCGATTGACAAATTTAGGGCTTATTTGGTAGGATCAAAAGTGACTATCTATACTGATCACTCTGCGATTAAGTATTTGATGACTAAAAAGGTTGCCAAGCCAAGACTCATTCGGTGGATCTTGTTACTTCAGGAATTCAATATTGAGATTAAGGACAGAAAAGGAACTGAGAACCAGGTTACGGACCACCTATCTCAGTTGGAAAACAAAGAAGTTCAGGAGAGTTGGAGTGATATAAAGGAAAGATTCCCAGATGAGCAAATTATGAACGCAAAGTGTCGGGAAGCTTGGTACGTGGATATAGTGAACTACTTGGTTTGTAACCAATGGCCCGAAGATTTCGATGCTTAAGAAAGGAAGAGGCTCCGACACGAGAGTAAATTTTATTGCTGGGATGAGCCGTATCTATACAGACTTGGCCCATGGGTCGGTGAGTCCCAAAATATGAAACGCATAGCATTTTGACAAGCTGCCATGAAGTCCCTTATGGAGGACATTTTGGGGGGCAGAGTGTAAGCACTAGTTTATAATATTAAGTGTTAGGAGGAGGCAAGTGAAATTGTGGCTATGCGTTGTAGAGGAAAAGTAGCCGAGAGTAGAAAAGCAAAGATTTTGGCAAAGTGATTAGTCAAGACTATGCGTTGATGAAAGAAGAGAAGAGTTAGCATTTTTCTTTTGAATGGCCATGTGTTGAAGGTGAAATCACGAAGAGTTGTTGTGAGCTGAAGCAGTCACCCGCGTTGGAGGAGAAGTTGATCATTGGTCGAGGGGGGCGGGGGGGAGGGGGAAGAAACATACTTGACTTACCATGCGTTGAGTGTGGATGATTGAGTTGTGTTGAAGGTAGGAGGCGTTGAGGACGCCATGCGTTGAGGGTGGATAACTGCTGAAGGCGTTGGTGGTAGGCTGCGTTTGGGTGCCTTGCGTTGAAGTAAGAGAAAATTGAGTGCCTCGCATTGAATTAAGAAAAGGGGAACCTGCGCGTCAGTCGGCCTAAAAGGGTTAAGTCGGTAGTATATATATAGGTAAATGGATTAAATGTTTAATCATTTTTAGACACTTTTGAGAGCTTAAGTCGGTTCCATTTTTCAGACGAACTGCAAGGGAAGATAGAAGAAGGTGTTCTTGTGGGATTTGTGTAGAAATCTACTCGCCTTGGTGTTAAAAACTAAGCTGGAACAGAAGGTTGTTTATGGTCACACAGACTGAACATGTCTAATGTTTGAAGTAGAACGAATCGAGGAGATCGAGTCTAGGGCTGAAATTTTAAGGTCAGTAAGTTAACAAAATTCTTAACAATTCTTGTGAAGAATGGTAAAGCTGAAATTGAAGTTAATTATGTGAAATTTTAGGTGAAAGCAACAGTTACAGAATTGTTTTGCATCCTGGAGCAATACGGAGTAATTTTGGAATAGTTGGAGAACGAAAGAGAGTTAAGCCTTGAAATTTTGAGGTAATCTGTGAAACTCAATTCTTTACAAGTTTGTAGAAGGGAAGAAATTTTAGTTTAGGCTGGAAATGTGTTTTTAGCAGGGGTTAATAAGATGAACCGAAGCTGCAACAATCAGCTTTGCTAAAGAGGAAAGTAGGCTAGAAACGTTTGTGCCACAGAGGGCTTGTAGTGCACACAAATTCTCCTTGAAATCAAGGTATAACAGAAAGGTTAAGGAGCAGCTTTGTAGCAATAGTATTAGTGTTTAAAGCCTGAGAATGAATCAATGGAAGCTTAGCCGCAAGATGAAATTTAAAGACATTGTGCATATGTTTAGTTGTTATTTATGTTAAGGTGAATGGAAAAGAAGAATAATAAGGAAAAATGTTCATTTCAGGCCAAGAGGAGATAGGGAAGGCGTATAATCCATTCAAGCCTAGGAAGAGTGGTGAGTGACATTTTTCTTTCTTTGAAAACGATTTTATTGAAAATGTTCAGTTCGGTGTTCTTGTGAGATATGGCTTTGAGATGAATTGTTTTCTTGAAAAGCATGATGTTTGATTATATTGTTCACAAGGCATGTTTTATCTGTTTTCTAAAAGATGTTGAAAGGCATGTTGTGAAATGTTGTTCATCGTGAAATATCTGATTTTTCATGAAAGATTTTCATGTGAACTATTTATGTAAAATACTGGCTTCAAAAATGTTTTAGAGGAGGCTCAATGCTGAAAGACGTGAGAAAGCATGTGAGTTTCCCCGGGACCCAGTACTAAAGGATATGTAGAAGGTACTTGGGCAACCCGCGATATTCCTATGTGCACATAGAAGTTGGTATTGCTGGGCGTTGAGTTTTGCTCCGCATCGAGCCATTATTTCGATGATGCTGGTGTGTTGAGTCTTGCTCCACATCGAGCCATAGTTTTTGATGTTGGGTGCGTTGAGTCTTGCTCCGCCTCAACTAAGGAAAATTTTTAAGAATGAACTGATTTTGTGTGCGACCATTCTGGCATGAATGGATGTGATTTGATTACGTTGTTGGAAATTATGCTTTTATAAAAATGATTATTGAATCATCTTTTACGTATATTGTGTTATAATGACAGTAACATGCCTGTTTTCGAACAAAGATGGTTTTACAAAATTAGTCACTCACGGGGCTTTTAGCTCACGCTTTCCATGTTTTCTTTTCCTCCCAGGTAGCGAAGACATTCCTGGTGCTTAGCCTACTCCAGCTCGCCTTGCCTAAGCTTCGAGATATCAGGAAATAGACACATTTGAGTTGTTGTACGTGTATATAACCTTGTAGAGGTGGCATGTAGACCTAATTACATATTAGTTGAGATGTGTACGGGTTATTGTACAAATATATTGTGGATATGTTGAAAGTCTAATTGTAATAACATGGGTCTTTATGGCGCTAGCTTTATAAACGAATATGTATGTTATAGTCTCACAGGCTATTCAGGTACAAATGGGCAGTGAAGAACACAAAAGAGGTGATGTTTGCTGTCTTCACATCTCCTCTCGGGTTGAGTAGGGTAACCTGGGAGGGGGTATGACACAGAGAACAGCTGCAAAGGTGCTGCAAAGTGGCTACTTCTGGCCAACATTATTTAAGGACGCAAAGGCATACGCAGTAGCTTGCGATCATTACCAAAGGACGGGTAATATTTCCAACAAAAGTGAGATGCCTTTGAACTCAATTCTTGAAGTTGAGTTGTTTGATGTCTGGGAATCAACTTTATGGGGCCCTTCCCTCCGTCTTGCGGTAACCTATATATACTTGTGGCGGTCGACTACGTGTCTAAATGGGTAGAAGCCATAGTTTGTGCGAAGAATGACACAAATACAGTGTCCAAGTTTTTAAAGAAACAAATCTTTTCACGATTCAGGACATCGAGGGTTATAATTAGTGACGAAAGTACATATTTCATAAATCGCATCGTTGCTAATCTACTAACAAAATTTAATGCAAAGGGTCGCAATAGCTTATCATCCGCAGACCAATGGCCAAGCTGAAATAACAAATAAGGAGATTAAATCTATCCTAAAAAATTATTTGATTTGACCGCATACTCTATCATTCGTACCTGCGTTCATCGATAAACCATCTCTGTGTTTATCAAGTTTAGTTTAGGAGTGTGGTTAGAGCTGTATCTTTTTCAAATGCATAATATTTAACTTCCAACACATACTCTAAACTGAAAACTCTGCATTTCAGTCATGTGTTAATTGTATGTGTTCATCTGTCATACTTTGTAATTTTCATTTTAATTATCTGCTCCAAAAGTATGCATTGTGGGACATGCAATTAATAGAATAACAATTTCTTCTCCGCATTGAATTTCTAATTACCTCTTTGCATTTCTTCTTGTTTTAATTTCATTCCAAGTACATTTAATTATTCCCAACTTTTATCTTTGCATTGAAAATTTAGTCACTATGATGATAATCAAGCTTACACTTTTTGTACACTCTTAATTTAGATTACTTTCAATGCGTCTGCATACTATTCCTTAGAAACACAAACCTACTTTGCATGCATGCAAGCTGCCAATTCAAACCTCTTTTACGAAAATTTTCAACATAATCTTTGTTTACAATTTAAACAATGAGGACCTTGCTACTCTCAAGTTTAGGGGTGGAAGAGATTTGAATTGTTAAACATAAAAATATGAGGAACTTCTTAAAATAAAAAATAAAAAAATTGTTAACGCAAAACTCCTCTGACAAGACTAATACAATTATCTTGTAAAGAGTTTAGCTAAAAACGACACCTGCTAGTAGTTGGCCGCCTCTATGCACCCCATAGTTGGTGTGTCAAAACGAAGGTGGGTAATCATAATCAGCGACGCATAGATAAATAACAAACTCCAATGTCTAGTGAGGAAACCGAACTTAGATAAGAGTTTAGTCAAGAAGGACACTTGCTCGTAGTTGGCTGCCTCCATGCACCCCATAGTTGGTATGTCAGAACGAAGGTGGGTAACCCTACTCGACGCGTTGTAATCTAATACATAAATAATAAAACAAATGAAAGAAAGAGGAACTTATCTTCATCTTTTCAGACTCAGTGTTAAAAGAAGAAACAAATATTTTGTGAATAATGAGTAAAGAAGATTGAAAAAAAAGCTTGCTGTATACAAATTAAACCCGTTCGAAAGAAAAGAATATAGAAGTAGAAAAGTAATGTAACTAACAAGTTATCCATGGACGCATATCAACCAGAAACACAAGGCAGCAGATAATCAAATAAGAATCTTGAGAGATTGTCAGGAGATTGATATGCTTGATATGCGGTGAGAGTGGTGGATCAAAATTAAACCGAAAATCACGTGATTAGGCGAGATGGACGCAAGGCAGAAATTCAGCCTCCAATCATGCAGATTTGCCAGCGTTTGCAACGCAACATCTATAAAAGGGCAGATCTATAGATGAAAATGTTGTTGAACCTCTCAAAAGAATTCCTAAGTGGCAGCAGAGTTCTCTCCAGACAACAACTGGAGACAAATAGCTCGAAAGAGAAGAGTCTTCCCTCCACTGACCACTTCATAGCAGAACTCACACTACCATCCCGGCGAGCTCAAGACATTAAAAAGCCATTCCATGCTTTCTATCTCTTTTCTTACTTATGTTTTAGTCTATTAGCAAGGAATTGTATTTTCTAAAACAGTTATTTCGTTCATCAATCTATACATCTTCCATGGCTATTTATTTCTCATCACTTTCCATTTGCTGTTTATCTTCCATGTGTAACTAACTCTCTCAAGGGTCACGGGTTGCGTTATCATCTAAATAAGAACCATAGAAAACTATTTCATCTTGTCAAATGTATTTTTAACCTAATGCTTATGTCCATCTAGCTAATCGATACAAGTAGTAATAATCAGATTGCTCGGGAGAGTAAGTGATTGTGGAACTCAGTTGACAAGGCTAAGAAGAGTTACCTAGACATAGGAATAACCTTGGTACTTAACACTCTCCTATGCGTTATAGCTGACAACCGGGAGAAGAGTTGATGGTATGAAATAGACCCAACTATGCGTTTCCGAATTTAGATGATAACCAACCCCAACCTTGCATAGGCTTATTGAGTCGGTGATTTGGCCACTCTCACCCATACAGATCAAAAGATGGCCCTCATAGGTAGGAGTTCATAATTCATTCAGGATTCAGGTCGAGTTACCTATAGTCATTCTATCAAATGTTAATTTCTACAATTAACGGCGTTACAAAGAAAAATTAAATGTTTTGTGGTCTGGTCTTATACAAACTCTTTGTATGGGATACCCCCACTAACTTGTCTCCACATGAATGATTAGGATCAAATCCTTTGTAACACTTTACAACTCCTTGTAACAATTACAAAGTGGGTCATATCTGTAGTGTTATACTATAGACCTTTTTGGTTATTACTTAAACATGATCCAACTTTGTTTGTCAACCACATACATATTTAAGTTTACATTAAATAACCATGGAATCTTAGTTTATTGAATTAACTTAATGAATAAAAACATCCCTAAATCAAAAGGCAATTTCAGCCGTTACAGCAGCCAACGTTCCGGCAGTGTGGTCAGCGTTGCTACAGTCCATGTCCTCCACACCTCAGCTCCAACCACAACCAACATAGGGGGCTCTACAACGGTCCTCCACGTCTCAGCAGCAGCAACCTAAAGTGACACTTTATAGCAGCATTCATCTTCGGATTTTCAGCAGCCCATGCTCAAGTAGGACCAGTCCACGTCACAGCCCATTCTCAAACTGACAGCCTCTATGATAAGCCAGTGAATGCTAGTATATAACCTTTTTTTTTAACAGCTTAGCTGATACTGTAATGCATGACATGGATCAATAAAATATTCGCTTTTCCCCTTCATGGAAAATCCAATTTTCTAAGGCATAATTACAACTACGTGAATGGTGCTTTTCAATCATCAATCACGATATTGATAGATTCGATGACATAATGAGTCTATTTATTATACTCACGATATCCTCTACTATTTTTGGAATATCTGAGGAATATACTTTCATTAGCTTTGGAGTCTCATTTACGCATGATTTCTATCAACAAGAATGTAATAGGGACTACCAAAGATAGGAAAGTATTCTATGTTTGGTCGTCTCCCCCTCCATTTTTCATAAATAGTGCTTGCAGTACCTGGACAAAGAATAACACGTTTATGAAAATGACATGCAGTATTTAAGGCCTCAGCCCAAAAATGAAATAGCATATGCTTAGCATGAAGCATGGCTTTCGCCATCTCCTAAAGTGTCTTGTTTTTCTTTCAACAACCCCATTCTGTTGAGGGTGATAGGAGTAGAGAATTCATGACGAAATGTCAGCTGAGTCGCAAAATTCTGCAAATTGAGTGTTTTCAAACTCCCTCCATGATCGTTCCCAATTTTTTTTACATTCAGATCTTTCTAACGCTGGAGTTGCAAACATAGAGCTTGGAAAGTGACAAAAGCTTCTGATTTTTCACGCAAGAAACGGACCCAAGTGTACTGGGAGAAGTCATCAACAACAACTAAGACATAGTGTTTCCCTCATAGACTTTCTGACTACATGGGTCCCATAAGGTTTCTTAGTTCTGGTCTGAGACAATTCATGTTTCAGTTCTGCTATAGTAAACATGAGTCGTGGTTGTAAGCTAGTAATAACTCTATTCATTCTTTTTGCACATTCAGTACCTTTTAGATCATCTTGCCATTTGTTGAACAATGCTTGATAGGAGGGATCTTCAGCAACTGATTGAGAAAAATTGTCAACATTATCAATATATGATAAGCACTTAAAAAATGCTTTCTATTCTTTCAAACGAAGGGAGTTTATATTAGATTTCACTTGTTTGCTAGTAGTTTTCAGGTTAAAATGAGGAAAATTAGAAGAAAAGACCAAAAGATCAAAACCGAGCAAGAATACGGTGAAAGCAAGAAGAAAAACTCAAAGTTGCCACAATTGGGGCCGCGCCGTGGCGCTATAGACTAGCACCGCGACGCCAGTTTCCATAAATGAAAAAAATTTATTTTTGGAAATATTTTTTGGGCGGAATACTCTATAAATTTGGGGGTTTCCAGCAACCTTAATAATCATTCAAAACACAAAATTACAGACCAAAAGAGTCACAAGAAGGAGAGAATGAGTGAGAATTCATAAAAGAGTTCAAAGTGTGAGTTAGTTGCAAGGAAGAGGAAAAGAGTTCGAGATAGTCGTGGTGCCATTCGAATTTCGATGTGAGAGCCATGGAGATCGTGATAGTGCTACCTCAATCAAGGGCCTCTTTTTTAGTAGAGTTTCCCTTTCTTTACACTCTTTCTTTGTTTATTTTGTTTATACATATTGTTTCAAGCTATGAGTGGCTAAACTCTTTAGTTTTAGGGTCTTGATGATTTGTTTATGAAGTCATGTTGATATTGTAGACTTTCGTGGTTTTGTTGGAATGATTATGCTTTTCATTGTTATTGTGTTTAATTTTTGTGGATTGGCCATCTTCACATGTTAGGTTAGATGTATAATTAAGAGATTGTATGTTTAACTTCATCTATAATAATGAATTGTTGTTAATCTATCACGAGAGTAGTTAGGTTGACAATAAAAGTTGGTAAAGACTATTCTTAATGCCATGTAATTTGTATTGGTTTCAAGAGATTTGTAATCAATCAAGTTGAGAGAAAATAACTTGGAATTAAGTTTCTAGACTTAGGCATATGAATTATGATAAAATTCATGAAATCTATAATATTGCATGATGAAATAAACAAGGATTCTTTACCCTAGAACTCTCTTTGACTCTTGTGTTGCTCACTTTATTACTTTCCTTATTTGGTTTATATTTTCCTTAACTCACAATATTAATTCCAATCCTCAAATAAAATTGATTCAACTCTAGAATAGCTAAGTAACATAAACCTTCACAATTGGATCTCCAGTGGAACGATATTCGGACTTCACCGTCTTATATTATAACTTGGCCCGTACACTTGCGGTTAACACTTAAAGTGCGCATCAGTATACACGTCATATTCAGATATCTCAGTTGACAAGGAGTCAGAGGAGATGTTGCTAGCAAGTGTTTTAACATCTTCTTCTGACTCATCGCTGTCTTTAGACTCATCATTAGACAAAGTAGAACTTAATTTCTATTCTTCCTCTTTAGAAAATTTGGGCATTCTACTTGAAAGTGTCCATATCCTTCACAATTTCTACATTTGACGGACCTTTCCTTTTGAAAGGTGGAATTCGAAGGTTTTTCACCATCTTTCTTATTACCTGGTGTTTTGAACTGTTTTGTAGCAAAATTACCAACAGACCTGCTTCCATATCTCTTCTTAAACTGTTTGACAACACAATTAACTTGCTTGGAGAGTAAAGTGATAGATTCAACTAGAGACTCCTTGGATTCTTTGAAAAAACATCAACTTGTTGCTCGGCTAGGGATTGCAAGGCAATGCCCTAATTCTTCTTCTTGGGTTTCCTTTCTAATGACACTTCAAAAGTAAGTAGGGAGCTAAATAGCTCATCCACTTTCAAAGACGATATGTCTTGATCTTCTTTGATAGCAATAACTTTCATATCAAATTTCTTAGGCAAAGACCTAAGAACCTTGTAAACAAGTCTTTCCTATGAGATCTTTTTCCTAAGGGCAAATGATTCATTGACGATATCAAGTAATCAACATTAAATTCAACTATGGACTCTTTATCATGCATTTTCAAATTTTCAAACTTGGACGTCAGCAATTGAAATCTCGACATTTTGACTTTAGAGGTTCCTTTGTGGGCAATGGATAAAATATCTCAAGCTTTCTTTGTACTGACATACATGTTAGTCAACCGAAAAATGTTGCGATTAACACCATTAAATATCGCATTTAAGGCATGAGAGTTTCCTAGCTATGTTTCTTCTTCAGCCTCTCACCATTGTAATTCTGGCTTAAACATCTCCTCTCCATCTTCAGATTTGGTGGTGGGATGGGGACCATCCACTACCTATAGCTTTTTACGTCTTACTATCAATAGATTTCAGAAAGGCAATCATACGAGCTTTCAAGTATGTGTAGTTGTTCCATCCAAAACAGGGAGTTTGGTAGTGGAGCCACCTTCTGTCACACCCCGCCTCAAGCCACCTTTTTTGTAGCCCGAGATGGGGTGTGAGTACAGCAGACACCAACCCTCTTGCGATATCTACCTTCAAACCTTTACCCTTTTCCAATCTACATGTGCAACTTAGATAGGCAGAAAGAAAACTAACATATAAAACATGCATGATTTATTATTACAACTCTTTATCAAGTTTATTTTCAGAAGACATGTTCCTAATTCCTTATTTAAAATGCCGCCTATAGCTAAGTGCGCATTATATCTTCACAGACCTTGACTTCGCACAACAACGGAAATTCAGCTGCTACCTAGAAAGAAAAGCATAAGAATGAGCTTCATGAAGCCCAGTGAGTGATTAATAAAGCTAGGGTTCATATAATACTTTAAATATAATAACTATAATAGAATTCACGAGTAGGCATATCTATATTGAGCTTATAATCAAATTTCCCACTTTAGGTTACTCAATTATCCTGTTGGCATTCTCAGCTCAGCAAATCCTCTGGTTAGCCTGCTAGCTCACACGACTTAGCAATCTGACTGGTTTCTTCCGCTGGCTCACCTAGCTCAGCAAGTCTTGTAATCTATGTCCCTATGTACACATAGCCTTATCTCTGAGGATCAGAAGCTAGATCCGTCGACCCTCTAACCATCCTCTCGAGATACTTCTTGCAGGATCAGGAACTAGGTTTTGGCACCCCTTAACCATCCCGCAAGGTTCTATTCCCGACACAGGCTCAAATACTAAATCTTTCCGACCCTCTGACCATTCTGTGCTGTGTCGAATTTTAGTCCCAGTCTTGACTGTAGTCATTAATGCCTTCTTAAGGTTCTTCAGCATTAAGAAACATCTATATATCCAACAAAGCTCGATATGCTACAAACTATTTGATATATCACCATTGGATGCATAATAATCACAACATCATATAATCATGCTATCAAGTATGTATTCATAAGCATGCTATTAACAAGTATTCATAAAAGTCTTAGTTAAATTTTCTCACAAAAGAAATCAACTACTCACAGAGAAAGTAGCTTCCAAACTTCAGGGTTTCTTCCTCCGCCTTGGTTTCCAAACCTTCTCAGCTTCCTTGAGCTTCTGGAACTGAGAACAGCAACCAAACCTTTGAAACCCTAAAATAACTCCTTAGATGCTCGAAAATCTCCCCTTAGATGCAAGGCATACCAATCTGGACGCAGGACAATATTTCTACTCTTCAAACAACTTAGTTGGATGCAAGCTTGAGACTCTGGATGCAGGGCGTGCTATTCTGAATGCAAGGCAACTTGTTGATAGTAGAAGAACACCCTCTTGGACGCAAGACAAATCTCTTGGATGCAAGGCTTGCTTCCCAACCTTCGTTCTCTCTTTTCTTAAATGAAAAATCAGGTGTTTTTTTATGGTGTGTGAGCTTTTCTACTCTTTGGTCCTATTTATAGAAGTTGGATGGCAAACCTTGTCATCCAACCCTTGCTCTCGGCTTGACACTTAGCTCCCACATGTCACCTTGAATGATAAGTAATCCATGTGTCTAAACAAATGTCTCATTGCATAGTGTTCTTATCATGCATCCCTATACCTTCTTATGAAGTGTTATGTCCAAATGAAGCCATTTAGCACCAAGAATACTCAACCATGTGTCTAACTTGTCACACCCCCTCCGAGGAACCTCCTCAACCTAGGAGAAAGTGTGAGGACAGCAGACATCGACATTGTTACGGCATCCATTGTAAACCTTATACCTTCAAACACCTAATAAGCAGATATATACAATAATTGAACGTCAAACTTTAATTGAGCTTATGCTATCATAAAAACGTTGATTTACATTCAAAATTCCAATCACTGATAGTGGTAGGCTCAGACGAGTTGCTATGTAGACTAAGCACCTCGGACCTGCTCTATACCTAAAAACAAAAAAGAAAACAGGGAAAAACATGAGCTAGGTTGTCCAGTGAGTTACATGTTTAGTAAGAACCTTTCCTTATTTCATAAATAAATCAAAACCATATTCAAGTTATAAAAATAAATAAGTAGTAATAAAACATTTCCATATCCCGACAAATCATGTTAAGATGACGCTATCAAACCATACACATTCCATTTCCAAAAAATCATGAAAATGCAATACATTTCAAAAACATTTTTCCTTAGTTAAGACGGAGTGGAGCTTAATGCTACTCAACATCTAAAACATCCTTAGTTAAGGCAGAGTAATCTCAACACACCTAACGTCAAATATCCTTAGTGATGTGGAGTAATCTCAACACAACAGTGTCTATCATACCTCTATGTGCACATAGATATCATATCCCAAGTTACCCGAATACTTTCTCAAGTCCTTTAGTATCGAGTCCCAAATACGAGATTTACGCCACCCACATGCCTTCTCCAAGTCCTTTAGCATTGGGGGTTATATCTATTCTCAAGTTATCCACATGCCTTCTCTGAGTCCTTCAACATTGGGAGCTTTTTCAAAAACAATATTCAAAAGCGATATGCTTGAAAATAACATAATAAATATTCACGAGTTTAAACATCTCAAACTTTCATAAATTCATTAACAATTACCACGCTTCCTTAAAATCATAGATTAATTAATAGCACGTCTTTTGTAAAAACTCGGTAACAAATAGCATACTTCAAATAATTCCAATGCAAAATCGCAGTATGCATTTACCAGAAAACACATGGTTTCTTCAAACAAATACTCATCGTAGCACAATTAGAACTCGTGAAAACATGGACATATAAACATGTTTCTAAACACAATCATGTATCATGAAAACTTTATTTTAAAGAAAGCTCATTTTAAGTAAAGTTGTCATTCACTATTTGTCCCGAGTCCTTAAAGGATTATATGCCTTCCCTAGCTCCTCAAGGCCTTAAATAATACATTTTCCTTTGTTAGATTCCCTTAAAATTCTTTTTAGAATAGCATAAAAATCCTAAACATTAATGCTTATTCACCATTGAGACCAAATTCCATAAAGAGACTCAGCACCAAGACCATTTCCATAAGAAAGTTCACTAACTAACGAGATTCAAGCAACCAGCGAGATTAAACCAGTGTATTCAAGCAAAAAATCAAAATTGTACCAGCGAGACTGTCAACTAACGAAACTAGGGAAACCAGCGAGAGCAACAAAACGAGCGAGATTTGTGAGACAAAACCAACTAGTGAGACCAGCGAGAGTTGTCTCACTCTCGCTCTTTCACGCTCCCAGTGTCGTCCAGCTTTCCAGCGAGATTCGTCTCCCTCTACTACTGTCTTTGTTACTGTCTGCACTTCTATCTGTTAAACGTTGCATCTTCAACTCAAATTAGAACTTCTTTCCTTCCACAGACGTGTAAAGAAATGTGTTTTCTTGCTTACTTCAAAATTTTAGGGCTTAACTTCTCTTCGTTCATCCGATAATCCAAATTTACTTTGTCCTGCTTCAAATTACTCGAGAAATCGGTGCCAAACACTTTCACATATAATTCAACCTGTTTCTCTTCACATTCAGCTCAACCATCCTTCAAAAAAGTTATTAGAAATTGAATCAAATTACTAACCTCAAATTTCTAGCTTCAAACTTGATTTCTTCCATTTGCTATTCACCAAACACCAAACTTTGTTCAGACTGCATGACACTAGAACAACCTTCAGTTCCAACTTCAATTGCACCACCAATTCGACCAGGAATCCATCCCAATTTGCCCTAGACTTCTTCTTCTTCCTCTCTTTGATACTCAGCTGCGAATTTAGGTCGGCTACAAGGTTTGGAAAATGGATAATCAGTCAGTAATTTAACTATTAAACCAAGCTATGCTACTGCGTCCAACACTTCCCCCAATGTGTCCAACCTTCTTCTAAGAGTCCCACACTTAGCCGAAATCGCCTCCTTTAGGAGGTATGCATCCACCAAGTCCCAAGGTTCCACACTTAGTTAAATTTCTTCTTACAAAGCTTACTATGCGTGTGATTTCCTCCAAATCCTTTAGTTATGCGTCCATCACCTCCACTTCTTTGATCCATGCATTCAAGACTCCCAACATGGTCCCATGGACTCCTTGGTTTCTCACCTTGCCTTCCAAGTCTATGCTTCCCACTTTCCTCTCCTATGCCTTCCATACTTTCTTCTCATCATGTTTCTTAAGCAACTAGGTCAAAGGTTAGGGTGTCACACCTTCTTTGATTCCGTTCATGATCGGAGCACTTGAAGTAAAGGTGACCTGCTCTGATACCAATTGAGAAAGCTATGAGATGACTCGACACTCAAATATGGATGTTAAACAGAAAGCACAGACAAACACTGTAACAACTAACGAAACCGACAATCAATAAAAGGTAATTAGACACGAGAGTTGGTAACCCAAAAAAGATAATCCAATAATGTTAAGGTGTTAAGCGTTTAAAAAAAAAGTACTTATCTGTAACATAACAAACTTTACAGTTATTCTTGCAGAGCTTAACATGATGACCACCCAGGCTCCCCCTAAATGTGAGACTCCCTCTCAAGTTTACTTAGGCTCCCCTTAAGTGTGATAATATTAGTGATGAACGCTTCTGCTTCTGACAATGTGTGAGACTCCTCTCAGCTTGATTATCTTTCACACGACTCAGTGAACTCCCTTCACATGAGAACTTAGGTCCCCTTAAGTATTAAGAACTCCCTTCTCAATGAATGGTGTCTTAGGCTCCCCCTAGGACTGAGAATCCCTTCTCTGTAAAAGTGTCTTTGGGTTCCCCTAAGACGAAGGTTATTTTCAATGTTTTGCTCTCACAGAGTAGTGAAGATGCACAACAAAATAATAAGAGCAATTAACCAAGTACAAAGTTGTTCTCTTCGGCCACCAAGAACAAAGACTTTCTTCACAAAATACAAAGTGTGGCAACCCTAAAAAATGATCATTAATTGCCTTTAATAATATGATGTCAAGAATAGAAAACATTGGCTTAATCAGAAATAAAAGTCAACACTTCCAATAAGAAAAAGTATCGAGCATAATATATCAGCAGGAGATATCTAGATAAGAAAAAAAATAATATTCTGCAGGAATTTCTAATGTTAGAACCAGATATTAAGACTATATCTGTGACATCCACACACGCTCCATAATTGCCTTAAACTAATAAAGAGCCAACAAACAAAACTCCAACAATATCAAAACTCTAATTAGGTTTAGGATTCAAGGCATTCCAACAAAAATGGTATAGGAGTGATAGCACCATAAAAGTGTTATTTTCCTTAGCTTAATTTGGGCTTCTTTGTGGATTTTATGTGTTTATTATGCTATTTTATAGGGATTTGAGCAAATCATGCATAAATGAGCATTATGGTCCTTTCGGGGTTAATTTGGAGCTATCGAAAGTGAAATCGGGCAGGGGTCAAGAACGTGAGAATTACGAAAATGCCCCTAAAGCAGCACAGCGTAGAGCGCAACAACGCTGTGCTCTACGTCCAAAAGCCGAGAGCAAGGAGAGTGGTATTTAGAAATCACAAGAGGAGGGGCAGAGTAACAATAGACATTGTACTAGTGAAATGGAAAATAAACTGACGAGTTGATATTAGTTTAATTAGGTTTTTCAATTTTTACTTAAGTTAAAATAATGAGACAACTTTGAAACTTGTTATATTTTAGTTCATCTTTCATTATTTGAGTGCTTAAATTTAATCTATGTACTTTCAATGACTAGGTCACTAATTATGTTAGTTAACTAATTGTTGAGTTTTCCAAAAAAAAATTCTATTAGCCTTAATTCTCTATATAAATTGTGGAGAATTTATATTATTATTATTTTATGTGTAATTTTTGAGTGTTGTTACTAGTCTCATAAATATAGATTTTTTGTTTATTTGTGTTTTTATACAACAATTATGGAGATGAAGTATCGAACATTCAACCTCAAGAGAGGGCTTGCATGTGCCCAAGTACTATTGAAAACTAAGTTCACTTTGATATTTATTTATGTTCATATATACACAACAAATCAACATACATGATGCCAATGTTGAAATTTCATTGGTATTTCAACAAATCAACATACATGATACCAACAGTTGAAATTTCATTGGAAAATACCATCTTGTTGTTCTCGGGGAGAGTAGTTTTTTTTAACCTCCTTTTATAGAGCTTTACATATATATTTGCCGATTAAACTTTCATAGAAATAAATAACGTCTCATATGATATTCAATTGGTTTTTGTTTTTGAAATTTGACTAAGAAGTCAAACATTTCTTTTAAGACAAGGAAAATTATCCTAACAAAAAAATTGAAATAAAAAAGAAATAAATTTTCAAATTCAAAACCCAAAAACAAAATCATTATCAAAAGAGACCTGACATAAGAGAATAATTAACTAATATTTCTTGTTATCAAAAAATGTTTGCAGATAATTAATATTATCATATAATCGCAACACTTTGTCATTCAGAATCTTCGATTCCATCTGTTTTCTTTCTTTTTCAACCTACAAAAGTCAGAAAGGGAACAAGAAAATTAGAATCATTATTTAAATATTATCTAGGAGGTTTAGGAATAAAATGCTTAAATGTGCTATAGACTTCGAATATTTGAAGTAAGGAGCTTTCAAGAAAACTAAAGCTATTTAACCTAATTTGAAAATTAATATAAGATAAGTATCTGTTGAAATATTTTGAATTTGTTATCTGGTATTTTGAACGACAAAGTACAAGAGTCTTGGTGATTGGAAAGAATTTAGTATTTGGTATATTTAATTGTTTATGGTTATTTACAGTTATGACCCTAGGGTTTAGAGAAATACACCATGTAAACACTATTTTGTATTTCCTATCATTCTTTCTAATAAAATTGTTCTCGTCTACTCTGTGGATATAGATAACACACTGTTAGTGAACCACGTAAGTCTGTGTGTCAATTCTCTACTATTTTATGTTTTTTCTATTCTTTATTTGTTAATTTTGTAACATTATTAAATTCTTTGGAAACCTATAATTATCAATAAGGTGGCAGAATTATATATATTCTTTTCTAACAACTTACGAGGTCGGAGATTGAACTTTTATCCTCATAGTTGATAATACAAGTTTATGTCAATTAAGTTGATCTTATGTTGGTTGTTTTCAAACCTTTTAATCATATGTAATTGTCCAAGATAAGAAACATGCAATGACTCACTTAACATACGCTCGACTAGAAGGTTAAACGTTTGTATTACTTCACTCCATATTAGGAATAATATTTTTCTCTAAAGAACGAAAAGGAGATGGGGACAAATTTTTACCTAATGAATAACTAAACGGAGATGGACAATCTCATCCTGCCTATTTTTTATTTCAGTTTCTTTCTTTTATCTATAAATAAAGTCTAAATTTAAACTTTTATGAGATATTATTTTTTTTATTTGAAAAGCTAAGAATATTCCCTTTTTAAACGAATTTTTTTTCATTGTAAATTAACTATTTAAGTAGAGAATTTGAAAAAAGAAAGCTTGTTTAATCAAGAGTCAGAAGATAACAATGATAAATAATGAAGTAATTTTTTCTATCAAGTAATCTCATTTTCATTCTTGCAAAATCAAACATCCCTACCCAATGTATCGTTGAAACTAAAAAAAAAAAATAAATAAATAAAAAAAAAAAAAAAAAGTTCCAATTATAAGAGTGGTGTAATTCTATAATAAGTTTAGTAGTTAATATGAAAAATGTTTTTCTACTAGAGACGTGTTTCAACTCATCTTAGAGATTAGTTTGTTTTGATCTTTATCACTAATCTTTCATCAACATTACTTAATATAAACTCTTAGACCAACCATTTTCGTTTGCATGACGATGGAAGCCTTACACATGGTAATACAAGCTTAGGATGTCTTGTATAAAGACTTTTCCCTATATATACTTTCGAAAAAAAAGTTAATTCAATTTATATTCAAATCTTATCGATATGTCATTTCCACGTAAATCAAATGGAGAATTGTTTTTGGATAACTTTACCTACAAAATAATATGAATGATTTATATTCAAATCTTAATAGCTTGTATTAGTCTTTAATGTGACATCTTTAAAAATATATATATAAATTCAGTTATATAACATAAATTAAGTTAAAAATCAGTTTTGGTCCCTAACTTTCCTAAAAGTAATAATTTAGTCTGTGTACTTTGGTTTGTAACGATTTAGTCTTTGTATTTTCAATCTTGTTACAATGTAATCCCTGAACTTTAGTATTTAACAATTTAGTCTTTGTACTTTTCAAACTTGTAACAATTTAGTCTCTAATGTAAAAAAAAATCATCAAAATTAGATGTCAAATTTTATTATTTTATAATGTAGACTTTGTATTTTGAAAAAATATGGAGTCGTTAATTAGTTTATCGGTTTATTTATGCAAGAAATCTCATTAAACCTTAACACTAATCTCTACAATAGAGACTAAATCATTACAAAATTTAAAATACACGGGCTAAATTGTTACATAATAAAGTTTGGAGACTAAATTGTTACAAAATTGAAAATACAAGGACTAACTTGTTACAAACTGAAATACATGGACTAAGTTGTTACTTCTATAAAAGTTTGTGGACTGAAAGTGATTTTTAACCTTTATGTTAATATTTATCTTTAATTACTACATTTATGCTGAATAAAAACGGTTAAAGCGAGCATAGCTTAGTGGGCAAACAACGAAGTGTAAATGAAAGTTAAAATGCATAAGATATAAAATATATGTTTGAATAATATTTTGATCTCTATGTGGCTTTTGGTTCGTTTTGCTTTTCCATGTGCTTTCAAAATGTCTATTTTAGTCTTTGTATTTTTAAAAAGTGGACCATTTTGATCGCTTTATTTTCATTTTTATTTATTTTAGGACCAAAATAGTCACTTTTTAAAAATAAAAAGATAAACAATGAACGAAAATTCAAATTACAAGAACCAAAATGAACATTAATTTTATGAGTACAAGAATAAAAAAGAACCAAAATAAATTTAAAGTACAAAGACCAAAAGTATATTTAAACACCTAAAATGTATATTTTTTTTAGTTCAACAACATATATGTGGTGTAACTAGAAGTTTAAAATTTCTAACAACTTGATCGAAAGTAAATTAAAAAATCATTCAAACCTTTAACTTCTTAGTTGAAGGAATGTAACATAACCGTTAGTTATTATCATATTAGCACTAAGACAGAAATTCTATGTAAACTAGTGAAGAAAAATTGGAATGATATATAGTTACCTGAAGATGTAAATGGCAAATGATTCTTCCTCCAAAGGACAAAGATGAAGAAATATTGAGAGGGTGAAGCCCATCTTCATGTAAACCAAGCAAGATGCAAGACAAAGGGATTCCATGATAGGTGGAAATTATTTGGACAACAACTTCTCTTTCACTAAGGCTATTGGTTGAAACAGTCAGCAAGCATGAGCTGCTTTCTTCGTGTCTCCTCGTAGTCATCGAAAACATAAGCTGTCTCTTCTTCTCAACAAGTTCCTCCACTTGCTTTTGTAGATTTGGTATGTATTTTAGTGCAACCGAAACTGTTGCTGGATTGCTTAGTCTCTTCTGCATAAATCAAAATTAAATTTTGAGTTTAGCAGTGATTTCAATGGTAAAAATTCGATATATTTTCAATTGAAATATTTGTTGGTAAATTTAATGTTATGAAATATGTAGAAGATCCAACAAATATACATTAATATTAATTGTGGAGGAAATATAACATTACACAATTTGAATACAAGACCTCTTTGACCACCTGCTCTGATAGAACTAATCACCAATTTACCAAAATGCTTCAGTTGATAGGTGAACGTAAATATAATATTATTTCATCCAACATATGCTAAATTATATAAGTTTTGAGAAAACTTTATCTTTTATCTCATCTTTCTTTAATATAATACTTCTTGGCCACATGCTATGATACTATATGTTAAATCACTAATTAACTCAAAAGCTTAAATTGATGAGTGAAGTTAAATATACTATTACATTATCTAGTAGATGCTAATTATATAAGTTTCGAGGGAGTTTTTTTTCATAATAAATATACCCCTTGGTCATGAGGAGGAAGAACAGAGCGAAGAGAAGAAAAGAGATGATTGATCTTCTTTCTACGATCACGCTCGCTTGCATTATGGTTGAGCCTCCTCGACTCCAATAGATCATCAACAGCAACAATGGTTGAAGGCATTGACTTATCATCAACTTCCATTGGAGTGAAATGAAGATCAAACAATGGTGACTCACAATTTTTTTCAGCTGCCACTTTGTCAATGCAGTTCTGTTCAGAAAGCTCTTCAAATGGCCACATTTTTCTATTGCTTAGAAACAAATTTGAAGAAGAAGAGAAAGAAGATAATGCTAACATGGCTGCTTTTGTTTCATTAATTTCTTGTAGAGATATAATTGAACATGACGACCATATATATAACATTTAGGATTAAATATAAAATTAATTTATGTATTTTTATCTTTGGTTCATTTAATTTAGTCTTGTATACACTTTTCAATTGTTTAATTTGACTCTCATACTTTTAATTTTTAAAAAATAATTATTTTCATCTCTATTTACAAAAAAAAAAATTTATTTAACACAAACTCTTTTAATACAAAAATTTATAGATACATTTTAATAAATTTACTAGATGGGAGTAATGCTAAAATTTATAAAATAATTTTGAGATAAAAAAAAGAAATCGAGAGAACGACAAGATCACTTTCAAAATTACAAAAATTAAAACCAACGATTTAAAATATGAGGATTAAAATGAAACAATAATTAAACCTAATACCTGTCTTTCTATTTTTCTCTCTTGCATGTACTTGCTCCAAAGTCTACAATCATATGAAAAGGACTGAAACGAGACATTTGTGAGGACATAGGGTTTGTCTTATTAGCATACAAAATAATACCCAATGAACAAAAGTTTTCGTGAAAGTTGGAAAGTTACTTCACAACTCACCAATTAATAATATATGTTATTCTTGCTTATGCATATATTATATAAGTTTAAATTTGAATACGAACAATTATTTGAGAGTTGATTGAATTTCTAAACCTTTAAGTTCTGAATTCTTTAAAGTCTCTACCTTCACTTTTCCATGTTTGTCACTGCCCATTGCCGCTAGAAACTATCACTCGACAACATCGTTGTCAGCCAACACCACCTGCCACCTCGCCGTCAACAACTACCAAGGACTACCTCGCCGACTAAGGCCTATGTGGTCATAGTGTTTTAAATACAAATTTAAAATTATTAATTTATAGTGTTTTGTAATCACCCTATACCGAAATTTGACAACCGTAGAAATATTTTTGTATGTAGAGCAACACCTTTTACAAGTAATCCAAACAAACTAATATTTTATGAGCCCTTTAAATTCTATGTAACTTATACGCACACGATACATGTTGTTACAACATATATATACACACTATATATACATTGTCGTTAGAATATCTTGAATCGGTTATAATTTGACATATTTAATTATTTATGGTTATTGTAACTCTAACCCTAGGGTTCAAAGAGTGTACTATATAAACTTTCTAACCTTACTTAAAAGTTTCACTATTGTATTTCTGTATAACATTCTCTTTAATAAAATTGTTCTTCTTCTATCCTTTGGATGTAATTAATACATTTTTGGTGAACCATGTAAATCTCCATATGGATCTTCTATTCTTATATCTTTCTTGTATTCTTTGTTTGTCGACTTCGTAACAATTATTGTAAATTAGCTGATTAGATTCTTCCATGTAAGCTAATTGTGTAGGACCTTCCTTACGAACTCTATTATTTGTGTAGATTTACTCTGGTTTTATGCGCATTGCACAAAAATAACACAACTATTAAGTAAATGTTGAGGACACGTCTGATGAAGACAAAGTTAGAAGATTAGGGTAATAAAAATCATCAAATAATCACTGCGTTGGATAATACTTTGTCTTCCTCCTATTCATGCTCAATTTGATGCATTTAATATACTAAAGTTCTTTGGAACTTTGGAACTTCTTGTCTACTCACTTTCGATCTATTGGGTTTGCTCATTCTTATCCATTGTACAATACTATTAATTGTCAGCCTCAGTTAGGATGTTGGTCAATGAATGTAACTCTACTATCCAACCTATTTGAATATAGTTCAACCAGAGGCTAAAACTAGTCAAGATCATCTCAGTCTCATTCAAGTTAGTAGGAAACTTCATCAAGAGTTAGTCTGTGTTTGTCTTACTACCTCACAATCCTTTACACCTTCATTTCCGCCATAATAACACCTTCATTTTCGCTATAATAATAAGCAGGCAAAGTAGCTAGAAGCCCTTAGTTCTAGCTATTTCATTCTGATTCATGAATTAACTGGCAAAATTAGATGCAGCAATTGAAGAGATTCTGTTTTGAGAAAAAAATAAATTATTGGCAATTTTTCTTCCTCGGCATCTGAAGGGACAGGAGAGATGTAAATTTAAAATGTTCTTTTTTCAAAGAATGTTGAAATTTTTTAGTGGATAGCTTTATAGTATGCAAATATACTATTTAAAATAATTGACTAGCATTTGTTTTTTAAATCATAACTTTAATGATTATATTAACTCTATATATATATATATAATATTTTGGAAAATTAAGAATCTTTTTTAGGTGTTAAGTTGGTTACCGTTGATTATAATAGTTGGTGAACTATAATAGTCTGTAGTTAGAGTACAAACTATATTTTAGCATTCCTTATAAATAAGGAGAGAAAATAGTTAAAATGTCCAAGTTTCCAATATGAAAAGTTAAAAAAAAAAAAAAAAAAAAAAATTAACTTCTACGCAAGGTCTGACTCAACTTTTTTTCAAATGTGAACAACTATCAGTTTGAATGATTTTGAAAATGAAAAATTAAAATTAGATGTTAAATCATAAACTTTGATTTTTCAGTAATAAATTAAATTTTATTTTTGAATTACGAGTATCTATAGCTATTTGTGATGTCTTTCAAAATTAAAAAGTCAAATTTGTGTTTAGAGTACAATAAATGAAGCTAGGTGAATTCAGACTCCAAATTCGACGAAGAAACATATGTTAATTACTTAATGAAGCTAGGTGAATTCAGACTCCAAATTCAACGAAGAAACATATGTTAATTACTTTTGATTTTTTTTTTTTTAATCTAAAAAGATTTAGGACAAATTATAAAAATCACTCCTCAAGTCTGGTGGTAGTTGCAATTACACTCCAAAACTTTCATGTAAAAATTGAGCCCCTAAACTTCTAAAAGTGTTTAAACTAGGCACTTTTAATTAATAAAGCGATATGTTTCACATTATGATTATACAAACGTAATCTAAGCGAGAGATAATAAATCAACAGACTTAAAAAAATTCTAGGTCAAAATTCATGCCATTATTATGTTAGAGTTTTAATTGATACACCTCAAAATATGACTAAAGTTAATTAAATATAATAAATATGTAAAATGTTTATCAAACCTCAAATGCTAGTTAAAAATAAAAGGTAAAAAAAAAGAAAAAAAAAAGAACAAAAAAAAGTGGGAATGTGGTGAGAACGTGAGATGCATTCCCATGCACGTGGAAATGAGAAGCGAAGCCAACTTTGGTGTTGGGTGGCACGAGGATGCCACGAGCATTTGTACTCTCAAATATCTCTTTGTACCTTCAACCAAACCCATTTGGAAGGAACATATATGTTAACTCTCAAACAAATTGTAGACCTTTAATTTAACCAAACGTTTTGGAACTAAGCCTTTACAAATAAATAAATTTTATTAAAAGAACGTGAGAGAGAGAGGAAATATTTTTAAAAGAAGATTTGTTGTCGATGATTATTATTTTTTTATAAGTAGGTTTGGTGATTAATTAGTTTAATGACTGTAATTATTTATTTTCTTTTAAAGAAAACAATTGTATTAACTCAAGTTGGGTTTTAGGACCATTGAATTCAACCCATCAACTTCATAGTAGTTCAAGTGATTTTGTATTGGACCGACTAGAATGAGAGAGAGAGAGAGGGGAATCTTAGAAGTTATGATTAAAAAAATTAAGGATGTTTAAATTAATCACAAATAATTATCTATACAATAATTAAGATTGAACTTGAAATTCTTCAAAAGATTATATTAAGAAAGTAAAACCTAGTGAGATCATTTGAACCGTTAACTTTTCATTAATTTGTTTGGAACATGATGTCCATAACTTATAGTTTTAAATACTTTGTCATATAGTTATTTAGTTGATCTATGGCAATGTTGGAATGCCTTAAATTTGATATCTGGTATTTTGAAGGACTATGTGCGGGATCTCATTGCCCTGTCAATGAATCAAGATCGAAGGAATGCTCCCAAAATTTAAGTTATTTTTGTATTTGTCATATTTACGTTATTTATGATTTTGACTCTAGAGTCTAAAGAAGTGCATTATATAAATTCTAGAGGAGCGTCTAATCTATATTCTGAATTATTCTCTCTAATACTAAACTTCTCTTCCTCTGCCGATGGATGAGCTAACACACTATTAGTGAACCACATAAATCTTTGTATTGATTCTTTATTGTTTACATTTTTCTGCACCTTATCTTTATTTGTTGATTTCATAATAGTCAGAATACATATCTCATTTTACAAGATTGTAGCTGAAGGTCTAGTTTGATCTATAAGGTCTCAAAAGCAAACACTTTAAGACCTATTTAATAATCTTTTTTAATAATACATATCTCATTTTACAAGATTGTAGCTGAAGGTCTAGTTTGATCTATAAGGTCTCAAAAGCAAACACTTTAAGACCTATTTAATAACCTTTTTTAATATTATTTGATAACCATTTTGTTTTATTGAAAATTAAACTTGTTTTATCCTATATTCTCTTTACCATGTGTTTTATCTTTGCTGAGAAAACAAAAATAAAATTTTAAAATCTATTTTTGTTAATTTTCAAAAACTTTTTTTTTTAAGCATAATTTGATTTAGAATTCAGATTTTTTCTTTTAAGAAAAGTGGAAACTAAAAACTAATAATAAAATCATTAACAAATGGAAACTTCATTTTTAGTTTTATGTTTTGGAAAATTACGTTTGTTTCCTCCCATTTTTTTCTTTGTGGTTATCATTTTGTTAAAAAAAACATTTGAATTCTTCGTTCCAGATATTCAAAACTAAAAACAAGTTTTGAAAATGATTTTTTTTTTCAAAAGTCAACTTGGTTTTAGGATACAACAGTAGTACACAACATATCATCAGAACTTATTTGTAGGAGTAGTGTTTATGAATTTAATTTTCATAAATTCAAAATTAAAAACCCAATGGGTAATTATCAAAAGTGGGTCATAGTTCTTAGGTTTTAGAAAAATGTTTCTAAATGGAATCTATGTTGAGGATCCCACATTGAAAAAAATCAAGGGATGTCACACTTTGTTGCCAATTGGCCAATTGATTTTGAGATGGAAGCTCATATTATCAAATAATCTAAACTTACTTTTTTTGAGATTTTTTTGTTGCCTCTCTATTGTTTTAAGGCAGTTTTGTGGTGGTTATTGAAGATGTCACAAATGGAGTCTCAACATCTGTCTCAGACAATATTTTTCTTGCAAATATTTTCTTTTCTAATATGAAATTTCTATACAATTGTATGTTGTTTGATATTTTGTCACACCCTTTCCCAAGTACCCTTTTAACCTAGGAAAGAATGTGACGATAGCAAGTATGACCCTTTTATGACATTTACTATCCAACTTATACTCTCCTTATAACCATAAACTTATAATATCTGATAAACAAGTAATAATCAACAATTACTAATTCTCTTATAATCATATATAATCCATAAGAAATTTACGTAACTTTTAAACTAAGAACCATTCTCATAACCCCCATAAATAGACCAAACATACAAACTCATAACTCCTCTCCTTATGTACAAGCAAACATGTTTTATATATAAGTTCAAACAAGAAACTAAGTCTACTAAGATGTAGAAATGGAGACAGACAAGGTTGAGGAGGCTTAGCACCACAAATGTGCTTGCTACCTAGAAGAACGAAAATTTAAGGAAAACATGAGTTGGGTCAGTGAGTGACATAGTTATTAAAACATAATCTTTAACATAAAATCAAGCTCAATGCTTAAATGAAGCAGCTAAACAAATCATCTGGAAACAAGCTTAATAAAACTAATAACTCATCAACTTTGATTTTAAATAATCCACAAGCCTTCTAGAAATACGTTTAATAAATCTCATAAAACATAATCTTTGAACTCGTAAAAATAACCTTAGCTGAGGTGGAGCAAAGCTCAACACTCCCATTGTCGTAAACAACCTTAACTGAGGTGGAGTAGAACTTGACACTCTCGACGTCGAAAACAACCTTAGCTTATATGAAGTAATCTCGACACAACAATGTCAACTCTCTTTATGTGCACATAGGAATAACTGTGAAACCCAAAATTTTAACCTGGTAACTTATGTGCACAAGCGAAGAAACTAAGGACGATAAGGGAAAAGTTGAGTCCAAGCCTGTGGAGTTAGAAAAATTTTGAGGCAGAAAATCTGGGCTTGTGGAGTTAGGCAAAATTTGGTCTTAATAAGGAAGGTCATGCGTTGAGGTCAAAGTTGGGAGGAAAGTGTTTGAGAAAACTTGAGTTGTTGAGATGAGAATAAGTTATAGACAAGTTTGGAAGAAAACTACGGTAGGTGATTTTCCAAGTAGTGGACGTCAAAAAGGTAAGTAGGTTGTGGAAAATTTCTGAGTGTCATAAATATGCTTGGAAAGCATAGTACGAACGCATAGAGTCTTCAAGGGAAGGAGAAGGTTCTTAAGTATTGTAGAAGGTTGAGTTGGTAGCATAGTTGGAAGTTAGTTTTGAGATAAAACACATCTCTTTGGAAAAGTCACCATATTGGACGCATGGAGGAAGGGTTCAACACATGGTGGAAGACTTTGGGAGGACTTTGACTAAGTAGTTGAGATGCTCAAGCTTGTCGGAAGGAAGTTGTAGGCCATAAAGGGAGAGTTGGACGCATAGGTCATAACTGGGGCCAAATTTTCACTAAGTACAAGGGGTCAATGCATGGTACATGCTTAGGAAGGCTTCTAGCTAGGTGTGGGAGGAATTTAGGAGTTGTTAAGCAATACTTAAGGAAGAAGGAAAAGCTCAGTGCATGGTAGGACTTAAAGGATGAAAATTGGACTAAGTCCAGGAGACACAAGGGTGTGTTCAATGCATAGCAAGAGGAAAATATGAGAATTTGGTTAAGTATAGAGGACTAAGTTTAGGTTAACTGAAGAAGAAAATGGGGGCAAGTCAAGGGAGCACATGGAAAACACATAGGAAGGCTTCATAAGTAGCATTTTGGCTAAGTGTAGGAACCATGAAGCTAGGTTGGATGCATATCTCATGAAAGGAAGGAATTTTGGCTAAGTATAGGACTTTTGGGGAGCATAGTGGACGTATATATGATATTTGGAAAGGAAAATCGGCTGAAGTGTTAGAAAATTGGATGTAGTAGAAGGGAGCAAGAGAGGGCCAACCCTAGAAGATGATTGATGGACGCATGGACCTACTCTCGAGCAAGTGTTGGATGCATGGACCTACTCCTAGGCATGACTTGGATGCATAGTAGAGAAGAAAAAGTATGCTAAGTGGCGTACCTTGGGTTTAACACATAATAAGTAGGAGATGTCATGGTGCATGGCTAGGACAACATGCAAGAGGACTTGTTAAGCAATCGTGTCATGATGCATGTGAAGTTTACATGCATGGTGCCAAGTATTTGGTTAAGTGTCAACTTAAGGAGTAAAGTTACTTCTTCATTCACTCCAAAAATCATTTACTAGAATTTTGTTTGAGAGTTTAAGAGCCTTCCAAGAGGAACCAAGCGTCCAACTACACAAGATTAGGCGTCCAAAAGTGTGCTATTAGGTGTCCAACTCAGGTTAGAAGTAGAAAGAGGCAAGGTTGCGTCCAACACTGACCATCTCTATGTCCAGGAGGTCCTCTCTGCATCCAAGAAGCCATCTTTGCATCCAGGAGGGAATTTTAGGCGTTCTAAGAAGTTTTCAAAGGCTTCGAAGAGCCTCTGATTGCTGTTTTTTAAGTTCCAGAAGCTTTGGAAGAGTCTAGAAGTTCAAACGCAAGCTAACTTGAGTTCAGATTAAGGGAAAGAAGCTTTAAAGAGCTGAAAACTTCATTATTTGTGAGTTAATGTTTTCAAATTCTTTTAGAATAAATAATATGTTTGATTTGTGAGTGGTTATTAGTTGTTCTTGAGTAGTATGATGTTTATGTTAAGTTACTATATATACTATTATGAGGTTATGATTATTAACTCTACGAAAATGAATTTGTGATGGAATTTATGAGAGGTGAACGTGTGTAAAGGATATTAAGACTCCGCAGGATAGTAAAAAGATCTGAGGATCTAGTTTCTGAGTCTGTGCCAAATTTAAACCTCACGGGATGGTTAGAGGGTGCTAGAAACCTAGTTTATAATCATGTGGGAAGTATCTCTTGTGGGATGGTCAGAGGACTAACGGGTCTAGCTTCTAATCCCTCAGAGATAAGGCTATGTGCACATAGAATCAGTTGTTCCGCCAGAGTGAGCCAGCAGAGTAATATGGTATCAGGTTGAGCTACAAGTTGGAGGTTTGGGTAGATAACCTTAGTTGTATATGCATACGTTATCATGCTTTCTATTACACTGTAAACTATTTGAGAAAGGGTTGTGTGCACCCTAGTTATTTGTTAGGCACTCACTGGGGTTTGTGAAGCTGATCTTTATGTTTTTCTTTTCAGATAGCAGCCGAGTTCTCATTGTTGTGTGAAGTTGAGATTTGTTGAGATATAATGTTTAGGATATAATATTATAGCATCTTTAAAATTAGGATTCTGTATAAGTTGTGTACATTAAACAAACCTTAAAACTTGAAAATCAATACTTTATTTGAACTAAGCATGTTTAACAAAGGAATATGATACGACTGATAGTAAATAATGTAAATGGATCAATGCCTGCTATTTTCACATCTTCTCCTAAGTTAAAAAAGTAACTTGGTGGGAGATGTGACAATAACTATATCCCGAGCTGCCCAAGTACTTTCTCCATGTACTTTGGTACTGGGTCCCAATTGATACTCAATCAACTTCTCAATGTACTTTAGTGTCAAGTTTCATAATAATATTTGGGTGGCTCATATGCCTTCTTAATGTCCTTCAGTATTAAGTTCCTTTAAAACATTTTAAGAAATTAAGTATGATTTTAAATAAACATGTCAATATATATTAATCCATGAAAAACTCAGAATTTCTCAAAATCATCAGCAAATAAATATGTTTCCAAAACTTAGTAAACTTTATATAAATCATGCTTGATCAAGAAAACTTGTTCGGAAACAAGCATTTATCATACCACAAACACACATTGCATACTAAAAACATTGAGTAAACAAAGTTTTATTTAATAAAATTGTCACTCACTACTTTGCTTGGTCTCTTAGTGGGTTATAGATCTTCCTCAGCTCTTCTTGGTCTAAAATAATTTAACTACCTCAATTAGGCTTCTTTAAAATCCCCTTAATTCATATCTTAAGTCAATTGAACCTTTAATATGAAGTTTTAACTCAAAAAGACTCAGCAACGGCCAAAAAGTAGCTAAAAATTTTAATTGTTGCAAATTACCCTAGGATACCTTAGCCACCCCCAGCATACATAGAGCTTGCTCAACCACACATGTGCAACAGTTCACGCACAGACATGCTACCCCGCTATACAGGCACCCTTTGGGTAGCAGCTCCAGCACCGACACGGTTTCACTAACTTCTAAAGATGTAGAGTGCGCGTGCATTACACACCCCTCGGCTGGGCATCGATCTCCCCACTCACACTGACAAGGCGTCAAGCTTCTACCTACTCGATGCCCACATGCTACCTTCACGCCTCGCCTGCCTTATGCACCTGCATGCCTCACCTATCTACCTGCACACCCACACGGCTGACTGCTTGTCAGCACACCTACTGAGCGTCCAAAACACCCAAAATAACCTCTAACCAAAAGTTACCTTCAACCATCGATAGGGCCACTAGCACGCGTCTTTTCTTAAATCTTAGTCTACTCACACCCGATGACCCCCATTTTATTGCCTACACTTTATACCACCAAAATTTGATTTTGATTTCTCCTACAAAGTTTGAACTTAACCTCTTAATTTTGCTCACCTTAAAATTTGAGCTTCCAATTCTTCTTTTGGTCAGCTCAAAATCCCCCAATCTTTCCTCCTACCCTAAATTGTTTGAGAGCTTGAACATCCTACCATCTTACACGAAAATCAAGTCCTTGCCACAACTTTCTTTCTCCGACAGTCCTTTCTCACGAATTAGACTCAATCTGAAGAACTTTGGTCGAAGAATTTCTCAAATGGCATAAGTAGTTTTCACCAACCCCTTTTCTTCGTCTGACCTTCTATTTATACCTCCCACCATTACTTCATGCAAAACATAAGCTTGCCACCTCCTGCTTAATTTTGCCATAATTAATCTGAAAATGCCACCTAATTTAATTTTAGTTAATAAATAAATTTCATAATTATCCAATGACAACCTTTCAATGCATGGTTCACTAGCGCTTAAAGGTTCTAAAGCCTTCCTATTGGGCCACTCAACCCTTGCACCCATGCTTTGCCAAGACTTTGGATGCCACCCCTTTGGACGCCTCCTCCCACACTTCAACGCATCAAGCCCCTTCAAACAATTCCTCATGAACACCTCATTATTCTTCAAGCCTAGCACTCTTGGATGCCTAGTCCTCAAACTTAGGCTCGGCTACCCCATGATTGTTTCATGCCTAGCTTCAACGGCCAACATCAATAGTTCGACAATTACTCACACAATTTCTCACTTCAATGCCTAACTTCCCTTTATGTGAGCATCATTTTTCCTCATCATACTTTCTTTACCTTTCGGCTAGTTTATTCTCTAGCTCAACACCTAGTCCATGAGTCAAGCCCATTCTTATGACTAACTCCAACTTTTAGACCCTCCATGTAGTCTCTCTTCCACGCAACCTTGAGCCAAAAAGAAATTTCACTAAGTCCATACACTCTTAATAACTTACTTAGCTTAGTAACTTAAGAATGAAAGTAGGGCTTACAATTTACCACCTCCTTATAGGAATTTCATCCTTAAAATTTAGTAGGCTCTAACTTCATAAGAATAAGTATGAATACCTCTTGATCATTTGATCTTTGGATTCCTAAATAGCTTCCTCAATGTTATGGTTCCTCAAAGAATTTTCACCGAAAGAATCACTTTGTTTTTTAACACTTGTTCTTTTTCATCTAACACTTGCATTGATATTAACCCTTCCTCATAAGTTAATTTCTCTTTCAACTCAATTGGTTGTACTTAAAGCACATGGGTAGGATCGAGAACATACTTTCTCAACATTGAAACATGAAAAACATTATGGATCTTGGACATTTTTATAGACAAAGCTGTAAGCTGCTGGTCCAACTCTTTCTAAAATCTCATAATGTCCAATATACCTCGGACTTAGCTTCCCTTTCCTCCCAAACTTTAGTACCCCCTTCCAAGGAGATAACTTAAGAAATACTCGATCTCCTACCTCAAACTCAAGATCTCTTCTCCGATTATTTGCATAACTTTTCTTCTATCTTGCTGCTTTCAGATTTTCCCAAATCATCTCTACCTTTTCTATTGTAATGAATTAACTCTGGCACAATCAATCTTCTTTCTCCAACTTCACCCCAACACATGAGTGTCTTACATGGTTTACCATACAATGGTTCATACGGGGCCATTCCTAAACTTGCCTGGTAGTTGTTATTATATGCAAACTCCATCAACGACAAATTTGCATCCAAACTACCCTTGAACTGTAGTGCACAAGCTCGAAGCATATCCTAAAGTTTGAATTGTCCTTTCTGGTTGTCCATTAGTCTGAGGATGAAAAGTTGTACTAAATTGCAACTTAGCACCCAAAATCTACTAGAGACTCGTCCAGAACTTAGAAGTAAATCTTGAATCCCTGTCTGACACAATCGACATTGGCACCCCATACTTGTTCACAATCTTATCTACATAGATCTGTGCCAACTTATCCAACGTATAAGTTGCCTTTACCGGTAATAAACGTGCTGTCTTGGTAAGTCTTTTTACAATAACCCAAACTCCATTAGCACCACCCAAAGTCCTTGGCAACCCAAATAGAAAATTCATTGTCACATGAATAGGTAGTGGATCCAGCAACCCTGTTGACCTCTGATGCTCAGGTTTAACTTGCTGACAAATCAAGCACATCACAACAAATTCAACTATTTCTCGCTTCATACCTAGCCACCAATAAAAATCTTGTAAGGTACGATACATCTTTGTACTATCAGGATGCATAGTATAAGTTGAATTGTGCGCTTCCTCCAAAATTGCTTGCTCAACTTCTGAATCCTTTGGCACATACACTCTACCATGCTTCAATAATGTACCATTATCAGATCTCAGCTCAAAATCTACTCTCTGTTGGGCGTTCACTTCTATCAATTTCTTTATCATAAAATCCTCTGATTGTTTTTTTATTACCTTAGCTACTAACTTAAGTCTCAACTTAAAATGTGCTAACAATCCTCCACTTCCAGTAACTGTTAAAATAGAAGCATAACTCATAAACTATATCTCGGGTTGCCCAAGTACCTTCTTCATGTAATTCGATACTAGGTCCCAGTGGATACTCAATAACCTTCTCAATGTACTCCAGTGTTAAATTCCATAATAATATTAGGGTGGTTCATATGCCTTTTCAATGTCTGTCAGCATTGAATTCCTTTAAAACATTTTAAGAAATCAAGTATGCTTTTAAATAAACATGTCACTATGTAATAATCCATGAAAACTCATAATTTCTCAGAATCATCAGCAAATAAATATGTTTTCAAAGCTTAGTAAACTTTATATAAATCATGCTTGTAAACTCATGCTTGATCAAGAAAACTTGTAAGGAAACAAACATTTATCATAGTATCTACAGATTTTAGATGAAGTGTTATTCGAAAGTGAATAATTTTTAAGTAAATATTTTTTACCTTTCGTTGAAGACATTTGTCACCAAATTTTTCTTGATGTTTCTTCAAATTGATATTTTTTACCTTTCGTAAAATCAAAATTTAGTTTCCAACATAAGAGCACAACTTCGCCTTTGGGTGCAATGAAGAAACTTACCAAAAATGCTCGCATAAACTGGAACTTGAAACTTCACTCGAACCTCGAATGTGGGCTCCAACCTAGCCTTAAACCAAATTGAGGGGTTCCAAACCCACAGAAAAATCAATTGGTTAGCATAATTACTCACCAACAATTTGGGCAAGCAGGAAGCACCAAGAAAATCTCAAAGAAACTCACCAACAACCCTCCCAAAGAATAAAATGCTTGTTGGACAACAATTGCGAGCCCTATCATGTCTCCGAACCTAAACTCCATATCCAATGAGTGATCAAACTTGAGCTAACCTTAACAAACCATCACAAAATAACCGAAACAACTCGGGCAACTCAAAAAGAAAGGAGAGAGAACTCACCCCTGCAGAAACAGCAATGGCGACGGCGCCCCATAAACCACCACCGACACATGGTCGAAATGGCAACGTCGAACCGAAATGGTGCATGCGAACTCACGGACTAGAGCAAATGTGTAAGCCCTAGTTTTATCTTTGGAAGACGGCAAGCAAAGTAGGCGGGTGGTTGAGAGAGAGATGGCCAAGAGCCTTTGGCATGAGTGGTGTGTGTGGGCGACAAGAAGGTGGGCTAAGTGAAGACCTTGGGTAGCCGAGCCCCAAGCATCAGGGTTGATGCGTTGGCTTGGTGAGGCACGCGTCCATGAGGGTGAGCATGCGTGATGGTTGGAAAATACGTGAAGACCTTAGGTAGCCGAGCCCCAAGTATAAGGGTTGATGTGTTGGCTTGGTGAGGTATGCGTCCGTGAGATTGAGCATGGGTTATGGTTGGTGCTATACGTTTGTTGCGGCCGTTGGGCAAATGGCCATGCATTGGTTGATGTTAGTAAAGGGTGACATTGGTGAAGCATGCATTCAAGAGAGCCTAATGGGACAGACGCATGGTGTTATGCGCCCAAGCTAAGTGTCCAAGTCTGCTAAGGGGGTTGCGTGCATATATTGAAGGAGTTACTTTGTTTATTTAAAAATAAAATAAAATAAAGAAAGAAAGTGGAAGTAAGTCGGCAGCTTATTTAAGTGTGTAAAGCTGAATTTCTGATCATTTTCTGCATTTCAAAAGCTTCAACCGATTTCATTTTTCAGCTGAGCGATGAAGAGAGGTAGAAGAAGTAGTCTAGGGCAAATTTGTGTAGAATTCTAGTCTGTTTCGTGGTGTAATTGAAGCTGGAATAGAAGGTTTGGTTGCTGTCATGCAATCTGAGCAAGATCTAGTATTTGGAGGATAGCGAGTTGTGAAGATTGAGTTTTAGGCTGAAAATTTCAAGTTAGTAAGTCAACGCAATTCTTAACAACTCTTGTAAAGGATGGTTAAGCTGAATATGAAGAGAAACGTGTTATATTTTAGGTGGAAGCGACTAATATGAATTTCCTAAGTGATTTGAAGCAGCTCGAAGTGATTTGGGAATATTTGTCGAACGAAGAGGAGTTAAGCTCTGAAATGTTGAAGTAAGCTAGAAAACACATTTCTTTAGAAGTTTGTAGAAGGAAAGAAGTTCTAATTCAGACTGGAAATATGACTTTTAATAGATAGAACTGAAAACAGAAGTGAAGGTAGAAGCAGTGGGAGACGGGTATCGCTGGAAAAGCAGCGATATTGAAGGTATAAGGGTGAGCAGCGAGACGAGTGTCGCTTGAGGCTTTGCATCTCACAACTATCGTTCGGTATCACTGGTCTCACTAGTTCATAGTCTCGCTGGTACAGTTTTGTCTGCAGCTCAGTTTCGCTAGACTAGTCTCGCTGGTTGTTTGAGTCTCGTTCATTAATGATTTTCCTTATGGAATTTGGTCTCAGTGGTGAACAATTGGACAAGTATAAATGTTTAAAACTTGTTGGTTATGTTAAAAGGTATTTTAAGAAAATCTAACAAAGAGAAATGTATTATTAAAGGTCAAGAAGAGCTAGGAAAGGTGTATAACCTACTAAAGGCACGGGACAACTAGTGAGTGACAAATTTATTTAAAATGTGTTTACTTTGAACAAAGTTTTATTGTTGAAAGATTATTTAAAATGTATAACCTACTAAAGGCACGTTTATATGTTTGTGATTTATCATTTGAAACATGCTGGTTGCTAAATGAGATTTATGAAAGGCACGCTTTTGTTAACATATGGTTTTATGGAAAGCATTGAAGCTTGTGAATGAAATTGTGAAGATTTGAAATGTTAAAAACTCATGAATTTATATTATGTTATTTCCAAAGCATGTTGTTTTTTTAATAATATTTGTGAAAAGGCTCCAAATGCTGAAGGACACAGAGAAGACATATGGGTAGCCAAGATATGGAAATGGTTTCCAATGCGACGGGCTCGGAAAAGGCATGTGGGTAACCTGAGTATAGAGATAGCCCCCGATGCTGAAGGACTCGAAGAAGGCATGTGGATGGGTTGAATCTTGTATATGGGCCTTGGTAATGAAGGACTCGGAGAAGGTATTCGGGTAACCCAAGATATAAAATCTATGCGCACATAGAGAGATGATAGACGTTGTGTTGAGATTACTCCACACAGCTAAGGATTTTTTACGTTGAGTGTGTCGAGATTACTCCACCCCAACTAAAGATGTTTTGGACGTTGAGTAGCGTTGAGCTCTACTCTGCCTCAACTAAGGAAAATGTTTTTAAAATAAATTGAATTTTTGTGTATCTTTTCTAAAATGAACATATATGATTTGACAATGCTACTTGAGCATATTTGCATAGATACGACTTTGAATCGATGTTATATTCGAATTGTTTTATAATGTTTACACTATGATTAGTTTCCTAGCTAAAGGAAAGTTTTTACAAAACAAGTCACTCACTGGGCAACTTAGCTCATGATTTCCTTGTTTTTCTGTTGAGAATACAAATTTAGCTAATGTGACACCCATAATTTTCAAGTATTTTTGAACTAATTATCTTGGATTATTTTGGTTAGTTATTTGAATTTTGAGGTTTAATTGGTTTGATGTTGAGGAAATAATTTGATTTAAGGTAAACGTAATAAAAGAATAGGTTAATTCAATTGGTGGAGAATTAAATTTGGTTTGGAGATTTAGGGTTGAATTCAATTTGAAAATTTGGAATATGTTGGGTTATTGTGAAATTATTCTGAAAGTATGGGTTAAGTTTGTGGAGATGTTGGTTAGGAAATAATTTAAATAAATTATTTTTGTGGATGAGGAAAAATTTGATTTGATGGGAAAAAATTAAAGTAAGTTTTATATTGTGTTTTGAGAAGAGGAAAAGGAAAAGTATATATATATATATATATATATATATATATATATATATATATTAAAACCCTAATTGATTTTATTATATATATATGTGGCCTCAAAGTACCTGCAAATAAAAAAAGAAAAGAAAAAGGAAAAGGATAAGTTTTTTTTTCTTCTTCAGTGGACATCTCTCTCTCTCAGCCGGGCCACTTTCCTTATATCTCTTGTCAATCTGGTTGAAGGCGTTCGCAGCCGCCACCGAGACCCACGTAGACGCAATCGTGAGCCACTCTTCTGTTCATCCAACCACAACTAGATTCGCACTGTTGTCGTTGACTCCATCGCTCGTTTTGCGCCACTACTACCATTTCCACCCTATCGGCGCCATCGAGCTTCAATCAGTCACCGTCACAGCTATTGAAAAGTGCTTGAAGTGTGCTTTTTATTCTCTCAAATTAAGGAAGTTTATATTAGATTTCACTTGTTTGCTAGTGGTTTTCAGGTCAAAATGAAGAAAATTAGAAGAGAAGACCAAAAGATGAAAACCGAGCCAGAATATAGTGAAAAAGAGAGAAAAAAAAAAACTGCCAAAATAGGGCAGCGCCGCAGTGCCAGTTTTCCATAAATGAAAAAATTGTATTTTTCGAAAGATTTTTGGGTAGCCAACTCTATAAATTGGGGGGTTTCCAGCAGCTATAATCATCAATCGAGAGACGAAATCTACAGACAAAAAGAGACACAAGAAGGAGAGAATTAAGTGAGAGTTCATTAGAGAGTTCAAAGAGTGAGTTAGCTGCAAGGAAGAGGAAAAGAGTTCAAGAGAGTCGTGGTGCTGTTCGAGTTTCGACGTGAGAGCCAAGGAGATTGTGACAGTGATGTCTCAATGAAAAGCCTCTTTTTAGTAGAGTTTCTCTTTATTTACACTATTTCTTTGTTTATATTGTTTGAATATGTTGTTTTAAGCTATAAGTGGCTAAACTCTTTAGTTTTAGGGTTTTCATGAATTGTTTATGAATTCATGTTGATATTGTAGAATATTTATGGTTTTGTTGTAATGATTATACTTTTCATTGTTATTGTGCTTAATTCTTGTGGATTGGCCATCTTCACATGTTAGGTTAGATGTATGGTTGAGAGATTGTATGTCTAACTAGATCTATAACAATGAATTGTTGTTAATCTATCATGAGAATAGTTAGGTTAACAATGAAAGTTGCTAAAGACTGTTCTTAATGCCATGTAATTTATATTAGTGTCAAGAGATTAGTAATCAATTGAATTGCATGAGAAAAGGTTATTTTTTAGAGAAAATAACTTATAATTAAGTTTCTAGGGTAATGAATCCTTGTTTATTTTAAGCATATGAATTACAATAAAATTCATGAACTTTAGAATATTGCATGATGAAATAAACAAGGATTCATTACCCTAGAACTCTCTGACTCTCGTGTCTCTTACTTTATTTGCTTTCCTTATTTAGTGTATATTTTCTAAATTCACAACTTCAATTTCAATCCTCAAATAAGATTAATTCGATTCTAGAATAGCTAAATAACTTTAACATTCACAATTAGATCCTCAGTGGAATGATATTCGGACTTCACCATGTTATATTATAACTTGACTCGTACACTTGCGATTAACACATAAAGTGGCGCATTAGCTGTTCACCTCGCCGTCTGAGTACCCCGGTCGTTCGCCGTCGTTGCCGTTTGTTGCTAGTTCCAGATCTGCACTGTTGGATGAGTATTTTGGATCCAAGATTGATTTGTGGCTTATTTTGGTAAGTTTTTTTTTATGGTTTTCTTGTGGACCTTGATTACCTAATTAATTTTACCTTGGATTTTAAGTTCTAATACTTGATAGCTATTTGGTTTCATACTCCAAGTAATCTTAATATTGGAACCGCCTATGTGTTAGGCAACTTAGTTATTAAAATGTTGTTGGCTTCTTTGGTCCATCTATGAGATATTTTATTTGCATGTAATTCTTATGACCATGAAGATATATGGGCATGATGATGTTTGTATGAGAGACATTGTGAATCTATGTTGTCCGACTTTTAAGTATTTTTCCAGTTATGCATGTTAGTGATAGTTACCCTCCTACGTTGGTTGTCTGTTCACCAGAGGTTTTGTGTTCCCTCGGGATTGCAAGAGGTTTTGTGTTCCTTCAAGATCACAAGAGAGGATCACAGGAGATAAGTGTCTCCTACGGGATTCATTAGAGGCTCGTGGGCACCATTCGCCACTTGCAGGGCGGGTCTAACCAATCACTTAGATAAGTGAAGTGTGAAAAGTAGTGTCCCACTAATATGATGCACTTATTGGATATAAGGGTTTATTTTAACCCTGGTAGTGGTGTTACTTACTAGGTATTCGTACTTTTTCATGTTATTTTTCAGGTGAGGGAAAAAAACACCTCGGTGAATGACGAAAGGATACCTTAACTGTGCATTGGGACTAGCCAGATGCTTTCAAACAAGATTTAATGTTTTCATCTCTAAGAATTTTGGTATTGTCATTTGAATCCAGAACTTTCTTTTTCCTTTAAAATTTCTCATAGTCAGACGTTTATGCAAGTTTCATGTTTTATTAAATTGTATAAAGGGTACCTCAATCAAAGATTTTCAGTTATTTGGATTTTGCATAAGATATTTATTTTTAGTAAAAATTTCTTTTGATTTTTTAGTAAAATTATGAAAAAGAATTGTTTGAGATGTATGCATGCATAGAGTGACGACTTAGTTCAAGTCGTAGGAAATCGGATAATTACAGCTAACCCTAGATCTTTATATTTAAAATAAAGAAACTTAATGAACAATTACATTTAGAAATGAGAATCCATTACATTTGTGCATATTCCCTTCAAGTAAGCATTTGTTTTTTAAAAATCTTGTGATGAATCAATCAAAGGGTAAAGAATGAAATAAATCATCCATTCCTATGGGAAAAAAAAAACAACAAAAAAACAAAAATAGGCTATTCGACACAAAGTAAATTCAGAAAAAAAAAAAAAAAAAAAAAGGAATAAAAAAAAAAAAAAAAAAAAAGGAATAAAAAAAAAAAAAAAAAAAAAGGAATAAAAAAAAAAAAAAAAAAAAAGGAATAAAAAAAAAAAAAAAAAAAAAGGAATAAAAAAAAAAAAAAAAAAAAAGGAATAAAAAAAAAAAAAAAAAAAAAGGAATAAAAAAAAAAAAAAAAAAAAAGGAATAAAAAAAAAAAAAAAAAAAAAGGAATAAAAAAAAAAAAAAAAAAAAAGGAATAAAAAAAAAAAAAAAAAAAAAGGAATAAAAAAAAAAAAAAAAAAAAAGGAATAAAAAAAAAAAAAAAAAAAAAGGAATAAAAAAAAAAAAAAAAAAAAAGGAATAAAAAAAAAAAAAAAAAAAAAGGAATAAAAAAAAAAAAAAAAAAAAAGGAATAAAAAAAAAAAAAAAAAAAAAGGAATAAAAAAAAAAAAAAAAAAAAAGGAATAAAAAAAAAAAAAAAAAAAAAGGAATAAAAAAAAAAAAAAAAAAAAAGATAGGCAAACACAACATAGTAATTACCTTCAAGCACCACTTTGAAAATTTTGTTTACCTGTCCAGCAACCTTGAAATACCATGGTGTTTGGGTTAATTTGGCAAGTTTTAAAGATTGGGTAGAATAATAGCAACCTTTTGTTAGAATAGATTTTCCCCCAAATTCACGCAAAAATGAATTAAGATTCCTTTTTATACCCAGATTTTTGGTTCATTATTTGTGCAGTAATCGATTGAGAATTTCATTGATCTCATTTAGAATCTCATGTGCAAATGTGTATATTTTGCAATATTTATATGATTTTTTCATTTGTTTGATTGTGCATTAAGAGACCAATCTCAGAGCAAACTTTTCAAAATAATTTCTTAAAATTTCACCATTAACATAAAAAAATATACAAAATAAAGAATATACTAAAACATATGAATATATTGAAAGAAGGAAATGTAACAAAAATTATATATTAAAAAAAAGCAACTTAATATAAAGTAAACATTAAAAGATAAATACAAATTTTTTACAATATTACATTAGGAAAACAACATTATTACTTCTTAGTCTTAATTTTTTTAAAACTATTAGCTTCCATGTAATTCCACTTTTATGTTCATCATCTTCCAAAATTTGAATATTTTATATCTTTTGTGAGATGATCTACTTCCTTGAATGATTCTCTGCATATTTTTTTTTTTCATTTCTCACCAGAAAAACGTATTCTTTGCTTCCACTTAACATTAAATTTTTATTATGTTCACATCCTTCTTTACTCTCAACATGTAGCATTAAAATAATAAGAAATATATTTAGAGTGAATGATGTTAAAATATGCATATTAGCACACAAAGAAATAGTATTAAATACAAAGAATCATCAAAATAAAATAATTTTAAGAATCTTTACTTATTAAAAAAAACATACGTATTGTCTTTTCATTCTCCAGTGACTTGACTATGTCCTTCAAATCAATGAAATTATGGTTAAGTGGTTTGATTAAAATCACTTAACTTCAACAGTAGCTAATAAATACAATTTAATATCTTGGTTAACATTTAGAAACCTATTAGCAACTTGTTTCACATTTCTGTTGTCAATAAAATATGATTCATTTTTTTTTTTAATATTTGCTCAAATCTTGAAATAGTTTCATTATACATGACGACTTCAATTTGGGTTCCCTCGAAATTTTAAATATTAGAATATTAGAAGAAAGTCAATTATTTGATACAAAAGCACTAAATTCTAGATATTTGTGTCAAATACTACATAATAAAAATAAAAAAAAAATACCTCTTCATCAATTAGAATAAACTTCAACACTTGGAACGGACCTTTTTGGTTAGAATATGTTTCCACGGTAAATGTATTTTTTGCCTTCACTTGCCATCAAATTTTTATAATATTCACATTCTTCTTTATTCTCATCCTGTAGCATTAAAATAATAAAAAAAATATATTTAAAATTAATGATGTTAAAATATGCAAACATGAAGAAATAGTATTATGGAAAGTTTATGGTGCTTCTTACCTTCTTCATTTCGTTTCGTTGGCATACTGAATAATTGTGCACCCCATAAGATATTTGGCCACATTAAAGAAAGTAACATATGCTTCAATAACACCATTTGAAACAACAACTTTTAACAATGATTTTCTCACAAAGAAAAAAAAAAAAAAAAAAGCCTTTAGATTGTTAGATTGGAGACATGAAGTAGATGAGTAAACTCTTTTGTTACAAGTTTTGCAATTTCCATACCATGGTTGTTCCTTATTAAGAACTTTGACTATTGTTGCTTTGAATGAACAATGCTGGTCAATTGACCCTTCAATTATATTGTTGAGATCAACCACCACAACTTTCTTAAGTCTATCTGATGTTGGAAGAACATTTAGATTTTTTATTCCACATGCTAATGATCTACACCTTTGCAAAATTCATGACTATTAAATTATAAATAAATTTAAACAAAACTTTAAAATTTTAAATTATACCAAAATTATATAAGATACTAGGTATGCAATTCATTTGCCTCATGAATTTTAAGATTAAGTTCTAGGACACTGATGATTGTAGTTGTTATGAACCGAATTCATCTACAGACACAAAATTAATAATAATAAAAAATAATAGTTATTACTATAACTATAATTGTTAAAGTGCTATAATACCTTCGTAGAAGTCCTATTTTACATTTAGGAAAATTGCAATGGGATTTTTATCAACTTCATCTCCAAGCAATTGTCCTTCATTTTATGGCAAATCTCTCCATAAAGCTATCTTCATGTTTTCCCAACCTATTTGATATTGAATAAACATATAGTGATTTGAGATAACACTTATGTGAACAAAGTACAATATTGAATGTTTAAAAAAAAAGTTTATACCTTCCGTTCGTCAAAATAACCTCCCTATTTTTAATGTTTCGGGTACCATATTTTTGACTTTCTATATTGATGATTGGCTTCACAATAGTCACAATTCCAATGGTATCTATAATTAAAGAATTATTATTAAATACTAAATACAAAGATGAAGGAATTAGGAACTTAATAGCGGAAGCAATTAGGATCTAAAGCACTCTAATTACATCAATTTTAAAGATTAAACGTGCTTGTTTCCAAAATCGAAAAACAGAGGACAAACACTTACTTGTGGTAGCTCAAAATTGAATCAAAGTCCTTCAAATTTCGATGACGAACTCTTCGTGGACCACCACAAGTATCTTTCTTATTATTCTCGGGCCTTAGAACAGATTGTGGGATCCAAATTGTGATGAATTTGGAGAAAATTTGTGAAGAACAAAGGGTTTTTGAGAATCTTGAGTAGGTACTGTTTTTTAGAAAAAATCACTAAGAAGATCAACCCTTTTTTACAAAGTTCTTTCTTCTATTTGGAGAAGAAATCATGTCAATCTCATCTACATGCACAAAACCACCCAATTTAGTGATTATTCTACTCAACTAGGAGGTGGAAAGATGGAGATCAAGGGTGTTTAAGGAGAGCACACCTCCTCCTTAAACATGCAATAGTGGAGAAATCCAAAAAATTGAAATTACTTTTCTAAAAAGTCAATAATTTCAATTTTCTTTATTAATTCTAATAATTCATTTTTAATTAATTTAATATAAAATTATTTTAAATAATAATTAATTATATTAAATTAATAAATTTTCTACTTATCTCGTCAAATTCCAACCCCATGAACCCCATGAATCTCTATTCATCTGAATAATATTTAAATTATATTTAAATATTACCAACTCTCCAATTTTGTTTAATTCATAAATTAAAATGAACAAACCGTAAATCTTGGTCCTAGAACAAATTTGAATGTTTTCAAATTCTTTTAACACACTGTTCTAAGGTTTAGTCCATGACCTATCAAGGGAACCTAATGAACATACAGATCATGAGCTTCAATGATCCAAAATTAACCGGCTAAACTCTTGAACCTAGTTAATTAACATTCATTAACTACCGAGACACTCCACTATAGCTGAATAGCTGTACTCTCCTCACTGTAGATATATTTCTATCCACTTGATATAATAATGATTAGTAAGTCGATCCTTCACCAGTTGTTCGTAATTACAGCTGGGTTAAAATTACCGTTTTACTCCTGTAATTACATCTCGTTCCTTAAGTCTCACTGATCCTCTAATGAACAATTGGTTTGCAGTCCAACCACCAAACCAAGTCCCTCTCGGGCCAATGATAGGGTGTGGCCCCTTGTTCAAGACCCAAAATCAGCACTTAAGGGTACAACTTCTCTACTAACCTAGAATTAGGTAGGAGTAAATTCTATCTCGCAAGACTATGTCTACAACTATCTACCTGGTCTTATCCCTAATATGGTAGGCTTATTGAGTCGACGAACTCGGGCCACTCTCACCCATGCAAATTAAAGGATAATCCCAAGTAAACAGGAGTTCGTAGTTAGCTTAGGATTAAGATCAAGTTACCTAGGTCATCATGTTAGAATAATCACTCCCAATAGTAAACAATGTTACAATGTAAAAGTGATTTTTTCATGGTTAGGTAAAAGGACACTCCGACGAATGATGAAAGAAAACCTTGACAGTGTCATTGGGACTAGTCAGATGCTTCTGCACAAAAGATTTCATGTTTTTATCTTTAAGAATTTTGGTTCTGTCATTTGAATTCAGAATTTTATTTTTCCTTTGAAATTTCTCACGGTCAGATATTTTATGCATGTTTCGTATTTTATTAAACTGTACAAGGAGTGCCCTGATTAAAGATTTTTAGTCATTTGGTTTTGTAAAAGATATTTATTTTAGTAAAAAATTTCTTTTGATTTTTAGTAAAATTATGAAAAAGAGTTGTTTGAGATGTGTGCATGCATATAGTGACGACCTAGTTCTAGTCTTAGGAAGTCGGATCGTTACAGTTGGTATCAGAGCCAAGAGTTATTGATTTTGTAGACTGACTTACTATGTGAGTTTAGATTGTCTCTATGGCCATTTCTTTATCATCGCTAGGTACACCTTATAAGTAAAGTTTTTTTTTTTTTTTTTTTTTTTAATGAAAAGTTGTGCATTAAAATGTTTGCCTAGCTTAAATGCACCAGTTAAGTTCTAATGGTAAATTAGTGACTCGATAGAAGTTATTATAAGCTGATTATTCAGTTACGACACTACAAGAAGGGAAAAAAATTAAGATGAGGTCATTTGTGCTAGTTTATCTCATGGAAGAACTGTTTGAAAAGAATATATAAACTTCAGTTCAAAGATCTTAAAGGTTGATGAAACTACGTAGAGTTATGACAATTTTGGAATAAAGTTATATATATGTTTAAGCCAAGAAATAAAATAGTATAGACAAGAATTCATCATGGGCTAGTGTTATGTTTGGTAATGGGTAATGAGCTTGGTGGTAGTCCAAGGAATTCTTTCCTAAGGCACATACTTAAGGACAAAATTAAAGATGTTTTAAAGATAAGAAGGAGAAGAGAAAAAGATTATAGTTTCACTAAAGGTTACTAGACATTGACCAAATGTCTCGAGAAGAATTTTGAAAAGATTATTAGGGGATGATCGCATTTCGTGGAACTAAAGATTGGTAGTTTGAATAAGGTGTGTTTTAGTTCACTGGGTAGTGTGTTTAAAAAGGGGAAAAAGGGGATGTATAAGGGGACAATGTTGGGATTTGTGCCCTAAAGCCTCGTAATTGATTAGTTAATTAATTTAATTATTAATTATTAATTATGCAATATTAATTAATCCATTAACGGAAAAATACTAGGTTATTGCATGAAGTCTTTAACATGTATGTAGTTGACATACTGGTGGATCATGTTCAAGAAATAACCTAAAAGTCTATAGTATATGGATAAGGTTGGGTGCCTTATTCTGGTGACACTATGGATACGACTCACTTTATAATAGTTACAACTGGTTTGATTCAAACCGTTCATGTAGAGACATGTGAGTGGGGGTATCCTATACAAAGAGTTTGTAAGACCAGACCGCGAAATATTTAATCTCTCTTTGTAAATCCATTAATTGATGAGATTAATATTGAAAAACGCTTGAAAAGTGATTTCTATTCTCTCAAATTAAGGGAGTTTATATTAGATGCCACTTGTTTGCTAGTGGTTTTCAGGTTAAAATAAAGAAAATTAGAAGTGAAAGCCAAAAGATCAAAACCGAGACAGAATCTAGTAAACAAGTGAAAAAAAATCCAAATCTGCCAAAAGCAGGGTAGCGCCGCGACGCTGGTATGACATTGTCGTGGTGCTTTTTTTTAGAGCAGCCTTTGCCTTCAGCACAGCACCATCGTCGCAACGCTGTAGCACGACGCCGAGGGTAGACTTCATGACGCACATTGTCTGGCGCCATCAAGCAGTGCGGTGGCGCCAACCTTTAAATGTCGGTCAATGCGGTGGCTTCATCAAGCTGTGCGGTGGTGCCAACCTTTCAATGTCAGCGCCATCAAGCTGCAAGGAAAAGAGAAGAGCTTGAGAGAGAGTTTGGTGCCACTCGAGTTTCCGACGTGATGACCGAAGGATATCTTGGTGGTTCCTCCTCAATCTAGGGCTTCTTCCTAGTAGAGTTTTTCTTTCTTTACACTCTTTCTATGCTTAATTTGTTTATGAACATGTTGCTTAATAATATGAGTGGCTAAACTTTTTAGTTTTAGGGTATTGATGAATTGTTTATAAAGTTATGTCAATATTGTAAACTATTCATGGTTTTGTTGTAATGATTATGGTTTTCATTGTTATTCTACTTAATTCTTGTTGATTGGCAATCCTTGAATGTTAGGTTAGATGAATGGTTGAGAGATTATATGTCTAACTAGATCCTTTACAATGAATTGTTGTTAATCTATCTTGAAAATAGTTAGGTTAACAATGAAAGTTGCTAAAGACTATTTTTAATGCCATGTAATTTGTATTGGTTTCAAGAAATTACTAATCAATTGAGTTGCATGAGAAAAGATTGTTTTTGAGAGAAAATAACTTGGATTTATGTTTCTTGACTTAATCACATGAATTGCCATAAAATCCATGAACCCTAGAATATTGGATGATGAAGTAAACAAGGATTCATTACTCTAGAACTCTCTTTAACTCTTGTGTTTTTTATTTACTTGCTTTCTTTTTAGTTTTTCAAATTCACAACTTAAATTCCATTCCTCAAATAAAATTGATTCAATTCTAGAATAGCTAAGTAACTTAAACCTTCACAATTGGATCCTCAGTGGAACGATATTCGAACTTAACCGTCTTTATTATAACTTGACCCGTACACTTGTGGTTAATACGGAAAGTGCGCATCAAGTATTTCATAGGATGATCATGTGCGACTTGATCTTGATCCTGAGTGACTTATGAACTCTTGTCTGTGAGGTCGGTCCTTTGATTTACATGGGTGAGAGTGGCCCGAGTTGCCGACTCAATAAGCCTACTATTTTGGGGATTTGACTAAATGGGGAGCTGTGAACATAACTTCACAAGATGGAATTCAATCCTTCCTAGATAGGGTAAGTAGATGAGTAGTTCCCTTAAGTGCTGATTTCGGATCTTGAACAAGGGGCCTCATCCTCTCACTGACCGAGAGAGACTTAGTTTATGGCTAGATCATGAACAAATTGTTCATTAGAGAAATCGGTGGTACTTAAGAATAAGAGGTAATTACATGGGTAGAACGGACATTTGACCTAGCTATAATTATGAACAACTCGTGAAGGATCAACTTGCTTATACTGATTATATCCATGAACACAAACTTGTCCTACAGTGCATAACAGTTCAACTATGGGTCTATAGTGGTTTGCCCAATAGTTAATGAATATAGATTAATTTAATTAAAGAGTTTAATTAATTAATCTTGGATCATTGAAGCTTATAATCTGTAGGTCTATAAGGTCCCCTTGCTAGCACACCACGGACCAACAAGGATCAACTATGTTCAAAGAAAAATTTGAAATGTTCAAATTTGTACGGAAAAATAATAATTGTATTGGATACAGTTAATTACATAATTTATTTTAAAGTTTATTTGAATAAGATTTACTATAAAGTTTATTTGAATATGATTCAAATAATTAATTATTTATTTAGATGATATAAATAAATAGATGGAGAATTAATTAATTAATTTGAATTGGATTCAAATAATTAATTATTTAATTTGAATGAGATTCAAATTAAAGATTTGGCAGAAAATAAATATTTAAATGAGATTTAAGTATTTTAAACCATTTAATATGAGATATTATTTGGATAGATATTTGTTAATATTAGATATTATTAAATATTTAATTTAAAATATCTGCAGAGGAGTTATCCTAATAAGGTTAGGAGTAACCCATAAAGTTCTATAAATAAGGCCCTTAGGAGCCCTCATAGAACACACATTCTCTACAATAATAATCTCTATGATCATTTTAAAGCTCCCCCGCTATAAATTCTCCCAATTTTCTTAGAAAAGTTCTAAGAAAATTCTTCTTCCCATTCCCCCTATTCTTTGAAGAAGCGGTTCCCACAAATCGAATCCTCACCAGAGTCATAACAAGGCTGATCTCTTGGAAAAAGAAGACTACAAGGAGAAGACTATCGGTTCTGTTCGAGGAGAAGATTGAAATTATCGGCAAAGGTATGTGCTTAACCTTTTTATAATTGTTCATATTTTTAATTCTTTCAAGAAATCAAAGAATGCGATCAGATGCTTCCGCAGGGATTCAATTCCCTTCAGACAAGGCATCTTGAGGAATTTTTAGTTATTGGAGGTGGTGCCTCTTATATGATAACTCTAAAGGGTTTAATATGACAAGATTACTATTGAGGAGTTTAAGGCTGAGGACTGCATGAGGTACTTTGCTTATTCATGTGTAGTACTCGAAGAGTGAAAATGCTCACGTTAGAAAGTAAGTGAGCTTCATGTGAGGAAACTCTTTTAGAAAAAACTTGTTTGTTGGTGTGATGTATGGAAGGAAAGCTAGTTTGAACAAGACTTAGGACTTAGGAAAAAATATGGCTTTTGAACTAAGAAGTTAACTTAAGAGGTAACTCAAGGTACTTAGTTACCCATACCTTGGTCGAGATGAAAAGAATTTAGTTTAGCTAATGGGACCACAAGAGAAACTTTTGGAGTTAAAAAGCAATCACAGTTGGTGAAGGAGAATTCTACAACATGAAAAATTTTAGATGAGAAGGTAAGGCCTATGGAGGAGGTAAGTAAAGCTACACCTTGTTGTTAATGTCACACTTGGAAAGGGGAAAAGAGCACCTTAAGTGTTGGTTTCAAAGAAAAGTGTTCAAAACTCCAAGTTCTTGAATATGGTTTAGATTGAAGACATGTTATGAGTGGTTACTATGTGTTGGTTTTGGACCTCACTATGTGATGGTGGGAGAATCGCGTAAAATGTTGGTTGTGAAGCTCAGTTTCAACATAAAAGTCTTTTTTTTTTTTCAAAATAAAAGGGTAAGAGGGATAATCTAAAGTGGAGTTGTTAGTAGCAATGGTTGTATTGAAGTTATTGACATGGAATGTTAAGGCTTTAATAGTCAAAAGGTACACCATTAAAAGTATTAACGAAAGTTAGGGGATTGTGACTTTGGCTACAAGTTATAACTAGAAACCAGTGATTAATGGATTTGGTATAAATGTGAAAGCAATCAAACTCCAAGTGGAAATCCCATTGTAAGAGAGTTAAGGTTAAGTAATTAATCTAGATCTTTCAAATGACCACTAGCACAAAAGATGAACTTCATAATAGAACAACTTCCGTTCTTAAGGCTGCCTACAAAGTACTTATAGAAAAGTTGATTAGCAAGTCGCATATATATGAGCTATTTATGGAAGTTTTCCAGAAGCGTTAGTATTTTGCCTCTAGGTACACTGGTTTTGTATGTTTAAAAGGAAGTTGAAATTCATGTTTTTATGTATCAACTATATTAAAAGTTGATTATGGTAGCGTAGCCAGGTCGCAAGGGAATGTCAGGGCCATATGACGAATCTTGGACTTAGAGCACCACATATAGTATATTTCTTCTAGCTTGGACGACGAGTTGATCGACTCTATGGAGATGAATATTCTCGAGATAGATTTCGTATTAACAGGAAGGTTTTATCTTAAAACCTAGTGTCAAGGTTTGGATACAGTTATTTTGAGATTATAGAGATGTGTGTTAGATTGACTGACACTCTATAGTGTCCAAGGACTTCAAAAACCTTACTATGGAAGAGATTTCTAGACTCGTTCATAGTAGAGTCTAAATAGTGATATGCGACTATTTTAAAACTAAGGAGTAACATGAGGTTTGACAAGTAAGTTTTATAGCCTGGGTAGTATAAAGTTGCACGTTGGAAGTCTAATGAACATAAGATTTGGTTGGAAAATATTGTTTCTCACACATGTAGCTATCGGGATGGGCATCTCAGTTAATGCATCTAAAGTAGAAGCAGATTCCAATGGATCAATTTTTCCTTGCTACGCATCGTATGGACATTTTTCTCTGCCAACTTGATCAGCTTAGATACATATTTCTAGAGAGTGCGATTTCTTGAGCTCACATAACATCTAATTTTTGGAAATGTCTCTAGAAAGTATTAGGTTTTCAATTGGTGTTTAGTTCAGCTTTCCACACATAGAATGATGATCAAGCCGAGCGTTGAACCAAACTCTAGAGGACATGTTGCACGCTTGCCATTGAATTTTCCAGGAAGTTGGGACTCCCAGTTGCATCTCATGGAGATTGCTTATAAAAACAATTACCAGGCCCTTAGTGGCACGACGCCATTTGAAGCCTTGTATGGAAAGAGTTGCAGATCTCCAGTTACTGGGATGAAGTTGGAAAACGAAAATTGTTAGGACCTGAGTGTGTAGACTACGAATCAGACTACCCAAAAGTTTAGAGCCTACATGCAAACATCACATAGTAAACAGAAAAGTTATGCTATTGTGAGATGACGAGACCTGGAGTTTGTGGTGGGGGATAAAGCGTTCCTGAACATGGCACCTATGGAAGGTGTTCTGAGGTTTGGAAGGAAGGGAAAGTTAAGTCTATGTTTCAGTTTGCTAATTGAGATTCTAGAGCCGATTGGCCCTGTGGCTTATCAGTTGGCATTGTCGTCGACTCTTTCTATAGTTTGAAATGTTTCATGTCTCAATGTTGGGGAAGTATGTGACAAATCCATCTCATATAGTAGACGAGCCCTTGCAATTAAATGAGAACCTGAATTATAAGGAGAAGCCTGTTCAAATTCTTGCAAGGGAAGTAAAGATCTTGCATAATCGTGAGATAGAGCTAGTAAAAGTTCTATGAAGCAACATGGGAGCAGGATGGTGAGATGAGATCGAAGTACCCTAAGTTGTTCCAAGTTTGAACTTTTGAGGATGAAAGTTTCTTAAGGAGGGGAGAATGTGACATTCCAAATTTTCAAGTCATTTTAAATTAATTATCTTGAATTATTTGGTTAACTGTTGGGAATTTTGAGGCATAATTGGATTATGTTAAGAAAAGAATTCAATTTAAAATGAACATGATAGAAGAGTTGGATTCAATTCAATTAGTGAAAAATTGAATTTGTTTGGGGGAGATTTAAACGTTGGATTTAATTCAAAGATTTGAAATTGGGTGAGATTTAAGAATTTGGTTAATCTAAGAAAAACTGAGGATAATTTGGAATTAAATTTAAGTTGAGGAATTGATTTGTTAGAAGATATTTTGGTTAAATAAATTATTAAGTGGTGGTTAGAAAAGCATTGATTTGATGAGTTGAGGAAAATTATATTAAATAAGTTGTGTTTTGTTTTATGAAAAGCAAAAGGGAAAGGAAATTTAAATGTACATATATAGGGTTTAGGGAAAAGAAAAGGAAATAAGTTTATTATAGGACTATTTTCAAATATAGCAAAAGGAACCAAAATATTACAAATATAGCAAAATTTCACTGTTTATTTGCACTAAACCATGATAGACTACTATCTGTGTTATGACTCCGTTATTAGTTTATCGCGATTTATCGCAGTCTATCGTAGATAGACTGTGTATTTTGCTATTAGCTGTAAATATTTTTAGCAGTTTTGCCATTTAAGATAATTTCTCTCTCTCTCAATATATATATATTATTAAAGGGTTCTCAAAGTGCGTGCAATTCACAAGAAAATAAAATAAAAAATAAAAAATATTTCCTCTTCTTTTTTCCTGTCAACCCACCTCCCTTTTTTTTTTTTTTTCTCTCTCTCTCTCTTCTAGACTGTGGGTTTGTTGCTATCAATCGTCTGCCTGCACGCCTGCCTTCTAAGCTGGTGTTCCTGTCCACGTTTTTTCTGGCTGAGGTTGCTGCCGTAGAGATCGTCGCGTGAAGTTCGGGAATGGTTGTTTCGTGGCGTCACCTTGGATTTTTCCGGCATCGTGGTTTACTTCGCTGTCACGTGCAGTGGGAGTGTTCTCGCTGCCACCGTGTGGTTTTCGTCAAAGTTTTTGTTTGGGTGAGTTTGGTGAGATTTCTTGAAAACCCATTAAATATTGGTTCCAATTTATTGCTACCCATTGTGTTTGAATTTTAGAGAAGTTTTGGGACCTAAAAGTGAGCTGTCCAAGCGGAATAAATGGTTGTTTTTGCTTCAATATTTGGTGAATATCAATATTTTGGAAGCACTATTGGTGGTGGAAAATTGGGTTCTTAACACTTAATTGTGAATTTGTCTAGATTGGACCTGTTGATTAAAGTTCGGAAGAGGACGATGACTTAATTGCACGTTGGGTAAGAATAATTAGTAAGATGGCCAAATAGATTGTTTTGGATTAAGTCTACGGATTTAATTTAATTATGGGTTTATGTTCTAGATCTTAGTTCAAGAATTTGGTGGGATTTGGCTACTCTGATAGCTATTTTGACATAACTCTAAGGTACGTAATTTTACTACTGGAACCGCCTGATTCGGGTGAAATTGGAGCGATTTGCTTAGTTCAGGTGAAATTGAGCTACCTATATCTAGAATCGTTTTATAAGCATGATGATTGATAACTTGTAGAAATACAAGTTATTATAAACTTTCTTTTAGAATAATAGAGGAAAAGTTAGAAAATCATGCAGTAGTTATGAGTTAAATTCAATAATAAATACTCTGTTGCGTTTTATTCCTTTGAATTAATGAAGATAAATATTTAAAGTAAATAATATCTAAAAGCATGATGTAACGCAGGAACGTAAAGTGTTATATTGGCACAATTTGATCAAGAAACGTAGAGCAGTTGAAAATCAAACGTGAAGATATCGTCTGGAGATTGATCTGCTCAATTTGCAGCAAGAATGACGCAATCAAGCAAGAATGATGCAAGGCGTTAAATCAGCCCATAATGATGCAATCTACCAGTGTTACAACACAACTTTTATAAAAGGGCAGATTCAAAGGCTGAGAAGGTTGTTGAATTTCCTGGGAAATTTTGGAGTGACAGTAGAGTTCTTTTCAGAAGACAACCGAAGACAAACAACTCGAGAGAGAAGTCTTCTTTCCGATCACCCACTTCACAGCAGCAATCATCACGCAACCACTGTTGGTGGATTCAAGAGATTGAACATCCACTATTTTTTACATGCTTTCTATCCCTTTCTTGACTTTCTTGTGTTTTTTCATTGTAACAAAGCATTGTACTCTTTGAGATACTTGATTTCATTCATTAATCTAAACATATTTCATGTTTATCATTTTCTTATCCCTTATCGCTTATATGTTATTAGTCATGAGTAGCTAAACTTCTTAAGGGTTGGGGATTGAGTTATTGAATATTTAAGAATAAACGAGTGAACTGTATCATCTTGTTGAATGTGTTGTATCTATTGCTTATTCTCATTTAGCTAATTGAGATAAGTAGTAATAATCAACTACTTGAGAAAGTAAGTAATTGTGGAAATCATTAAGCAAGACTCAGAAGTATATCTAGACATAGAAACAACCTAAGAATTCAACAATAATTTCGCATGCATCATAGACATATGAACATGTAATCTATTAATCGAAAGGTGCAGGTTAAGAGTTGAGAATCAAATTATAAGCAATAACAAAACCCTAACCCTATTTTTCCCTTTCATATTTACACCTTTGATGATCTTTGCTAAATGCATCATTTCAAAATTTTACAAACTTTAGTTTAGCCTTTATTGTTTTCTTACTTAAACGCATCAAACTTTTACTATTTTATTGTTACACATATAGCTACAGCAACTAAGGAGAATTTAAAATCTGCATAAGTCTCTGCATTCTACCTCGGACTCACTGAGAAATCTAATTAAAACTTACAAACTACAAAACCACGAGATTTTGGGCATCAACCCCAACAACCCCCACTCTCATGTCTCTACATGAATGATATAGGATCACGTCATTTGCATCAAATAGAAAGTAGGTCGCATCTATAGTGTTCCTAGGATAAGGTATCCAACTTTATACCTATACTATAGAGCGTTTTGGCTCTTATCTAAACTTGATTCAATTTTATGTCTACACATAAAATCTCAGCATTTAGACTATAACCAAGGGTTCTTAGTTTATTGAATTTAATAAAATGCAATTCACATATTCAATAACAACTTTACTGAATAAATATTGATAACAACTTTATTGAGAATGAGTTCCAAAATTTATAAACTACGAGTATTAGGATATAAAACCCAACAAAAGAATCATCTAAATAAAACAATTTTAAGAATACATATTTATTAAAGAAATCATACCTATTGTCTTTTTACGCTCCAACTACTTGACTACGTCCTTCAAATCAATGAAATTGTCGATAAGTAGTTTGATTCGAATCACTTTATTGAATTCTCAAACTTTAGTAGTAGCTAATAAAGACAACTCAATATCTTGATTGACATTTATAAACCTCTTATCAACTGGTTTCACATTTCCATTGACAATGAAATATGATCCATTTTTTTTTAAAGTTTGCTAAAATCTTGAAATAGTTTAATTATACATGAAGGCTTGAACTTGGGTTTCCTAGAAATTTTAAATATTAAAATAATAGAAAAAAAAGTTAATTATTCTATACAAAAGCACTAAATTCTTAATATTTGTTTCAAATACTACATAACTAAAAAAAAAAATACATCTTCATTCAAGACTTGGAGCAAACCTTTTTGGTTAGAATATGTTTCCACAGTTTTCGAATAACCTTAACCTTTACCGTGTTAAGGCTTCATATTTTTTAGCAACATATAATTTTCTAAAGACACGATGATGTAATAATTGAGAATAGGATAAGGGGGAGAAATTGTTTGGTGTCAACAGAGAATAGAGAATGGTGGAAAATGGTGAATGTTACTATCAACCTTGGAACCATTGATATATACAGTGTTAAGATGATGAAAGTGAAAAGTTTGTGGAAGATTATAAGTTTGTCTAACATTTGAAATATGTATTAATGTATTAATTAGATATGTTTTAATCTAAATATAGTGGGGTTATTATAATTTATGTTTAAGAGTTTTAATTTTTTAAAAAAATGGTATGGTTTGATAGATGGTGGGTTAGTGGGGTTTTAATGATAGATAGGAGAGTGAGACTTAGTGGGGTTTTAATTATAGAGAGGAGAGTGAGCTAAAATTTGAAACCAACTTTTTGAAGACTCACACGTGGGAGAATTGGAAATGAAGTGTTAGTGGGATTTTAGAGAGAGAGGGGAGTGAGCTGAAAAAAAAAAAAAGCAATATATTGTACTATGAGAAGTATAGGGAAGTTTATGGATGTGAGTTTAGTTGGGTTTTAATGAGAGTGAGTGAACTTTAAATCAAAAATAAATGAGACTAAGAAGTAGAGGGCAGAGTTGATCTTAGCGTGAAGGATAATTAGGTATTTAAGAAGAATGCAAGGTAAAAATTGTCTAAAAAAGTTTCTTCATAGATTCGTATTTGTATGTGTGTATATATAGTGTGGTTGACTATTGAGAATAGGCTTACACGATACTACGTTTTGAGATCACTTATTTTTTTAGTGCCCTTTCAGTAGATCTATTTAGGGAGAGTGGTTCCTAGTGTTGCTCTTCCAATTGAATTTTTTTTGGGCCGACTTGAGAAATAGCAAAATTTAAAATTTCATTTGTAAAAATAACAAAAAAGTTTGTAAATTAGAAAAATAACAAAATCCTTTTGTTTAATTATTGATGAATAATTATGGAAAGATAGAAATACCCCAATCCTAAGAACATGTTTCCCCCATAGACTCAAACATTAAAAAAGAATAAACAATAATTACGTTGTATTTAAAAATTGTTTCCCTAAAATCTAAAACTGCAAACCCAAATACATTATACTTATATCGACTCATCTATTCGTATTAACCCTAGCTAACAAATCACTCAATAACGCACTATTGGATTAGATGTAAAACGCAGTATCCAACAAAAAAAAGTCCAGAAATGAAGGAAAAAAAAAAAATCCAGAAAGAATCTACAATGAAAAGAAGGAGAAGAAAAAACTCTGAAACTTTAATCTCATTTGTTCATTCCTAATCTAATACACCTTAGTCTTTTTCGACATATACAACCCTGGATCAATGATAATTGGTGTAGCCTTTGACTCCTACACATATCAAAATTCAACTTCAATATGAACTGTTGGAACAGCTACTCAGATAAACAGTAGTAAACAACACAAACTGCAACGTTCAATAACGAACGACCCGAACAGACCTTGCAAAACAGAAACTTTGATAGGCTGAGTTGCGGAGCTTACTCTCTTTAAGACGTTTGGCGGCTCTGCCAGAGTGCAAGCAGTTCTTCAAGATACCACATCGTCGCCAGGATAAAACAGCCTTAACGGTCAACCAAACTTGCACCTAGATCGGTTGATAATGTTAACACCCTTCTAATAATTTGCTCGAAAACGTAAATGAAATAAATTATTTTGGAAAGAAGTTTTTGTGGTGGAGAGTTGGGAGAGTTGAAAGACAAGATGTGGGAAGGGAAGATGAGAAGAAGAAGTGAGGAAGAAATGAGGTGAGGAAGCAGCATTTATAGTGTTGGTGACCAACGCTCAGATGCACTACTTCCTCCCAGCCCGACATGTGCCAGCATGCTGTCAAAGACACATGCACATACGTCTAAGAGGGAACGGATGACTAATCTCAACCTGACCCGTCCAGACGACGGCAGTGGCGGCAGCGGCAACACGCGTGAGCGTGTGGAGATTCTAACAAGCTCAGCTTGGCCTATCTCCTCACCCTTTCTAGAACTCGGGTTCCCCCTTGGGCCCAAAGTCAAAGGGGTAAGAGGGAGTTAATAAAGAGGAATCCCACTCCTAAAATAACTAATGTGAGATTCTTAAAAAAACCAAATCCTCTTTATGCAAAACAAAATTTCACCAACAATCTCTCACTTGAAAAATTTTTTCCAAAACAGGAAAGAAATAAATCATTGAGAAAAATATGTAATGCTATGCATAAGCAAAGGTATCTTGTGACGTGAACCTTTACATAGTGATGATGATTAAGAACAAACTAAAGTAACCTTTTGGTTTTGAACTCTATCTCTGACAACATTTTGCGCAGAACAAACTAAAGTAAAATGAGGATGGAACCATGAGATATAATAGAGTTAATGCAGCAACTACTTATTTAAGCATATTTAAGTATATTTACATACCTACAAACTTCGGGTTTGAGAATCCATCTTTTGATGTTTCGACGCCACATTAATCTTATCTCTAAGACGCATGGTAAGTTTGTTTTGACAAAAGATGAACTATATCTCTGAAACTCATCTAGTCTTGAAAAATGCTAAAGATTAACCGTCTACTCTCTCAAGCTAGACAATTGTGCTTATTTAAACTTGTTTGTTCGATAAATCTATGCAAGCTAATGATATGCATTAATCAAGATATAAACATGCTTAATATTGCTTAAGAAGAACTACCTTCTAACATTTAATTCATTTAATCATACAAGCAGACATGTAGAGTATTAAATATGGAAATGAGTTGAAGGTAATTGTCAATCAAACTTATATTAGGTAAATAAACCATTCTCTTGAATGTCATTAACAAAGCATAAGTAAAAAAGATGGAAATTAGAAAAGATCAGAAATGGAAGACGTCAAGCTGCTACTGGCAATGTCTTGCTTCATGGAGGCTTGAGATGACTGCTATCTGATACATAAATGGCGTAAGATGAAGGTTCTCACTCATTGAGAGATGACTTTGAAAATTCTCAGAATCTTTTTCACAGAAGAGCTGGAAATGGAGGCTAGTTATGGTGAGGGAGAATTTGTGTAGAGCTTTCGCATATTGAACTCGTTTCTTCCCCCTCCGGAATTGAGAAGCTTTGGGCTATTTATAGGTATCGAAAAAATGAACCCATGATATGACACCTTTGCATTAAATTTCATGCCCTGCTGCACAAACTTTTCAAATCGTCAGCCCATTGGTTCTGTCATGCTCTGATAACGTGTAATTCGTTTGCATATTGATATGACAGCTACCGCCCAAGCATCTGTATCTACTTTTTCTTCTCAAGCATGGTCTTTTGACGCATGGGTTTTCACTTCTTTTGTTCTCGCAGTAGTTTCTTTTCTAGTACTTAGGTTATTTGTGCTTCTTTTCTACAATCCTGCATTAAGAACAGAAAACTTCATATTTTCTCAGGTATATTCTTTTGTAAATGATGCCAACATATAGTAATACATATTACACAATTCTACTGCCAAAATCATGCGTTTAGCCCTAAAGCTACTCTAATTATTCCAAATAGTGAATATAATAACTTGTACTTCTACAAGTTATCATAGGGGTACTCCTGTAGCTAGGTACTCCACCTGACATCAGGTTTAGATCTCATTAAGAACTAAGTTCAACCTTACATATGCTTCAAGATATCATGCTGAGACTCTAGGTTATAAGAGGGAAACTCGACGTTTTTCTTTGCATGATTCACTTCATATCACTTATGATCAGTTATTACCCTTTGAAACTGTTTCTTGGGATCTCTAGTCTGCAGGTTGGGCTTACCTCACAAATGATTCATCTCTTGATAGGCAAAAGTGTCATCTTTTCTGAAGTTTTGAAAACCTTTTCTCTAGCCAATCCTTTTGTCAAAGGATCTGCCGAGTTATCATCAGTTCTTATATGAGAAGCTCTCTAATGGTACTGTGCTTACGGCGTATTTGTCATCTCTTTTTGTTGTAGTAATGGTTTTGAACTTTTGCGATTGCTGCAGTACTATCGTAGTGGATCAAAATAGCTAGTACCAGTTCTTCCCATAAGGGAATCTCTGATAGTGGACTTCTAATCCAACTTGCTTCTTCAGTGGTTGTAGCCAATGCTATCATTTATTACTCCATCATTGACTGAGCTAAGATTGTCTGTTTTTTAGATTTCCAGGAAACAACACCACCTGCTATATTAAAGATATAGCTGCTTGTAGATTTTGAGTCATCTGAGAAGGAGTTTCAGTCTGCATCGTTGTAGCCTTCCATAATAGCAGGAAACTTTTGATAGTGCAATCCTAGGTTTTGGGTTTTTTTTTTTAAATACCTCATAACCCTTTCTATAGCGCTCCAATGCTCTATACTAGGTCTGCTCGTAAATCAACATAGTAACCCTACTACATAAGCTATGTCAGGTCTAATGCAATCAGCAACACACTGCAAGCTGCCTATGATGCTCACATACTCGGATTGATCAACAATGTCACTACTGTTCTTGAACAACTTTACACTAGGATCGTAGGGTGTACATGCTGGTTTACAATCTATGTAGTTGTATTTCCTAAGAATCTTTTCTACATAGTGAGATTGATCTAGGGAAATTCCCTTTTCGGACCTAGTAACTTTTATGCCTAAGATCACATTGGCTTCTCCTAAGTTTTTCATATCGAAGTTTGCACACAACATGGACTTGACATCATTAATGACGTGCATGTTCGATCCAAATATTAACAAGTCATCTATGTATAGACATAAGATTGTGCAAAGACCATTCTCACTTTTATAGTAGATGTATTTATCACTTTCATTAACCTTGAAGCTTTTTGAAAGGATTAGGTTATCAAACCTCTCATGCCATTGCTTAGGAGCTTGTTTCAAGCCATAGAGAAATTTGTCTATGGTTCTAATTTAGATGCTAATGCAACCCGTGACCCTTGAAAGATTAACTACTCATGGATTCAAAGTAATAAGCGAAAAGTGTAAGCCCTAACTTGTAAGGCATGCTTAGCCTTAGGGAAAAGCAAGCTAAGAAGAAGTCTATGTATTATGCATTGAAAAGAGGAGTGGTGGCCGAGAGTGAAAGAGCAAAAATGGTTAAGTGTTGGCCACGGCTATGCGTTGTTGAGGTAGAAGAGTTGTTATGTTTTGATAGAGCTACTATGTGTTGGAGGTGTAACCATGAAAAGTTGTTATGCGTTGAGGGTGTCACCATGCGTTGAAGGTGTCACATGTTGGAAGGGAAGTTGGAACTAGCGGGGAAAAATTATACTTGACCTACCATGCGTTGGTAAGGTTAGGATGCATCGAGCGTGCTATGCGTTGGTGTGTTGCTGTGGGCGTTTGAGGTAGGATGCGTCAAACGTGCTATGCGTTGGTGTGTTGCTGTGGGCATTTGAGGTAGGATGCATCGAGCGTGCTATGCGTTGGTGTGTTGCTGTGGGCGTTTGAGGTAGGATGTGTCGAGCGTGCTATGCGTTGGTGTGTTGCTGTAGGCGTTTGAGGTAGGATGCGTCGAACTTACTATGCGTTGGTGTGTTGGTGAAAAATCTGTGCCGGCCAGCTTATTTTAAAAAGGAAGGGAAGTGGAGGTTAAGTCGGCAGCATATATATAAGTGGACCAAATATTTAATCATTTTAGACACTTTCTAGAGCTCTAGTTGGTCTCATTTGTCAGACACACAACGAGGAAAGGTAGAAGAAGGTGTTCATGTCAAATTCAAGTGAAATTCTATTCGTTTTGGTGGTGTAACTAAAGCTGGAACAGGAAGTTTGATTGTGGTCGTAAAGTTCGAGCATGGTCTAGTCATTGGAGAAGTGCGAGCTGAGAAAGTGGAAGATAGGGCTGAAATTTTGAAGTTAGTAAGTTAACTCAATTACTAACCATTTTTATGAAGGACATTTGAGTTAAATTTGAGGGGAAACATGTAAAATTGTTGGTGGAAGTGATTGCTATTGATTTCCTGGGAAATTGAGAGCAACTGGGGGTTATTTGAGAATATCTCTCAAACGGGGAAGGATCATGCTCTGAAATTTCGAGGTAAGTTAGAGAACCTACTCCTTTACAAGTTTGTAGAAGGAAAGAAGTTCTGAATTTAGTTGGAAATACGATTTTTATCAGGAAGAAGTGGGAACAAAAAGGAAAGGAAGGAACTCTGCTGTCAAGTGTTGCTAGGAAGCGAGTGTCGCTGAGTAAATAAAATATAAGTAGCGAGACGAGTGTCACTGAAATGCGGGGGGGTTTTCTGTCTCACAAATCTTGCTGGGTTTCACTAAGTCTCGTTCCTCAGGTAAATCTCGCTAGTCTCGCTTATCCTGGTGTCGTTAGTGTCGTGTCCTTTTGGGTATTTTCGCTAGTAATCTCGCTAGAAATGTAAAATCTCGTTGGTAATCTCGCTCATGCCACAAAATCTCGCTTATTATGTTTACTTTGGGAAAAAGGGGAGTCTCGGTGATGAATCATGATTAGAGTTTAGTTATGCATACTTAACGATCATGTAAAGGAAGTTTAAGGAAAGCGTAACGTGAGGAATGTGTATTTACAGCCAAGAAGAGCTCGGAAAGGCATATAATCCGCCCAGGGCCTAAGGACAAGTTGTGAGTGACACCTTTCTTTCTTTGGAAATGATTTTATTGAAAATGTTCAGTTCGGTGTTCTTATGAGATATGTAGCTTTAATATGAATTGTTTTCTTGAAAAGCATGATGTTTAATTATATTGTTCACAAGGCATGTTTTATCTGTTTTCTATAAGATGTTGAAAGGCATGTTGTGAAATGTTGTTTATCGTGAAATATCTGATTTTTCACGAAAGATTTTCATGTGAACTATTTATGTAAAATACTGGCTTCTAAAATGTTTTAGAGGAGGCTCAATGCTGAAGGACGTGAGAAAGCATGTGAGTTTCCCTCGGACCCAGTACTGAAGGACACGTAGAAGGTACTTGGACAACCCGCGATATTCCTATGTGCACATAGAGGTTGGTATTACTGGTGCATTGAGTTTTGCTCCGCATCGAGCCATTATTTGGACGATGCTGGTGTGTTGAGTTTTGCTCCACATCGAGCCATGGTTTTCGACGTTGGGTGCATTGAGTCTTGCTCTGCCTCAACTAAGGGAAATTTTTTAAGAACGAACTGATTTCGTGTATGACCATTCTGGCATGAACATATGTGTTTTAATTACATTGTTGGAAATTATGATTTTACAGATATGATGATTTGAATCATGTTTTACGTATATTATGTTATAATGATTATAACATGCCTGTTTTCAAACTAAATATGGTTTTACAAAATTAGTCACTCACGGAGCTTTTAACTCATGCTTTCCATGTTTTCTTCTCCTTCCAGGTAGCGAGGACGTTCCCAGTGCTTAGTCTACTCCAGCTCGCCTTACCTAAGCTTCGAGTTTTCAGAAATTAGTCACATTTGATGAGTTGTATGTGTATGTGTATATAACCTTATACAAGTGACATGTAGACCTAGTTGTACATATGTTGGTATTGAGATAGGATGTTGTATAAGTATATTGTGGATAAGTTGAAAGTTTAATTATAGAAATATAAGTACTTATAGTTCTAGTTGCATGAAGAGATGTATGTAATGAATTGTCAAGATTATCAGGTACAAATGGACAGTATACGTCATAAGAGGGGTGATGTTTACTGTCCTCACATCTCCTCTCGGGTTGAGTAGGGTAATCGGAGAGGGGGTGTGACAGAAAGGGTAGAGAAATGGATAGATATGGAAGAATTGTAGATTAATGAACGAAATATAATCTTAGACAGTTCAATGTCTTGATAACAAATCTAAAATCAAAGCTAGAAAAAGATAGAAAGCAGGAAAGCATTTCAATGTCTTAAGTCACCGGAATGGAAGTGTGAACTTTTGCTGTGAAGTTGTCAGGCGGAGGGAAGACTCTTCTCTCTCAAGCTATTCGTCTCCGGTTGTCTTCTGGAGAGAACTTTGCTGTCACTTAGGAATTCTTCCAAGAATCAACAACTCTTTTTCAGCTTGCAGGTCTGCCCTTTTATAGAGGTTGCGTTCGTAATCAATGGCAAATCTGCGTGATTGGAGGCGCAATTGATGTCGTGCGTCTGTCTCGCCTAATTGAGTAATTCTCGGTTCAATTTAGATCCACCACTTTAGCCACAGATCATGCATCAATCTTTTCGACAATCTCTCAAGATTCTGATATGATTTTCCACTGCCTTGCGTTTCTTTTCGTTATGCGTCCGTGGAGAACTTGGGTTCATGCGTTCACTTATGTCGACGCATCCATATGTTACTAACGCATCATCCTGCGTTTAGCAGTTGTCAGCGCATCCATAGGTTGCTTGCGTTCCTGCGTTAAAACATGCGTTTTAGACTCAAAAAGCTATAAAATAATTACCTTCATCAATTTACAAGAGTAGAATGCATAGGAAGATTTATCAATATAATTCAACACAAACTACTGCATGATTCTCTATTTAATCTCCATTTTTCTAAGAGAAAGGCTGTAATAATTTGTATTTCTACACAAATGCTAAGCAATCCCAAGTTCTAAAGTAGGATAGGTTAGGTCTTTTATTCTGAGTCATACTCAGTTCCCCTATCACTACGAAGTCTTTTTACTTTTCTATTATGCTGATTTTCTAGTTTATTCACGAATTGTTTGAAGGCATCAAAAGCATCCCTTTTATTTCTCAACAAATATATAAAAGTAAAATCAGAGTAGTCACTAATAAAGGTGATAAAGTAACATTTACTATTTCTAGTCAAGATGCCGTCAAATTCACATAGATCTGAACGAATCAAGTCTAGAGGCTCATTTTCCATAAGAGCAGATTTATGCCAAGTTTTAGTAATTTTAGCCTGACTACAATATTCGCAGTTATCAAAATCATTTAGGGATATCTTAGGAATCATTTCCAGCCAAATCATGTTACTAATTATTTATTTGTTAACGTGACAAAGTCTAGCATGCTAAATATTAACAGAACACAACATATATAAAGAAGAATTCATTTTATTAGCAATTAGGTTCAATTTAAACATGCGTTCCATAGCATATCCTTTTCCAATAAATACATTGTTTTTAGTAAGAGTAAATTGGTCTGTCTTTATCGTTTGAGTGAAGCCGACCTTATTGAGGATGTATCCCAAGACCAGATTCTTCCTTATCTCCAGAGTGTGCAAGATTTCCCTAAGAGTGAGAGTCTTCCCAGAGGTAAATTTTAGTTCCACCTCGCTAATTCCAGCAACTTTCGTTGAGTGATGATTCCCCAACAAAATATTCTTATCTTTAATTTCATTATAAGTTTTAATTAAATAAACTAAAGTCGTGACAAACATAGCGCATAGCGCCAGTGTCTATCCACCACACCTCAAACCCACTGATCACATTTACTTTTGTGATCATGACCACTAATTGTTCTTCAGTCAGGTTCACCTGCCGAGCAAGACGATGCTTGTTCCTACAGTTCCTAGCCATATGTCCAGGTTCATTACAGTAAAAGCAAATGAACTGTACCGTTTCTCCTGAGGAAATTTTCTGTTTCTTTTGGTTCTATTGGTTGTTCGATCCGCAATTCTAACCCTTTCTCTTGGTCCCTTTCGACTTTTGGTCAGACTTTACAACTACTGGAGCGGGCTTCCTTGTCATGAGATTTATCTGTTTCCTCTGGTCCTGCTTTCCGGCCTCCTCCTCTATCCTTAGCAGGGTGATCAGATTTTCCAAGGAGAATTCCTTGGTCTTGTGCCTCAGAGTGTTTTTGAAATCCTTCCACAATGGAGGCAGCTTGTCAATAATAACAACAATTGAAGTTGTTCGCTAGAGGCATACCTTCACTTATTATTTCGTGGGCAATTTTCTACAATTTATGTGACTGGACTTCCATCGACTTGTCACCCGTCATTTGGAACTTCAGGTAGCGACTTACGGCATACTTCTTTGAACTAGCTTCTTCGGTGTTGTATTTCTTCTATAGGGCATCCCATACTTGTTTTCATCATGCTCTAGTAATCCTAAAGACCGTCAGTCAAACCATTTAAAATAAAACTTTTGCACAAAAAATCTTTTCCCTTCCACCTTGAGGTACAGGGATCGGCTACTTTCTCAACCATTAGGAAGAACAACATCTTTTGTTTCCACCATTTGAAATTCTTGATAATGCTAGTGATCTTCTAAGTACTGCTAAATATTGATAACTAATAGCAAATTACACCATCTATATGCAATAGACTGCAATAGATCGCGATAGACTACTATCTGTGAAATTTTTGCTATATTTGTAAAATTTTGGTTCCTTTTGCTATATTTGAAAAGAGCCCTATTTAATAATTATATAAATATCATCCATATCCCAATGATATATCATTAGATTATTAAATGAAGTTTTAGAAAGTATAAATTGTGTAAATAATAACATTATAAAAAAATAAATGTATGAAAAATAAAAAAGATAATGAGATAAAACGTGATAACAATATAAATGAAAACAATTAATGAACAATTAGAAAAACAATAGGATAGAACTAAATCTAATAACAAAATATAGACTGTAACAAATATTGGAAAGAAAAAAACTGAATACGATAACAAAAGATTGATCATGAGAGATATTTGGAGAGAAAAATTAGGAAGAATCTTTAGTTTAAATGGGGAAAATCTTTTGTTTAAATGAGGTACAATCTTTGTTAAACACCACGTTTGTTAAAATTTGATAACCTAGTATTATAATCACACTGTGTGTAAAAATTTCTCCAAACCCTATTAATGGCAGGCCCTAAATATGACAAAATATGTGCACATGCATGAAAACTATTTAGCTAAATCATGATTTCACGTTACAATTACATTGTACGTGTAAATGTAGATTAGTTAAATTTCATAGCTTCATATTACTATTACATTGTATGTGTAAATGTATATTAGTTAATTACCAGAACCCACCAAGGAAAAACTGGGAATTCAGATAAAACAGGGGCATGTGTGGTACACATGTTTTACCAAAACTTTAACTAAAGTCAGAATTTGCCAACTCTCCAAAAGAAACCTCAAATCTTGCTATGTACTCCAATATCCCATTTTCTTGTTGGGCCACAAAACTAATTGTTAAGAATGAATCAGAACCACTTAGGCTCATGGCCTACAACTCTACTTTTTCAATAAAACTTGGAAGTCTTTTATAGACCCTGAATATGAAAACAAAATTAAATTGAGAAAACTAAAACATAAGATCGAATCAGTCAAGACAAGGCGCTTAATAAGATTCGTCATTTTGATAAAAGTAAAGATGACAAAATAAAGTTGAATTATTGGGACAAGACCCCAAAATAATTCAGCTACATTATTGAAGCGTAAAATACAAAAGTAAAAGATAAGAAAAAGAGAGAATAAGATATGATAAGATTTTGTCGGCCATATAAATCGGAAGCGAATAATTGAGCAGCTTTTCTTTTATCCTTAATCAAGTAGCTTTATTAAAGATACATTAAGTCTTGTTCTTGTCGCCTAGATTATAGATCTACTCGACTAGACTGATTATAGGCCAAAAGTGTCGTCTTACAACTCACTACGGCTGGGCCAAACTAGTCATGTTAAACAAAGTATGGAACACCATGACAAACCAATAGTCTTCGTCTTCAAGCTTCTGACTTCTTCATGCTTGCTTTTTCCACTTCAACTATTGTCTTACGATTGTCTCTGTCCCCCAGAATTGTATTTACAGTGTAAACTAGAAAATTTACATGTGTTACACAAAGATTAAATTAAAGATAGGAATTTACAAGAAAGTTTTTTTTTCTTTTTAATAATAATAATAGAATTGCTTTCTTCACGAAACATCCGTTATAAACACCTTTTGTTTCTATTTGAAACATGTACTGTTATTGATTCGGAGCTCACATAAGCAGTGATTCGAGAAATAGATCTGTGAGAACATACTCTAGCTCCTTTTTAGCTTCTTCTGATGGAGGAGGAGATGCGCTCAACGAAGAATTTGAAGCTGCAAGGGCTAAAATCTTCTGAAAGTCAGCTTCAGATGTTGTTTGTGCCAAAGTCGCTAACAGTTTGGATTTATCATTGAGAAACTCAACGTTTCTTTTAGTATCTATATCTTGAAGATAGTTGCTTTCTACTAACCACACTTTTACTTTCTTGATGGTGGCATGTTGAAAATTAAATTATTTTCCATCATTTGAACTTTAAGGTTTTTGTAACCAATTTGTACTGAGGATATGAGTTGGTTGAGAAATTCCAGCAAAATATCCATGGAATTTGAAAGTAGAGGTAGAATCTCATTAAATTATGGAAAGAAGTTTTGTTTCAATATTCCTTGCAAAATAGAAATATGATTCTTGCAAAGGAGTAAGAAGAATATCATCCATCAGGCCGAATGTATTCCATCATCGAATGAACCAAAGAAGAAAATTGATTTTGTAGATATTTTGACAAAAGGATATAAACCAAGAATTATTATAATTTGAATACCACATGACATTATACCTTGCTTTTATATAACCATGATATGAGTATGTTTGTGGAACAAAGGGTTTGAAGAAAGATTCTTTTGTGTAGATTCCTTGATTCTAGTGGGTTGGATTAAAGGCTTTGAAAAATCTTGAGTTTTGAATAAGTGATCCTGGAGGAATCCTTTTTGTCTGGGACATGAGTTATCTCTGCAGAGTTGGTGTCCACTAGGATGAACTCATAAAAAATTCTTGTCTGGAATAAAATTGAAGCCCTTATAAAATATTTTGGAAATAGTCTCATCTAGGTTGAGTCCTTGAAATTCTGGTTCAACGATTAGTTCATTTATGACCAACTGCTTTTGAAAATAAGTTTTGATTTCAAGTCGGGGCACAAATTTTTTCTCTAATGCGACAGCTTAAGAGAAAGTTGAAGGAGAAGGGATGGAAGATCCCTAATTTGAAGGAGGGGTAGTAGGCCTCAATTGAGTAACGACCCCAGTAGGTGGTTTGGCAAGAAATGTCGAAGGCCTTGGCGGTGGAGTTGATGACTCCATTTGAAGTACGAGCCATGTGCATGCGTTTCTAGACCTGGATCAGGTTACCAGAGTAAACCCTAAATCCATGGCATATTGATCTGCACTCATTGGAGTGGGTGTAAAGGAAGAACAGGATGGACTTTTGCCCTTTAAAGAAGAGGATGAGACTTGACCTTCCTATTTCTTTCACTCATTGCTTATTATTATTTATTTATTATATATATATATATATATACATTTTTTGAAGAGGGAAAGGAGAATTTGATAGTTTTCGGGAAAGGAACTCCCTTGAAAGGTAATCTGCTAATGGGTTTTGTTCCCTTTTTATCGGCAAAACCTGAAAGTCGAAGCATGATAAAATGGCTTACCATCTCATGAATATTTGTTTTGACATGAGATTTTTGACATCTTTTTCTAAGACAAACTTAGATGTCCTAGAGTTAGCTTTGATGATGAAATATTTATTGATTAATTCACCTTTGAATTTTTGGACATAGAGGAATGGCAAGTAGCTCTTTTTTAATTATGGAGTAATTTGTTTTAGTATCATTCCAGATTCCTTATCGAATCAGATTATTGACTTGGTCTTATTAAGACACTGTTTAAGGCTTCCTTGATGAGACTTAAACAAGGAATTGATTTGAGTAAAACTTTGATTTTTGGATAGATCTAGTGTGCTATTCTGACCACGGTAATTTTTGGATGGATCTAGTGGATTCCTTTTGAGCCCTTGAAAAAGGGAATGGATCTGAGATTTTTGGCCAAAAACTTTTGTAGTTGAATTTTATCAAAAATTTGGTTAGGAAATTTTGAGGCAAACTCTATTGGTCTCTGAACGGGTTTTATGAGGCCCGTATAAATTTCAATGTCCAAAAATCTTATTTTGGTTTGAAATAATTTCACTTTTGGAAGTGATATTATCAAAACATTTCATTTGATAATATCAATGAAAGTGTTGAAATGTTTAAAGTGTTGGTCAATATTTGAAGAAACAGGATTCTTTGAAATAATTGTAAAATATTGAAAATTATTGAAAATGTCATTCATAATCTTTTGAAATTTTGAGGGGGCAGCTTAAACCAAATGGCATTACATTCCATTCATATTGTCCGAATGGGACATTGAAAGCAGTTTTGTATTTATCTTTTTTCAAAACTCTTACACACTCTTTTCTAGAAGGTGTCCTACCCAATCATAGTGATGGTAGCTCTTTTTAACCTCTATCCGTGCAATTACACCTCTCTTTTTTATTCATTTCTTTTCTTATTTTCTTCTTCTTCTTTTTTTTTTTTTTTTACTTTTTATTTCTTTTCTTTTCCCCTTTTTTCTTTTCTTTCTCTTTCTTTTTCTTTATTTCTCTTTTATTTACTTAGGCTTGACACTTTTTATTTCTCGTAGTCTCACATTACCCCCTTTCTAGCAAGCAAACTCTCTACCTAATGGGGCCATACGAGGTGACAATGGACTTTGGGCACCATAAACCCTTCCTAAGCCCTAAGAGTTAAAAACAAAGGTTGGCTAATACACAATGAAGGCGAGGAAAACGACAAAATTTTTAAAAAAGGCTCATCTACTGCTCATTTGAGTAAAAACAAACAAATGAGCATGCAAGCACTTCCTAGGTCATCCTAATCAAGCAAGCATGAGGAATTATCCATTAAACTAGCATGCTAGAAAAACAAGCACAATCTAGATGCATCAACCCTAAATATAAGCAAGCAAGCAACATGCACACACCCTACCCACAACCTAAATGATTGATCGTCCCTAATGCATACAATCAAACAAAAACCAAGGAAATGAAGGGAAATAGAAAACCTTCCTTGATTTGAATCTCTTAAAGGTAGGTTGCTAAGGGCTCTTTTCAAAGAAAATGATGTTAAGGGTAAAAGAGAGAAAGAAAAGAAAAAGGACCTCCTACAAGAAAAATCAAAATCGAGCCCCAAAAAGAAAAACTAACTACTATAAAAAAGTTAACCCAAACTAACCTACAAAAGAGAAAACAAATACCTAACTACACGGGGGCATAATCATTTTGAGTACGGTGATGGGTGCCATAATGCATGCTATTGGGGCCATTATGTGTACACTTATACTTTGGAAATTGGATTCTTGCTCGAGTTTTCCCTTAAAAGTTAGTCTCATATAGTAAAATAAGCTCATAAAAAATTGTTTGTACTTAAAAATTATTAATTGTGGATCTTGAGGTTATTTAATGGACTTCGGCGGGTTTTTAAGGGCAGATTGCAGTTGTTCCTGTCCGATGCAGTCGCATCAGATTCATCACAGTTGCATCAGTGAGCCTTAATTTTCCAGAACATTGCCCATTCAAAGTAGTTGTGATTTTTACCTTTTTATCAGTTGGGCAGCCCCGACTTTACTGACTAAACCCTCTGAGCATGGATCTTGGTCATCCTTAACTACTTGGGGCCTATAAAAGGAAGACAAGTTGTAAGCCCCGTACTTGTCATTAGGAGAAGGTAAGTAAGAAGAAACTATGGGACAGGTATTGAGTAAAGAAAATTGGCCGAGTTGTGTGAGAGCAAAAATGGCTAAGTGTTGGCCGTATGATGGGTGATTATGCATTGAGGGTATGTCTAAAGCTTGACAAGAATTGCCATTGGTAGACATGCGTTGAAGAGGACAGCTCGGCGTGGAAGTAGATGTGAAGGAAGGAGGGTGCAATAGGCGTTAGTGGAAGTATGCGTTGAAGGCTAGTAATTTTACTATGTGTTAGAAGTTGGCATTGCTATGCGTTGAGATGGCCTATGCGTTGAAGGATGGTATGCGTCAGGCATAGAAAAGTGGCCAAGAGGGCCATGCGGTAGTCGGCTATTCGACGTTGGGCAATCAGTGGCATGGTAAGTTGAGGCTATGCATTGCTGAAGCCATGCGCGAAAGATTACATTGGCTAATTCAAGAAGGAAGTTGATGGTAGAGCTGATAAGTCGGTGATTTATATTGACATATAAGTGAGTGCATCAAATAATTAAACCATTTTGGACATATTTTCGAACTCAGATTGACTCCATTTCGCAGATGAACAATGAGGAGATGTGGAAGAAGGTGTTTATATCGAATTCAAGTAGAAACCAGATCATTTTCATGGTGACTTTGAAGCTGGAACTAGAAGCTTGATTGTTGCTGATAAATCTTGACACCAATTGGTATTTGAAGGAGAGTGAGCTGAGGAAGTTGAAGCTAAGACTGAAATTTTGAGGTTAGTTAGTTGATTTAATTCTTAGTAACTTCCATGAAGGATGTTTAAGCTAAATCCGAGCAAAAATGTGTTAATTTCTAGGGGAAGTAATCGGAGTTGAATTGCTACACAATTCAAGGCAGTCGAAGTTATTTGGGAATAGTTCTCAAACGAAGACGAGTTATGGTCTGAAATTTTGAGGTAAACTAGGAAACTCAATACTTTACAAGATTGTAGAAGAGGGGAAGTTCTGATTTTGGCTGTAATATGGTTTTTAGCAGGATAAAGAAAGAGTAAGAAAGGAAGGAAGAAAGCAGTGGTATCAGGTGTTGTTAAGACAGTGGTATCGCTAAGGAGCTGGAGAGTGAGCAGCGGAACAAAGTGTAGCTGATAAACGCAAAGAGCTTTGCGTTTCACAACTCTCGCGGAAGTCTCGCTGGGTATCGCTCCTTAAGGTAATCTCGCTAGTCTAGTTCACTCCGGTTTCGCTAGTATAGTATCCAGTGGTGTGAATTTCGCTGGTAGTCTCGCTAGTGATATAGAGTATCGTTAGTTATGAATATTTTGGAAAAAGAGAGTCTCGGTGATGGAGTGAGAATGGTATATGAATATGCATAGTTAATGATTATGGAAAGGGAGTTCAAAGAAAACCTAATGTGAGAAATGTGTTTTTACAGGCCAAGAAGAGCTCGGAAAAGCATATAATCCACTCGGGGCCTAAGACAAATCGTGAGTGACTTTCTATTTCATTCAAGGATTATTTCTAACATTGTGCAAGTGAAAACGAGTATGTTATATGAACTCCTGTATGCGTGGTATCTAAATGAAACCCATGGCCGAAGGACCATGTGTGAAGGCCTATGGAGATATGATATATGATACATAGTGCTAAGGGACCATGGGTGAAGGCACTTGAGAAATTGATTGAGATGGATTCCAATGTCGAGGGACCTTGTGAGAAGGCATATGGAAAACAAGTACATGATAGCTCGGTGCTGAGGGACCACGAGTGAAGGCACTTGAGCAGTGGATTGATATGGAACTCAGTGCTGAGGGGCAATATGAGAAAGCACTTGAGAGTTGAAACGCCGAGGGACGAAATGTGAAGGCGTGTGAATGTATGAATAATAGGAATTGAATTATGAGGTTAATACCATTGAGTTTTGCTCCACTACCTCTTGGAAAGATATTCATGTTATACTGTTAAATGGCATGAGTGACCTAGGAATCTGTACTAATAAAATATATAGTAGTTATTATGATCAGTATTAACTCAAAGATTAAATTGTAATTAGATAACTTAGTCACTCACTTGGCATTAGGCTCACGCTTTCTAGTTTATTTTTGATCGTTTCAGGTAGCAAGCATGTTTGGGACGCCTAGCCTACAGAAGATCATCGTCTAGGCTTACTCTGCATTAGTTCTCTGGGATAGTCATAAATACTCAGTTTATGTACATATTTTTGTCATACATGATCCTTGTAGTATACTGAGAGTGGGTTGTATAGTGTGCAGAGTAAATACCTGTTATGATAAATTATGAGTTGAGGAATCTGAATTTAAAATTTATGTTTAACTTATGATGTTTCACTAGCATAAAGCTTTGTATAATTGATCTGGTACTGATTTATGTTTCAAGATATATGATGACAAATGTGTGTAGGTTGCACCTACTTCTAGGCTAGGAAGGGAATCTGGGAGGGGGTGTGACATTTTGGTATCAGAGCATAAGGTTTTGGGCTGTGAGATCATGCATAGTAGTTAGGAATATGTAATAGTAAATTGATTACATACTATGTTATAGGAACATGCCCAGAGGAACCAGATGAGGTAGGCGGGAAGGCATCGAGACATCGCGTGCTACCGGAGAGGAGAGACAAACGTCTGAAGGAGAATCTAGTAATCCTCAGGTGAGTATTAATGTGGAAGAACAAATTTTTAGCAGAATAGCATAGAAATTGGTAGCCAGTATGGAATCAGCTTAGGGAGATCCTGAGAGGAAGTTTGGGATAAAACGGTTTAAAGCCTTGGGTGCCCAAGTATTTGAAGGCACCATAGACCCTGCAGAAGCTGAAAATGGTTAAATCAGATAGTGAAATGTTTCAGAGTTATGCGTTGTCTGGAAGACAGAAAACTTGATTTGGCTAGTTTCATGCTCTAGAAAGAGGCTGAAGATTGATGGCGTTTGACTGAGCACCGGAACTTAAATGTGGGCTCTTTAACATGGGCAGAGTTTAAGAAATCTTTTCAGAAAAAGTACTATCCTAAGTCCTATTGCGACAAGAAAAGGAAGGAATTCCTAAATCTAATACAGAGGAATATGTCAGTTGCTGAATATGAGAAGAAATTCATCGAGCTTGCCAGTTATGCCCTGGCATTAGTAGCAGAATAAGCAGATAAGTGCAAGCGATTTGGAAAACAGATACTGGAAAGGCTTGCGCAGTGAAATCCGGACCCCAATGACGGAAAACACAGAATGGACTGATTTTCCAAAATTAGTAGAAGCAGCCATGAGAGTAGAGAAGAGTTTAGCGGGAGATGGAGTTGGCAGGGGTGGAAGTAGGACTGTGCAGACTTATTACTCATCTCGGGAGTAGACTTACTGAGGTGAGGGACGACGTTTTGCTCCAAGAGTCTCTGGTAAGGGAAGGTTTAAGGCCCTATCTAGTGGTTCATTCTTCCCATGGGGACCACAAGGAGGGAACCACAGAGGGGACGAGGGAGGTTTCCTTTACAGGACGGTCGCAGTTCAGTCAACCTAATGAATTCGGGGCTAGCTCAGCACGGAAACCATACTGTACTTCTTGTGGTAACAACCGCTGGGGGTAGTATTTTGCAGGGTCTGATGTTTGTTTTAATTGTGGACAATCAGGGCATTTCAAAAGAGATTGTTCCTCAACCTAAGAAAGGAAGAGAAGCAACACAGAGAACTGTATCACAGACAGTAAATGTAAGCACCTAATTGGTAAGCACGTTTAAAAGCTTTAAGCGAACTAGTATTAATAATCTCATATTGTAAATTAAAAAAAAAAAAAAAAGGAAAAACCAAAAAGGGGAAGAAGACAAAAGAAAAGAAAAAAAAAAAAAAAAAAAAGAAGAAAAGGAAAAAAGAAAAAGAAGAAGAAAGGATAAGTTTGGATGCGCCGATTATAACTTTCTTTAGATAGAAATTTTGCCGACTTCATTCTACTCATTTCCAAACTCTATTTTTTGTTATTTTTCAGCTGCATGTCGTGGAGAGGTTGAAGGCGAGTTCTAGGACAAATTCGTGCAAGATTTTGGAAGATTTCATGGTAGAACTGAAGCTGAAACAGAAGCTTCATTTGCTGTCGCGCAGCTCAAACCAGGTCCGGTGTTTGGTAAATATCGAGTAGAAGAGATTGAATTTTGGGCTAAACTTTTAAGGTTAGTAAGTTAACTCAATTTTGAACAACTTTTATGAAGGATGCTTGAGTTTAAATGCATTAGAAACATGTAAACTTTTAGCTGGAAGTTACTGATACGAAATTTCTGTGCAATATGGAGCCGCGCGGAGAAAATTTGCAATATCTGACGAACCAGGACGAGTTAAGCTACAAAATTTTGAGGTAAGATAGAAAATATGTTTCTCTACAAGTTTGTAAAAGGAAAGAAGTTCTAAATCTGGCTGGAAATATAACTTTGAATTGACAGAAGTGAGAACAAACAGGAAAGGAGGAAACTCTGCTGTCGGGTGCCGTTTGGAAGCAGGTAACGCTAAGAATTGGAGCGTGAGTAGCGATACTGGTGTCGCTGATCATGTAAAGAAAGATTTTCTCTCACAAATCTCGCTGGCTCTCACTCAGTATCGTTCATCAGGTAGTGTCGCTGGTATCGCTCATGCTGGTGTCGCTAGTGCCGTGACCTATTGTGTAATTTCGTTAGTAAACTCGCAAGTAAGGTGAAATCTCGTTGGTAATCTCACTAGTGACATAGAATCTCGCTTATTATGTGTATTTTAGGAAAGAAAGGGAGTCTCAGTGGTGAATCATGATTAAAGTTTAAGTATGCACGTTTAATGATCATGTAAAGGAAGTTTAAGGAAAATGTAACGTGAGGAATGTGTATTTACAGGCCAAGAAGAGCTCGAAAAGGCATATAATCCGCTCAGGGCCTAAGGACAAGTTGTGAGTGACACTTTTCTTTCTTTTAAAACGAATTATTGAAATTGTTTAGTTTGGTTTTCTTATGAAATATGGCTTTGTGATGAACTGTTTTCTTGAAAAGCATGATGTTTGATGTTATTGTTCACAAGGCATGTTTTATCCGTTTTCTATAAGATGTTGAATGACATTTTTTGAAATGTTGTTTATCGTGATATATTGGATTTTTCATGAAAGGTTTTCATGTGAACTATTTACGTAAAATATTGGTTCCTAAAATGTTTTACAGGAGGCTCAATGCTAAAGGACATGAGAAGGCATGTGAGTTTCCCTGGGACCCAGTACTGAAGAACATGGAGAAGGTACTTGGGCAACCCGCCATAGTCCTATGTGCACATAGAGGTTATATGCTGGTGCATTGAGTCTTGCTCTGCATCGAGCCTTACTTGTTTTCGACGTGGGGTGCGTTGAGTCTTGCTCCGCCCTGACTAGGAAAGATTTGAGAACGAACTGTTTTTCGTATACGATCATTTTGGCATGAACACATGTGATTTGTTTACGTTGTTGAAATTATGATTTTACAGAAATGATTATTTGAATCACGTTTACGTTTATGGCGTTATTATGATTTTAACATGCCTGTTTTCGAACAAAAGATAGTTTTACAAAATTAGTCACTCACGGGGCTTTTAGCTCACGTTTTCCATGTTTTCTTTTCCTCCCAGGTAGCAAGGACGTTCCTGGTGCATTGCCTACTCCAGCTCGCCCTGCTTAAGCTTCGAGTTTCCAAAAACAGTTTATTTTCTCGTTGTTGTACATGTAAATAACTTAACACTGGTGGCATGTAGAGTTGGTTGTTTAGAAGTGGGTTATGAGAGAATATGTTATAAAAGTGTACTGTGTACAGGAAGGATTATTATTTTAAGATCATGTGTTAATATGGTTGAATTCTATGAATATATACGTATGGAATATTTGTGCAGGAAGTTATGTAAGATGGGGCAATATGCATCACAAGAGGGGTGATGTATATTGTCTTCACATCTTCTTTCAGGTTAAGTAGGTAATCAGAGAGGGGGTCTGACAGTAAACCAGCCTGTTGTTGATATTTTTTTATTTGATTTGATTTGATTTCTATTTTCAATTTACATTTGAGTTTCATAGCGTGTGCGTCGAAAATTACTCACGTATGATAATGATTAAGCAAGTTTTCCTATAAGAAGCCCAAGTATAAGCTCTTATAGGTTTCCTGGTGAGTCCAGGGTCAAACGCAGGGATTTGTAATAACTAGGCATTGAGAATAGATGCTTGACTATGCGGTGGACTATACAAGTAATATATGCAAGATTTGTATGTATCTCTAACTATACCTAAAGAATGAATGAAATTTCCTACAACTAACAATGAGGTGGACGCGGCAATGGTTTGTCAAATGTCATTTAGTGTTAGATAGCATGCATTGAGAGTGAATGGAACCATGCGATAAAGGTAGAGTTAACGCAGGAGCTAGTTGTTACTTAAGCCTATCTAAGTATAAGTACATACCTACAAACTGAGTTTGTGAATCTATCTTTCGATGTTTCGACGCCACATTAATCTTATCTCTAAGACGCATGGTAAATTTGTGTTGGCAAAAGATGAACTATATCTCTGCACTACATTTAGTCTTGATAAATGCTAAAGATTAACCATCTACTCTCTCAAGCTAGACAGTCGTGCTTACTACACTTGTTTGTCAGACAATGCTATGAAAGCTAATGATATGCATTCATCAGGATGTAACATACTTCATATTGCTTAAGAAAAACTAACTCTAACATCTAACTCATTTAGCATTCAGATAACATGGTGCAAGATATTTAATATGAAAATAAATGGAAGATAGTCGTCAATCAAACTTATATTAAGAAAATAAGCCATTCTCTCGAATGTCATTAACAAAACATAAGTAAAAAGGAGGGAAATGGAAAATAAACAGAACTGGAAGACGTCAAGCCGCAATGGCAACGTCTTGCTTCATGGAGGCTTGAGATGGTTGCTACTGATACATAAAATCCATAGGGTGAAGGTTCTCACTCACTGGGAAATGATTCTGAAAGTTCTCAGAATCCTTCTCTCAAACGAGCTCGAAATGGAGGCTGGTTATGGTAGAGGAGTTGTGCAGAGCTTTCACCTCTTGAACTAGTTTTTTTTTCCTATCCTTTTTTCTTTAAAGCTTTGGGCTTTTTATAGGCGTTGAAAAGTTGAAGCTCATGATGGCCTGACACCTTTGCATTAAATTCCCTGCCCTGCTGCGTAGTCTTTTCACATTGTCGGCCGATTGGTTCTGCCATGATCTGATAACGTGTTATCCTTTTGCATAATGACATGACAGCTTTTGCCCAGACGTCTGTATCTATTTTTTCTCAACGTATGGTCTCAATGCATAGTCTCGACGCATGGGTTTCCATGTTCTCGCAGCAGCTTCATTTCTAGTACTTGGGTTATTTGTGCTTCTTTTCTTCTTAATCCTGCGTTAAGAACAGAAAAGCACATAATTATTTAGGTATTTTCTTTTGGAAATAGTGCCAACGCATGGTAATACATTTTACATAATTCAACTACCAAGATCATGCGTTTAACTCTAAAGTTATTTTAATTAATTCAAATGGTGACTATAATAACTTGTATTTCTACAAGTTACCACACCCCCAAATCTGAGTTAATGTTTGTCCTCAAACATTATTTGAAGATTTATTAAATTCTACAGCCCAAGTCTAAGTAAAAGCTCACCCTCTCAACATGCCTTCTATTCCTTGACTATATCAACAATCAGATAACCACACCAAGTTCGTTTTTAATTTTCACTTTGAAAGTACTTCTAATTTTTAGATGCGGCAAGCTTATTCCTCAAAAATACCCTTACTCATTTCCAGCTAATCTGATGTCCTCATTTTAGTAATGTGCCATGGAGTTCATTATTCGTAAAGTTTCTATTTTTATCTATCTTGAACAAAATTTTTCTTTTGAAGTGGACTTGCGTTGATCCAGCTATCTACCTTCGTTTTGACATACCAACGATGGGGTGCATGGTGGTAGCCAACATCTAGCAAATACCCTTTCACAACTCAGCACTTATCGCGTTCCTTTTTGGTTGCGTCGACAGTGGTACCGTTTATTTATTTTTCGCTGATCTTGGATTCTCACCTTCTATTATGTGGTGTAACGAGCCATTCTCAACTCAACTCTTAACAGGCTAATTTTGTGCGCTGTCAGCGGAGTTGTTTGTCGATGGAAATATACTTATCTCAATTTTTTTTATTTAGTCATTATTTATTTATTTTTCTTCATGTTTTATGAATTCTAAATGCATGGCTCAAACCTTTCATACTCCCAAATTTAAAGGCAGCAAGGTCCTCATTGTTGAAATCGAGTTATGAGATTGCCTTAGAAAAATTGTGTAAAAGAGGTTTGAGGCAAAGCTTGCGACGCATACTAACTCTTGGAAGTAATTTACCAAGCGTAATATCCTAAGGTTTGTGAGTTAATCCTCTTATTTCAATAAGTCTACAGGGGAAGAGCATAAATATCATCATGGACGTTGGACGCAGAAACAAAAACAAGGCAGAGAAAATAATAAAGCAAGAAATAATTGAAAGAACAAACAAAAGAGAACAAAGAGATTCATGAATTGAATATTGCATTGATGTAAATGTATTATGCGTTGTATTATTTACAAAAAGAATCAAAGGAATAAACTTAAGAAAAGAAGGAAAATTCCTAAAGAACACCCCCAAATTTAAGTTCTCCCCGGGGCGTTGTCATTGTTGTCCGCATGGGGAGGATTTGGATCGTTGCACTAAAGGGGTTGCTGAAGGGAAGGAGGAATAATTGGCGCTGGGATGCGTTGGACGAACACTTCATAAATGTAATTCATCATAGTGCTGAATTGTTCATCCTGACGCTGAGCTTGGTGTTGAACAAAATTCTGAAGCTCCAATTGTTGCTGCGCCATCTGAGTCACTTGCTGACCCAATTGTTAAACTTGTTGAGCCAACTCTTCTTGCCGCTGGAGGCTTTCCATCTCCTTGTGCTGAATTTCATCTAGGTCTCCCATGATGGGGTGAAAGATCCCATCATCCAAGTACCGCAGCAATTCATCCAGACTCAAATCAACGAACTACAGTGGGGCAGAAGCATGCCAGAAGTGATATGGTTCTTCTTGATGGTGCGTGCTTGTAGACGCTTCTGCCTGCGGTTGAGAAGTTGGGCGGACAGAAGGCTCGGTAGTTGGTAAAGTTGGAAGATTGGACGATTGAGGTTCTTGGTGAGGCGGTGAAAATTGAAAGGGAGTTGACTCCTTAGGATCCAGAATCAGGGTAGGCTCAACAGTGGTGGGGGTGGTGATGGAGGTGCCTCTCGAAGGGTAGATGATTGAGGTGGGGAGAGGGTTAACTCCAGGTGGGGCGAAGAAGGCGGTGACACTTCCATCAACTCTTCATTTAAGTCTGCGATAGGAATTCGAAGAGGCGATGGGAGGTCACGTTGGGTGGTGGGTACCTGTAGTGGCTCTTTTTGGATTTCAGGGAAGGGGTAGTTGGTGGTGAAGAGGGCTCCTCATGGATTGGTTCGGTGGGAGGAGTATAAATGGTCAAGGCTTGTGTGTTGGCGTCGAGCTGATCAGATTCTTCGGCTTCACTAGGTTGTGAATTCGATGCCTTAATCTCAAACTTCTTCTTGACAAGTTTCCTCTTCTTGGGTTGAGGGGGGTAGAGGGGTGGTTCTTGTGACTTGGTCGACCGCTTCTTTGGGTTGGTTGCCTCAAGCAGATGTGGGGAGTCCTTTAATATTCGTCTTAGACTTTGGGCTGAAAGAACTCCATTTACCGCACTGACTGGCGCATCCTCCATGAATTGTGTGTTGGCGCACAGTCTGGCACAAGAAAGGGGAAGAATAGCTGACCCCTTGGCTTGAAGAACAAACCCCGAATCTGTGGGGCAATGATGCGTCCTACGTCTAACCGAATTCCCCTCATGATGCAGTAAATGACCATGGCACGGTCCCTTGAAATTAAGGCGTCATGCGTTGTGGGGATTAGCGACCGCTTGATGAAGTAAAGCCACAGGTTGGCCTTGGCGATTAAGCATGTCGGCGCTAATGTCTGAATGCCCTTTGGGGAAGTGTACCACTCTGACCCTGGTTTGGCAATGATTGTGAGGGTGTCATTCATTTCGGCTTCTATAGGCGTTGACATTATTCTATTACCTTTCTGATAACTTGTAGAAATACAAGTTATAATAGCCTTTTTCTTAGATAAATAAAGATTAAATAGAGAAGCATGTGGCAGTGTATGTGATTTTTACTAATAAATCTTCCTTTGCGTTATACTCTTGTATTTTTATGAAGATAAATGATTTTACCACTTTTTGAGCCTAAAACGCATGTTTTAATGCAGGAATGCAAACGATGCGTTGATGACTTCTCAACGCAAGACTACACGTTAGCAACCTATGCCGCGTTGACATCGGCCAAACTAATCATGGACGCATAGACAACCATTAATGCAAGGCACTGAGAATCAAAGCAGAATCTTGAGAGATTGACGGATGATTGACGAACATGATTTGTGGCCAAAGTGGTGGATCTTAAATGACCCAAGAATCACGCAATCAGGCGAGATGGACGCATAGTATCAATCTCGTCGCCAATCAAGCAGATTTGCCATTAATTGCGAACGTATCACTATAAAAGGGCAGCTCTGCGAGATGAGAAAGGGTTGTTGATTCTCGGAAGAACTCCATAAGTGACAGCAGAGTCCTCTCCAGACTTCAACCAAAGACGAATAGCTCGAGAGAGAAGAGTCTTCCCTCTGCCGGACCACTTCACAGCAAGCCTCACGCTTCCATCCGGGCGACTCAAGACATTGACGCCTTTCCCTGCTTTCTTTCTTGTTGTTCTATCTTGATTTTAGATTTGTGTCAAGACATTGAGCGCATCTAAAGTTGTATTTCGTTTCATCAATATAATTATCTTCCATGTCTACTCATTTCTCTAAACTTTCCGCTTTTTACTTTCAAACCATGAGTAACTAATCACTCTAGGGTCTAGGGTTGCGTTAGCATCTAACTAAGAACCACAGTGTAACTATTTTATCTTGTCAGTTGCGAGCTTAATCTGATGCTTATGTCCATCTGACAAATCAATCTAAGTAGTAATAATCAAACTGCTCGAGAGTGTAAGCGAGTGGAACTCAATTGACAAGGGCCAAGTAGTATTGCCTGTCTATGGGGATAACCTTGGTTCTTAACACTCTCCTATGCGTTATAGACATATAACGCATAGCGGCTGACAACCAGGAGAAGAGTGGCAAGTATGAATAGAATACTACTGTGCATTTCCGATGTTAGATGTTAATCAACCCAAACCCTTTCTTTATCCATTCACACACATCTTTAGCTGAACTGTGTCGCATGCCTTTCCATCTTCCATATTTAGTCTAGTGTGCATATTATCGATTTCTTTAGATCAGAAACAAACACTCTCCCCATTATTTCTTGGTTACCACTGCAACGTATGTAATTCACATAAATATTGAATCAACATAATCCCTGTGTTCGACCTCGGATTTACCGAGAAAACCTACTCCTTTGCTTATACTTGGGTAAAGGATAGGGAAACCTGACAGATCACCAACGCATAGTAGTAAGACACATAGCATGTTCAAAGCATGACATGTTGAACGCATAAAGACATCATTTAACACTTTGCGTTAGGACAATTTACACATATACAAAATCCGACAACAAGTTTTTGGCGCCGTTGCCGGGGATTATTGCATTGATTTAATTATTTTCTTTGGATTATTGTGTTACAGGATTCCTCAGTCGACGGAGTATAGCAAGCTTCTCTTCTGTCAAAGGCTTCTAACAGTATATGAGTGAAGGGGACAACCCAACATTTGATATTGACCCAGAGATTGAGAGGACCTTCAGAAGAATGATAAGACAGAATAAACAAAGAAGGAGCAATCAAACTACAGAAGAAAATATGGATGCTCAAAATAATCAACCTCATGCTAGGGTTAGGTAGAACGCAAATGTGCAAGAGCACGCAAACAATGATACAAACCCAATCCTCTTGGCGCATGATAGAAATCGCCCAATGAGGGCGTATGCGTCGCCAAATCTATACAATTTCGCACCGGGAATTTTACAACCAACCTTCGAGGGTAATGGAAGGTTTGAAATGAAACCAGTAATGTTGCAAATGCTGCAAGCCGCAGGGCAGTTTGGGGGTGCAACGGGTGAAGACCCACATGCACACGTGAAAAGTTTCTTGGAAATTTGTAGCGCATTCCCTATGGCTGGAGTACCGCAAGATAGCATCAGACTGATGCTATTCCCATTTTCTCTCAGAGATGAGGCAAGACAATGGGCATATTCATTTGAACCTGGTGAGATTACAACTTGGGGCCAAATGGTTGAAAAATTCATGCAGAAATACTTTCCTCCGACAATAAGTGCAAAGAGGCGACAGACATTGTCACCTTCGAGCAAAAGGACTCGGAGATACTTAGTGAAGCATAGGCCCGGTTTAAAAGGCTTGTAAGGAGTTGTCCCCATAATGGTATCCCTGATTGTGTGCAGATGGAGATTTTCTACGGAGGATTAAATAAAACATCACAATGAGTGGCTGACGCCTCTGCAGCAGGAGGATTAATGGACAAGACTTATACGCAAGCCAAGGAGATCCTCGACAGAATTTCGAGGAACACTAATGAATGGGTAGATGATGGGTATGGATCCCGGTACATGGATAAAAGACGAACGCAAGTTGGAATGATTGAAACTGACGCGACTAATAATCTTTCAACTCAGATCGCCAATATGACATCCTTGCTGCAAACAATAACATTGAACAACCAAGGTGGAATAGTTGCGTCAATGGACACAATGAACACGGTGAATGCAACAACATCTGTAAGCTATGTGCAATGCGGTGATGGTCACTTGTACGATATGCGTCCCTACAACTCACAATCCGTCTGTTATGTTCAAAACAATCCATACTCCAAGACTTATAATCCGGGTTGGAGGAACCATCCTAACTTTGGATGGGGAGGAAACCAATCACAAACGCAGGGAACTGGATAATAGTCGCAGAGAAGCAACAACCCCGTGTACAACCAAGGTGTTCAAGGGCACCAAGCACAAAGAAACTAGTCAGCAAACTCATCATCATCATCCCTTGAAGCCCTTATGTGACAAACTATCACTCAAAATGAAGAAATGCTTAAGTCGTTGGAAGCAATGCTCCAAAACCAAATGGGTGAAATAAAAAGTCATGCCATTGCAATCCGAAATTTAGAAATTCAAGTGGGACAAATGGCTAGTGAGAGCAATACCACCCAAGGAGCATTGCCCAGTAATACCGAAGCCCCAAGTGGTAACGGTAAGGAACAATGTCAAGCTGTTACATTGAGGAGTGGGAAGATTCTTCCCACTGAAATGCAAGATCAGAGGACGCAAGGAAATTTGCAGCCTCACATCACTCCACAACTAACTCCAATAACACCTACTAGTGAACCGTAATCTTCATCCACCACCACAGCCTCTCAAGAACAAGAGAATGGAAAGGGGAGAGAAAAAGCAACGCAGGCAAACCCTGCGTCGTTATCTAAGAATATCACTCCCCCCTATGCGTCCGCCCTTTCCTCAGCGCTTAAAGAAGAAAAATGATGAGGGCCAATTTAAAAAATTCCTAGATGTTCTCAAACAACTTCACATCAATATTCCGTTGGTGGAAGCCCTGGAACAAATGCCGAGCTATGTCAAATTTCTGAAAGACATACTATCTAAGAAAAGAAGGCTTGGAGAGTTTGAGACAATCGCATCAACGCAGGAATGCAGTGCATTGTTCAAAAGCAATATACCCGCCAAAATGAAAGATCCAGGGAGTTTCACATTGCCATGTTCTATAGGAGGAATGGACGTAGGTCAGGCATTATGCGACTTAGGGGCCAGCATAAATTTAATGCCACTGTCTATATTCAAAAAGTTTAGGGTTTAGGGTTTAGGGTTTAGGGGAAGCATGGCCAACCACAGTCACACTTCAGCTTGCTGACCGTTCCATTAAGCATCCCGAAGGAAAAATTGAAGATGTTCTTGTGAAGGTAGACAAATTCATCTTCCCAGGCGACTTTATAATTCTGGATTATGAAGCTGACAGAGAGGTGCCCATCATCTTGGGAAGACCTTTCTTAGCTACTGGACGCGCCCTAATTGACGTCCAGGAAGGGGAGTTAACCATTCGAGTGGACGACCAGCGGGTAAAGTTTAATGTTTTTAATGCGTTGAAATATCCTGATGATTTTCATTCTTGCCAGATGATCGAAGATATAATTAAAGAAAAGGCAAGCATCATAGACGCATGTGCTGAAGACGAAACGATGCTGGACGAAATGGATGAGGGAAGAGAAGTGGAAATAAGTGTAATCTCCAATGCAAGCTTTTTAAACGCTTAGACTTAAGCAACCAATCCAAGGAGAAAACAAAACCGTCCCTAGAAGAGCCGCCAACCCTTGAGCTAAAAACACTGCCAACGCATCCAAAGTATGCATATTTGGGGGCAGAGAGCACGATACCGGTCATCATATCCGCTGCGTTAACTACAGATTGTGAAAAGGCTTTGCTGGAGATATTGAAAAATCATATCAAAGCCATTGGATGGACCTTAGCGGACATTAGAGGAATAAGCCCTTCATACTGCATGCACAAAATTTGGTTGGAAGAGGGTAAAGATGGGTCAGTTGAAAGGCAACGCAGGCTTAACCCTGCGATGAAGGAGGTTGTAAAGAAAGAGATCATCAAATGGCTTGACGCAGGGGTCATTTATCCAATCTCCGACAGCAACTGGGTAAGCCCAGTTCAGTGTGTACCTAAGAAAGGGGGAATAACAGTGATCATGAATAGTAAGAATGAGTTGATACCAACAAGAACGGTCACTGGCTGGCGCATCTGTATGGACTACCGCAAGCTCAATGCGTCAACAAAAAAGGACCACTTTCCACTGCCATTCATCGACCAGATGCTAGATAGGCTGGCAGGAAATGAATTTTTTTGCTTCCTTGATGGATATTCCGGCTATAACCAGATCATGATAGCTCTGGAAGATCAAGAGAAGACAACGTTCACTTGTCCATATGGCACCTTTGCTTTCAGACGCATGCCATTTGGACTATGCAACGCACCAGGGACGTTCCAAAGATGCATGATGGCAATATTTTTCGACTATTTGGAACAGTCAGTAGAGGTGTTTATGGACAACTTCTCAGTATTTGGGAAATCATATGATGAATGCTTGACCAACTTGGAAAAAGTGTTAAAGCGATGCGAAGACACAAATCTAGTCCTCAACTGGGAAAAATGCCATTTTATGATCACTGAGGGTATTGTGTTGGGACATAAGATCTCAAAGGTTGGATTGGAAGTGGATCAAGCAAAGATAGATGCAATAGCAAAACTCCCAGCCCCCACATGTAAAGACTTTGCGAAGTTTCCTAGGCCATGCGGGCTTCTATAGAAGATTCATCAAAGGATTCTCGCAAGTAGCAAAACCACTAAGCGAGCTGTTGGAAGCCAACAGGGAATTCAATTTCGACGGTAAATGCCTAAACGTATTCGAGTCTTTAAGGCAAGCTCTGATTTCAGCACCAATTTTAGTTGCACCTGACTAGTCTCTCCCATTTGAATTAATGTGCGATGAAAGCAACCATGCTATGGGAGCAGTATTGGGGCAAAGAAAAGAGAAAATAATGCACCCCATCTATTATGCTAGTAAAACGTTGAATGCGTCTCAGGAGAACTACACTACTACTGAGAAGGAAATGTTAGCCATAGTCTTTGCGGTTGACAAATTCAAAGCATATTTGATAGGGTTAAAGGTGACCATCTATAGTGATCATTCTGCGATCAAATATTTGATGGCGAAAAAGGATGCAAAGCCCAGACTCATCCGATGGGTACTGCTGTTACAAGAATTTGATTTGGAGATTAAAGACAGAAAGGGAACCGAGAATCAGGTTGTGGACCACCTATCTCGGTTGGAAAATAAAGAGGTCCAGAAAAGCTGAAGTGATATAGAGGAACGATTCCCAGACGAGCATATCATGAACGCAGAGAGTCAGAAACCGTGGTACGCAGACATAGTAAATTACCTGGTCTGCAACCAATGGCCTGAAGAATTCAATGCTTAACAAAAGAAAAAGCTCCAACATGAAAGTAAGTTCTACTGCTGGGATGAGCCATATCTATACAGACTTGGCCCTGACCATATCTTGCGTCGATGCGTTCCAGAATATGAAACGCATAGCATTTTGAGGAGCTGTCATGAAGCACCTTACGGAAGACACTTTGGAGGGCAGAGAACAGCTGCAAAGGGGTTGCAAAGGGTATTTTTGGCCCACATTATTTAAAGATGCAAGGGCATATGCGGTAGCTTGCGATCGTTGTCAGAGAACAGGCATCATTTCCAACCGAAATGAGATGCCTCTGAATTCAATGCCGGAAGTTGAGTTGTTTGACGTATGGGGAATCGATTTCATGGGACCATTTCCTCCTTCTTGCGGCAATCAATATATTCTAGTAGCAGTCGACTACGTATCAAAATGGGTAGAAGCAGCAACCTGTGCAAAGAATGACACAAACACAGTGTCCAAGTTTTTAAAGAAACAAATCTTCTCTCGATTTGGGACACCAAGGGCGATAATTAGTGATGAAGGTATACACTTTATAAATCGCATAATCACTAATTTACTGACTAAATTTAATGTCTCGCACAGGGTAGCAACTGCTTATCACCCACAGACAAACGGTCAAGCTGAAATAACAAACCGGGAGATCAAGTGCATACTTGAAAAGGTCGTGAGCACATCAAGGAAAGATTGGACAGAGAGATTAGATTAAGCTCTATGGGCATACAGAACGGCATTCAAAACACCTATAGGAATGTCACCCTATGCGTTGGTGTTTGGGAAAGCATGCCATCTCCCGCTTGAGCTGGAACACAAGGCCATCTGGGCCATGAAGAAGCTCAATTTAGACCAGGACGCAAGCGGCGAAGCCAGGAAGCTTCAGTTAAACGAACTCTTGGAGTGGAGACATTCAGCTTACGAAAACACAAAGCTGTATAAAGAAATGACCAAGAAATGGCACGACAAAAACATTAGTAAGAAAACACTATATGTCAGCCAGAAGGTCCTGTTATTTAATTCAAGGTTGTGTTTGTTTCCAAGTAAGCTGAAGTCTCGCTCGTCGGGTCCATTCATAATCAAGGAAGTGTTCCCGCATGGTGTAGTCATGCTGACAAACGAAGACGCTTCCTTCAAGGTCAATGGACAGAAGGTAAAACCCTACCACATTGGAGAGTTTGAAATTGACAAAACCTCCATTGACCTACGCGAATGTAATAACTGAGCTTGCATCGAAAGATCCCTGCGTTGCCGAATGCCTACTGTTCCAGGGACGCTTTCTTTTACCCTTGCTTTATTGTCACTTGAACTTGTTCTAGAATTTATTTTTTTATTGTTTTATTTTGCTTTCCTTCTTCTATGTATATTTTGTTTTTAGCATTTATTTATTTCTTTAATTTCAGCTTAGTAGTATAAATGGGATAAGCATGAAATTAGGCGTTGAGTTTTTAATATAAACAATTTGATTTCACCGCATACTCTATTATTCATGCATGCGTCCAACGCATAAGTAAACTATGCGTTCATCGATAAACGATTGCTGTGTTTGTCGAGTTAAGATTAGGGGTAAGATTAGAGCCGTACATATTTTTTTCAAGCGCATAATACTTAACCTACAACTCACAATCTAACCTGAGAACCAGGCGTTCATCAGCTATGCGTTTATCATTAGTTCATTGCGTTTTAGATAAAGCAATAGGTGAAACGCACATGTCTTCTCAATCTACGCGTTTTTCCCAGAAAAACACTCAAGTGCTCTATGTGCGTTAAGTAGCTGCCCATCACACTTGATGGGTGTGCAGCTCAATAAAATTTGCCTTGATTAGTGGGATTCCGGATATCGCGTATCCGCATTTATTACCGACAGCTAAATTAGCCCTTTATAAACGCGATCCGGTTTCCCATTTTCCATTTTTGAAACCTTTCACCTCTATAACCTCCGGCGATTTGTATTCTACACAGAACCTCATATATCTAGCCATTCAAATCCACAAAACTAAGAACACCTCGCCAGGGATGTTTCCCCAAGATCTTCATCATCATAGACACCAGCTCCCAAGGTATTTCTTAACCCTCGATCTCCATTCTTCTCTCCACCTACATTTCATCCTTCCAGACCTGTGAGGCCTTTTGCTTCTCTGGTCCGACAAGACCTCCAAATCCCAGCCCACCGTTTATCCCAACCTTTGCAGCATCTAGAATCAGGGCTACTGCCCAAAGACCACCCATATACCCATTTTTCCGACCATTCGCCAGACCCCCAACCTGTCCACCATTAGTCGACACTGACTCCGACAACTGTGTGGAAGTTCTAAATATCCGCCCCTTGAGCCAAATCAACCCAGTACCTACTCCGAAACCCAAAAGTCAGGTCAAATCTTGCATATCCAGGCCCAGAATGAAGAACATGAGGGAGTTTTCCGCCGCAAATTTCAATGTCAGAAGCCAACTGTTAAGCACGAAAAACTCCGAGGCAGAGCAATCGGGTCCTGGAACGGTTTGTGATGAAGCCAGTACACTGTACGGAAGCAGTGAAGTACGCCAAAGAGAAGAGAGAGAGGTATTCGGCGACATTCTGGAGAGAATCACTCAAGAGGAGAAGCAAGCAAAGAATCGGAAGGATGATGGAGAGGTCAACCAGCCTTCACCATCACCTCGTCCGCCCAGCAGAAGAGAAACTGAAGAGATGGGAAGAGAAGTAGAAGAAGAGGTGGCTGTCAAAGAGGGGGAAGTGAATTCCACACGTTCCCCGGAAGCATGGATAGGCGAAATCCCGAGCGGATTGCGTGACCCAATGGACGCAACCATTTTAGACGCAAGATGGGAATCACCCTCCCCGATAAAAGAGGATCAGAGTCAACCAAAAGAGACTTGGGAGGGTGAAGAGACCGGGGTCAATAAGGAAGGAGAAGCCGCCTACAGCAAGGAGGTCGTAGGCGAGCCAGTTGAAATGCATGGGTTAGTCCCTGCCTCCATCGGTCCTGAGGAGACGACCTTAGACTCCAATGAAGGACCCATCAAAAAAGTTGTGATGGCCATAGAGACCAAGAAAAGAAGGGAAGAGGAAGAAGAAGTGGTACCCCTGATACGAAAGAAAAAAAGGGTATCAGAAGAAACTGCCAAGGATGAAGAGCCGAAAACCATAGAGCAAGGAGACGGTCCTGAGTCCCCAATTGCGGCAACATCCTTCGATAGGCTGGCAGCAAAGATGACGAAGAAGAGGGCCAAGTTGAGGAAAGAGCTCAGGGCCCTAAGAAAAAGAAGCTGAGAAAATTGCCAAGGATGCATTGTTCGGCAAGAAGGCACGCAAGAAAGTGCGGCCTCAAGAAGAAGGGGAGACGCAAGGCCTTCCTGATCCTCAAATAGAAGAAGCCGCATTGGCATTTGAAGAAGAAATGAGGGAAGAAGAAAGAATAGAAAAAGAGCCGAGGAGCTTGAGAAAGAACTACAAATTGAAGAGCATGAGGAGCTGGCTGCTAGAATAAAAGCCCAAGAAGAGGGGGAAGAAATGAAGAAAAAGATGAAGAAAAGTAGGCATCACTCGCCTACAAGGAAGGAACGCATCGGGGAGGATGCGAGAGAGGAACAAGGTGTTAGCACCTTGAACAAGAAGAAAAAGAAAGAAAAAGAGGTGTCAGTCACCAAACTCCCAAGCACGTATAATGAGAAACGCAAAGAGAAGGAGAAGGTGACTGAAGCACCAGTTGAAGTGGTCGAGAGCAAGAATAAAGGAAAAGGGAGACGCAGGGCGTTCCCTGATTTGATGATTGAGGTGGGATTTTTTCCTGAAGAAGCCCCGTTGCCGCCATACATCACCGAAATTATTGACCACCACGGCTGGAGAAACTTCTGTTCCAGCACCTCTTGGGTCCAACCTGACGTAGTCCGAAGTTTTTATAATGGACACATAGATGAAGAGGAAGACGTGGTGGTGGTGGATGAAACTGAAGTCCCGTTCAACGCAAGGGAAATAAATGCAATCTATCAGTTGAGTGACAACCCGGATGCAGAAGGAAACAAGATTATAGAATCAACTCCAACGGAGTTGATGGAGGACGCAATCCGGTATTGGTGAAGTGTGGGGCTAAGTGGGATGTTTCACCCACAGGTATCAAAACGCTATCCGCTAGCAGCCGAAGACCAGAGGCAAAACCTGTGGGTATACTTGGTGAAGAAGCGGCTGATCCCTACAACGCATGACAAGACAGTATCAAGGGATCGAGTGACGACAGCTTATTGCATTTTCGCACCTGGATGTTGGACGCATAATCGCGACGCAGATAAGAGGGGTGTTCAACAAGCCAAGGGGCCAACTCTTTTTCCGCACTCTTATCATGAATTTGTACTCCAATGCTTCCATCGGAGGGCCAACGGAAGTGTTAGATGCAAAGAAGATGATTGAAGTCAGTGGCATAATCGCCCACAAAACTCTGCGTCAGTTGATGAGAGGATCACAAAATCTGCCAGAGCCTGCTAAGGCCACCAAAAGACCTCATCAACCCATTCCGCCTCCAAAGCCGCAACCGCAGAAGAAGAGGAAGCCGTCCAAGCTGAAACGCAAGGCTGTGGCAAGTCCTGATGCCACCATTAGACCTTCCCCAACCTCAAGCCCTTCACCTCCACTTCCAACAACCAGAAGAGAACCAACTCCACCTCCACCTCCTCCTAAAACGCATCGCCCAAAACCTTCTAAACCTCAACCTTCCGCAAAACCCTCTTCCCCAATCTCCTCAATAAGAGTTGATGACTCACACTATGGGGATTTTGGCGTGACTTTTATGCGTCCATCATCCCCTGCGTTTGATGAAACTCCATCAACCTCTCGCCCTCAGCTAAACCTGCCTCAACCTCCAACACAACCACAACCGCAAGAAGCCCAACTTGATCTAGAGTGGGAAACAGTGCAAACATAGCTGCAACAATCAATCTTGGGTCCAGTGATGCACTCATTGAATATGTTAGCACGCTGGCAGACGGAGCAGTTTCACTTTACACTGAATTACATTCATCAACTGTTCTCGATTCGACCGGAAGTCCCGCCCCCTAACATTCCTGAACGCCTACAACAGACGCTTGTCTTCCCAATACCGCAGCGCCCTGCGCCTGAGCAGAAACGCAGACCTAATTAAGACAAGGCAGATGGTTAAAAATTTAGGGGTGTAGTTAAGAGTTGTATCTTCTTTAGAACTTTTATTGCATTATCTTCATCTCCAATTGTATGCATTGTGGACTATTCAATTAATAGAATGAAAAATTTCTTCGTCGCATGGAATTTTTAATTACTTCTTTTGCATGGTCCCTTACTGTAAATTCACTCTAAGTACATATATAATTATTTCCAACTTTTATCTTTGCGTTGAAAAAAATTAGTCACTATGAGGATAATCATGCTTATACTTTTTGTACACTCTTTAAGTTAGATTACTTTCAATGCGTCTGCATACTATTCCTTAGAAACGCAAACCTACTTTGCATTTATGCAAGTGGCCAATTCAAACCTCTTTTACAAAATTTTGCAACTTAATCTTTGTTTACAATTTAAGCAATGAGGACCTTGCTACTCCCAAGTTTAGGGGTGGAAGAGGTTTGAACTGTCAAAGATAAAAATATGAGGAACTTATTTCAAATATGTCTAAAAAAATTTAAAAAAAAAATTAAAAAAAAATTTCTTTTAAACGCAAAACTCCACTGGCAAGACTAATATATTTATCTTGTTAAGAGTTTAGCTGAAAACGACACCTGCTCGTAGTTGGCCGCCTCCATGCACCCCATAGTTGGTGTGTCAAAACGAAGGTGGGTAATCATAATCAGCGACACATAGATAAAATAACAAACTCCAATGTCTAGTGAGGAAATCGAACTTAGATAAGAGTTTAGTCGAGAAGGGCACTTGCTCGTAGTTGGCTGCCTCCATGCATCCCATAGTTGGTATGTCAGAATGAAGGTGGGTAACCCTACTCGACGCATGCTTAATATATACATAAGAAAACAAAAAAGAAAAATGAACTTTATATCTTCATCTTTTCAGACTCAGTGTTCAAAAGAAGAAACAAAAATTTTGTGAACAATGAGTTAAAAAATTTTGAAAAGAAAGCTTGCCGCATACAAACTAGACTCGTCCTAAAGAAAAGAAGATGGAGGTAGAGAGGTACTATAACTGACGGGTAGCTGATTGAGTATAGCATTCTGAGAGACTAGTCAATGCGTTGAGAAAATGTTTAGGATAATTGTAAGTTTCTTAGATAGAAGTTATGCTTGAGGACAAGCATTTATCTAAGTTTGGGGGTGTGATAACTTGTAGAAATACAAGTTATAATAGCCTTTTTCTTAGATAAATAGAGATTAAATAGAGAAGCATGCGGCAATGTATGTGATTTTTACTAATAAATCTTCCTTTGCGTTATACTCTTGAATTTTTATGAAGATAAATGATTTTACCACTTTTTGAGCCTAAAACGCATGTTTTAACGCATGAATGCAAACGATGCGTCGATGACTTCTCAACGCAAGACTACACATTAGCAACCTACGCCGCGTTGACATCGGCCAAACTATTCATGGACGCATAGACAACCATTAATGCAAGGCGCTGAGAATCAAAGCAGAATCTTGAGAGATTGACGGATGATTGACGAACATGATTTGTGGCCAAAGTGGTGGATCTTAATTGACCCGAGAATCACGCAATCAGGCGAAATGGATGCATAGTATCAATCTTGCCGCCAATCAAGCAGATTTGCCATTCATTACGAACGTATCATCTATAAAAGGGCAGCTCCGCGAGATGAGAAAGGGTTGTTGATTCTCGGAAGAACTCCATAAGTGACAGCAGAGTCCTCTCCAGACTTCAACCAGAGACGAATAGCTCGAGAGAGAAGAGTCTTCCCTCCGCCGGACCACTTCACAGCATAGCCTCACCCTTCCATTCGGGGGACTCAAGATATTGACGCCTTTCCCTGCTTTCTTTCTTGTTGTTCTATCTTGATTTTAGATTTGTGTCAAGACATTGAGCTCATCTAAAGTTGTATTTCGTTTCATCAATATAATTATCTTCCATGTCTACTCATTTCTCTAAACTTTCCGCTTTATACTTTCAAACCATGAGTAACTAATTACTCTAGGGTCTAGGGTTGCGTTAGCATCTAACTAGGAACCACAGTGTAACTACTTTATCTTGTCAATTGCGAGCTTAATCCGATGCTTATGTCCATCTGACAAATCGATATAAGTAGTAATAATCAAACTGCTCGAGAGTGTAAGCGATTGTGGAACTCAATTGACAAAGGCCAAGTAGTATTGCCTGTCTATGGGGATAACCTTGGTTCTTAACACTCTCCTATGCGTTATAGACATATAATGCATAGCGGCTGACAATCGGGAGAAGAGTCGCAAGTATGAATAGAATACTACTGTGCGTTTCCGATGTTAGATGTTAATCAACCCAAACCCTTTCTTTATCCATTCACACACATCTTTAGCTGAACTTGCTGTGTCGCATGCCTTTCCATCTTCCACATTTAGTCTAGTGTACATATTATCGCTTTCTTTAGATCAGAAACAAACACTCTCCCCATTATTTCTTGGTTACCACTGCAACGCATGTAATTCACATAAATATTGAATCAACATAATCCCTGTGTTCGACCTCGGACTCACCGAGAAAACCTACTCCTTTGCTTATACTTGGGTAAAGGATAGGGAAACTTGACAGACCACCAACACATAGTAGTAAGACGCATAGCATGTTCAAAGCATGACATGTTGAACGCATAAAGACATCATTTAACACTTTGCGTTAGGACAATTTACACACATACAAAATCCGACAACACTTCCGCCACCCGATGTCGGGAAGATCAAACAACACGTTGATTTCCTAAGGTTCGAAGGAGATCGCCTCATCTCCAACTTTGACTTGGTTTGCCTTGCAGTGAATGGTTCCTTCATAAAATGCCTCCATGGCAGTGGGTTGGATGACTTAGGCGCTTTCACAAAATTGCCTCCAACCTAATGCGTCGACTCCTTGAATAATAAAGGCGGGCAGCTCAAGTGGCTCAAGGAAAAATCCCACTTCAGTATAGAGCCCACTGAATTGTTTCTTTTTGCTCTTCGCCGCCTTCTTTGTTGGTTCCTCAACCACTTTCTCTTTTCCCTTCTCATTCATATTGATGGGACTAGCAGACGTTCTCCTTGCTCTGCTTGCGTCCACGTCCCTTATAACCATTGCAGGTGCCTTGGCCACTTCATTCTTCTTCTTTTTCTCCGGTAGCTTCTCCTTGGCTAATGCTACCTCTTTTTCTTTCTTTTTCTCCTCCCTTATTTTCTTTACATTTTGTTTGATGCATTCAGCTTTGGGTAGCTTCTCCGCATCAGTCACTTCCACTTCTACTTCTAATTCAGCCGCTATCTCAGCTATGCGATGGAGAAACTCGGTTCTTCTGGCGGCCTCCTTGGCAGCTTGTTCGCCAGATTCACTTTCCTCTTTTCTTTTCTTCGCTGCGGCGAGAATCGACTCCGTCCTTTCTTTCATTATTTTGAAGTCGTCTTTCAGCTTCTTGGATTTCTCTATCGCTCTCGCTGCTAACCGCTCAACAGATGATGCGGCGAAAGATGATGCGATAGCCGTGGATGTCCTTGCATCCTTTACTTTTTCATTTTTCCTTCTTAACGGCGGTACATCTTCCTCGTCTTCTTCTTCCCTGGCCCTTATTAGCCTGAATTTCCTCTTTGGGGCAGACTTCTTCTTTTCCACTGCCACTATTACCTTTCCAATGGGTCTTTCATCGGAGTCCGACTCCTCAAGACTACTCATCGCAGGGACTGACCCACGCGACTCATTTTTCATCCTCTGGTCGACCAACCCGTCCAACTAGTCATCGTCTTCTTCATCAATGGTGTCTAGAATGTCTCCGAAGACGGTGGACTTGTCATTCTTTCCCGCCTCTTGAGCTTCAGACAGGTCCTTGGAGCGTGGCGGAGATGGGGCTGATGTTGCCTCTAACGAAGGACTATTGAGGCGGACAATGGTGAGGGCGTTCAGGTGTGGTGGAGGTAGTGGACAGATTTCGACTACCATGCCTCGAGGATGAGGCCATAGGTTTAGGGTTTTTGGAAGGGGTGGGTTGTTGGGAAGCCATGGGAAGGGTATAGGTGAATCAAAAAAGAGATAAGAAAGTGGGTGAGAATCGGGAAATCGTTCGGATAGGCTGAAAAATCTTGAAAATTCAGAGATAAAGGAAGCAAAATTCGAAAGGGGTTGAAGAGAGGTTTATAAAGGGTTTTAGCTGAGTGCTTGGGTTATCGGCTCGATGTGTGATATCATTGCCGCATTAAATGCTCTGACATTCGTCGATGTCAGTCGGCTTAAGCACAGTCAGCTTTTCGAATTCTTGATCTGATAGCGATATGACAGAATTGCTTCAGATTCCCCCCTAGGCGTCGATATAATCGTGTTGCATCGTTTTGATGTCGACGCCTTGTAATTGAATGAGTTCAGATCTTCACTCATCACAAAATAATAGATAGCATCGAAACAAAATTTTTCAACGCATATAAAAAAAAACTAAAATAACAATAAGAATCAATTAAAATCAAATCAAATAACAAAGAGGACGAAATCAAATACTGTAGGAAGAGAAAAAAAATTAAGACGAAAGCAATTAAAGTACAAAAGTTAGGATGCATCCCTGGGATATTTGTGCTTTTTGTCAACGTAGGGCGCGTCCATCTTTTCCTCATTCTACCTTTTCTAGGTCCATCGCTACTTTGTCTCGTTCAAAGCAGTCTCTATAATATGACTTCATGCGTTGACCATTAACTTTGAATGCGTTGGTGCTGTCTTCATTTATTAGCTCTATAGCACCATGAAGAAAAATTTCCTTGATCACGAAAGGACCGGACCATCTTATTCTTAATTTCCGTGGAAACAAACGTAGTCTTGAGTTAAAAAGAACTTTTTGACCTATATGCAAAGATTTCTTACTAATGCGTTGATCGTGCCAACGCTTTGTTCGCTCTTTGTATATCTTTGCGTTCTCGTATGCTTGTAGCCTCCATTCCTCCAATTCATTCAGTTGAAGCTGACGCGCTTCTCCAGCTGCCTTCAAGTCCAGATTCAATCTCTTGGCTGCCCACAATGCTTTATGCTCTAATTCCAACGACAAATGGCATGTCTTTCCAAAGACCAGCGTGTATGGTGACATTCCTAGAGGCGTCTTGAATGCTGTCCGATATGCCCACAACGCCTCGTCCAATTTGGATGCCCAATCCCCTCGAGAGGAGTTAACCACTTTTTCCAAAATAGTCTTCAACTCTCTATTGGAAATTTCTGCCTGTCCATTTCTCTGCGAGTGGTATGCAGTTGCCACCCTGTGATGTACATTTGATTAGCAACTTGGAAATGATTTTATTAATAAAATGCGTACCTTCATCGCTAATCAAGGCTCTCGGCATTCCAAATCTCGTGAATATATTTTTTTGAAGAAAATTTGAGACTGTCGCCGCATCATTCTTAGTGCAAAAGATTGCTTCGACCCATTTTGATACATAATCCACAGCTACCAGTATATAGTTGTGGCCGTTTGATGGCGGAAATGGGCCTATAAAATCAATACCCAAACGTTAAAGAGCTCAACTTCTAAGGTAGAGGTAAGTGGCATCTCGTTTCGACTTGAGATATTTGCAGTGCGTTGACATTTATTGCACCTGATCGCATAGTCCCTGGCATCTCTGAAAAGAGTTGGCCAGAAGTATCCGCTTTGTAAGACCTTGGCCGCAGTTCGCTGTCCTCCAAAATGTCCTCCATAAGGGGAGTCATGACATTAAGATAGGATGCGTTGATATGAAGTCTCTGAAGATTTGATCCGGCCCCTTTTTGTAGAGTTCGGGCTCGTCCTAATAATAGAACTTCGCATCATGCATCAACTTCTTCTTCTGCTGTGTGTTGAAACCTTTGAGAAATTGCTTGCACACAAAGAAGTTGACAATATCTACATACCATGGTACGGATTCTATGACTTTTAATACAGCTTCATCTAGAAAGCTTGGATTAACGTTCAGCTATTTTTGATCGTGTTCCATATTCTCAAGTCTGGAAAGATGATCCGCCACGTTGTTCTTTGTGCCCTTGCGATCAATTATTTCTATGTCGAACTCTTGAAGAAGTAGAACCCATCGGATGAGCCTCGGCTTGGCATCGTTTTTAGTCATCAAGTATCGGATAGCTGAGTGATCAGTGTGGATGATGACTTTTGACCCTAGAAGATATGCTCTGAATTTTTCAACAGCGAAGACTATTGCTAGCAATTCTTTCTTGGTAATGGTGTAATTCGCTTGGGCTGCGTTGAAAGTTTTGCTGGCGTAGGCTATAGGATGCAACACTCTGCTCTGCGTTGAACCAACGCAGCTCCCATCACATAGTCGCTAGCATCACATATTAGATCGAATGGCTGCGACCAGTCTAGGGCGATTAAAATTGGTGCTGACACCAATGCTGCTTTCAGAGTCTCAAACGCCTTGAGGCATTCTTCATCTAACTTGTAAGGTCGATTCTGCTCTAGCAACGAGCTTAAGGGGCGTGCAATTTTTGAAAACTCCTTGACGAACCTTCTATAAAAGCCTGCATGTCCCAAGAAGCTGCGAAGTGTCTTTACATTTGTAGGAGACGGGAGCTTCTCCATGGCTTCAATTTTCACCTGATCAACTTCAAGGCCCTTCTTGGATATTTTATGACCGAGGACAATTCCTTCGTTCACCATGAAGTGACATTTTTCCCAATTGAGCACTAAGTTTTTGTCCTCGCATCTTTTCAATACTTTTTCTAAATTGGCTAAACATGCTTCAGACGAATTTCCAAAGACTAAAAAATCGTCCATGAATATCTCCACAGGTTCTTCCAAAGATTCAGAGAAGATTACCATCATACATCGCTGAAAGGTGCCAGGGGCATTACATAGTCCAAACGGCATGCGTCGAAATGCGAATGTACCATAAGGACATGTAAAGGTTGTCTTCTCCTGGTCTTCCGGAGCAATCATGATTTGGTTGTAGCCTGAATAGCCATCCAAGAAGCAGAAGAACTCATTTCCTGCAAGTCTATCTAACATTTGGTCAATAAAAGGCAGCGAGAAATGATCCTTCTTCGTCGCCGCGTTGAGTTTCCTGTAGTCCATGCAGATTCTCCACCCCGTGACAGTGCGGGTGGGGATCAATTCGTTATTCTTGTTTGGGACTACAGTCATATCTCCTTTCTTGGGAACGCATTGCACAGGACTTACCCATTTGCTATCAGAGATGGGAAAGATAACGCCTGCGTCCAACCATTTAAGCACTTCTTTCTTGACAACTTCTTTCATTGCTGGGTTCAGCCACCTTTGGGGCTCGATGGATTCATCTTTTCCTTCTTCTAGACGAATTTTGTGCATGCAGTATGTGGGGCTTATCCCCTTGATATCAGCCAAAGTCCATCGAACAGCTCGGATGTGCTTTTTAAGAATGATTAGCAAAGCTGATTCTTAGTTAGGGGATAAAGCAGCTGAAATGATAACTGGAAGAGAGTTACCTTCTCCTAAGTAAACATACTTCAGGTGGATTGGCAACGCTTTTAACTCGAGTTTTGGCGCTTCTTCTAGAGATGGTTTTGTTCGTTTGTTGGTCTGATTTGGTGTCAAGAGTTCAAAAGCAGAATGGACCACGGCACAGCATTGTTCAGGCTACTGTGCGTCCAGATTTACATTTTTTTCATCATTTTCTTCTTCAAGCAACATTCTATGGAACTCATCCTCTGCGACGAGGTTTTGGCAGATCTCCTGTTCTCCTGGATACTCTAACGCCTTAAAAACGTTGAAAATCACTTCTTGATCATTAACTCTCATAGTGATTTCCCCCTTATGGATGTCGATGAGTGTATGACCCGTCGACAGAAACGGGCGTCCAAGTATGATAGGGACATCTTCGTTTGCTTCATAATCCAAGATAATGAAGTCTGCAGGGAGAATGAACTTGTCTACCTTTACCAACACATCCTCGATCCTTCCTTTAGGATGCATAACAGATCGATCCGTTAGTTGTAAGGTGACTGTTGTTGGCTGCGATGCGATCCCCAATTTGTTGAATACTGACAGGGGCATGAGATTAATGCTATGCCTTAGATCACACAACGCTTTTCCTATGTAAACCTCCCCAATGGAACAAGGAATGGTGAAGCTCCCTGGATCTTTCATCTTTGTGGGGATGGGTTCACAGACCACGTCACTGCACTCTTGCGTTAGAGCTATGGTCTCATATTCACCCATTCCTCTCTTTTTAGACAGTATGTCCTTGAGGAATTTAGCATAAGCGGGCATTTGTTCCAACGCTTCCACCAGCGGGATGTTGATGTGCAACTGTTTAAGTACATCCAGGAATCGTTTGAACTGCCACTCATTACTTTTCTTCCTTCTTAACCACTGTGGATAAGGAGGCATTTTCAGCTCGATTGACATGCTTGTTGATGCATCTTTCTCTGATAAACTTCTTTGCATGTCAGCTTGTTTTTGTTGTGTTGAATGGTCAGATTCAATGGTGGGACTGGAAAGGTGAATTGTTGGTTGAGAGTTCTCTGGTTGGTTTAAGTGATTCTCAGTCTCATTAGCTAGAGTTTTCTTCATTGGGTGGGGGAGTTCATTCATAGCTCTTCCACTTCGCAGCGTCACAGTTTAACACTGTTCTTTTCCTAAACTGCCCGTACTAGTGGGGCTTCGGTGTTGCTCGGAAGAGATCCTTTCTGTCGTGTCTTAAGTTCTCCAGCGATCTGGCCAATCTGAAGCTTTAAATTCCTGATGGGCGACGCCTGGGTTTGCATCAAGGCGTAGTTCTTCTGCATGTATTCCTTCAGAAGAGCTTCCATTAATGACAATGGACTAGGCGTTGATTGATGTGGATTTTGCCTCTGATGTCCATAGGAGAATCCAGATGATCCACCCCTCTCATGCATGGGCTCACCTTGCTGCTCAGGTTGGTGGTTACCACCCCATGAGAAATTTGGATGATTCCTCCAGCCAGGGTTGTAGGTGTTGGAATACGGGTTGTTCCGTATGAAGCATACAGATTGAGGGTTCTATGGACATACCTCATACGTATGCGGCTCCCCGCATCCGACGCATCCTGAGGCGTTGAGTTGATTCACTGCGTTAACTTCGCCGCCGCCTCCTGTATTTGACTGATTCAGGGCCATAGTCTGAAACAGGTTAGTCATGGCGGTAACTTGAGCTTGTAACGCAGCAACACTTTTATGCTCTGATGCTCCTGATGCATTGTTTTGCCTGCGGCCAGCTAGCTATATCCCTGGTCCTCCCAATTCTCATGATTTCTGGATATTCTATCGAGAATTTCCTTAGCCTCAGTATAAGTTTTATCAAGTAGTCCTCCCGCTGCGGTAGCATTTGCAGCGGTCTGAGATGCCTCGGTCAAGCCATCATAGAATATCTCCATTTGTACACAGTCGGGAAAACCATTATGTGAACAGTTCCTCACCAACCTCTTAAATCTTGCCCCAGCATCGCTCAGGGTTTCTCTGTCTTTTTGTTGAAAGTTGGCGATATCTCTTCTTCTTCGAGCATTCTCCGTCGGTGGGAAGAACTTTTTCATAAACTTCTCGATCATTTGGTTCCAAGTAGTAATCTCACCTGGTTCCAAAGAATATGCCCACTGTCTCGCCTCATGTCTGAGGGAGAATGGGAACAGCGTCAACCGGATGTCATCTGCACTTATGTTTGGAATGACGAAGGTATTACAGATTTCGATGAAGCTTTTTAGGTGAGCATGAGGGTCTTCACCGGTGATCCCCCAAACTGACCTGCTGTTTGTAGCATCTGAAGCATGACTAGCTTCATTTCGAATCTCGAACCTTGAAAAATTATCTAAGATTGGCGACGCGTAATTCCTAATCGGACGGTTCCGATCATGTGCCAATAGATTAGGATGAGTTTGTTGATCATTCTGCAACTGAGCTTGAAGCTGCCCTTAGGCTAACGCATGGTTCATTGCTTCGTCATGCCTGTCGTTAGCCCCATTATTCACTCTCAAAGGCTGATTGGTGTTGTTTGCTTGATTTTCCATTTGCTTCTCTCTGTACAATTGTCACCGCCTTTGAAATGTCTCATATCTTTTTCGAAAGATTCTCTCGATCTCAGGGTCAGAAATGAACGTAGGTTGTCCTTTGTTCATAACCTATTAGGTGCGTCTTCAGCTAAACGCTCTGTACGGCTCAAGATTGAGATTTTCTGCATAGATCAAGAAATATTTCAAAACCTAAATTATTAATTCAAATCCCCGGCAACGGCGCCAAAAACTTGTTGTTGATTTTGTTTGGTTTGATTTGATTTCTATTTTCGATTTACATTTGAGTTTCATATCGTGTGCGTCGAGAATTACTCACGTATGATTATGATTAAGCAAGTTTTCCTATAAGAAGCCCAAGTATAAGCTCTTATAGGTTTTCTGGTGTCACACCCCCTCCCTGATTACTTACTAAACCTGAAAGGAGATGTGAAGACAATATACATCACCCCTCTTTTGTCGCATATTGCCCCATCTTACATAACTTCCTGCACAGACATTTCCATACGTCATAGAATACAGCAATATTAACGCATGATCATAATATAATAATCCTTCTTGTACACAGTACACTTTTATAACATACTCTCTCATAACCCACTTATAAACAACTAACTCTACATGCCACCAGTGTTAAGTTATTTACACATACAACAACGAGAAAATAAACTATTTTTGGAAACTCGAAGCTTAAGCAGGGCGAGTTGGAGTAGGTAATGCACCAGGAACGTCCTTGCTACCGGGGAGGAAAAGAAAACATGGAAAACGTGAGCTCAAAGCCCCATGAGTGACTCATTTTGTAAAACTATCTTTTGTACGAAAACAGACATGTTAAAAATCATAATAACGCCATAAACGTAAACGTGATTCAAATAATCATTTCTGTAAAATCATAATTTCAACAACGTAAACAAATCACATATGTTCATACCAAAATGATTGTGTACGAAAAACAGTTCGTTCTCAAAACTTTCCCTTAGTCAGGGCGGAGCAAGACTAAACGCACCCGACGTTGAAAACATCCTTAGTTGGGGCAAAGTAAACCTCAACGCACCCAATGTCGATAACAATCCTTAGTTGGGGTGGAGCAAGACTCAACACACCCAATGTCACAACCTCTATGTGCACATACGAATATGGCGGGTTGCCTAAGTACCTTCTACGAGTCCTTCAGTACTGGGTCCCAGGGAAACTCACATGCCTTCTCATGTCCTTCAGCATTGAGCCCTCTAAAACATTTTAGGAATCGATATTATACGTCAATAGTTCACATGAAAACCTTTCATGAAAATCAAGTATATCACGATAAACAACATTTCACAACATGCCATTCACCATCTTATAGAAAACGTATAAAACGTGCCTTATGAACAATATCATCAAACATCATGCTTTTCAAGAAAACAGTTCATCTCAAAGCCATATTTCATAAGAAAAACCAAACTAAACATTTTCAATAAATTTGTTTTCAAAGAAAGAAAAGTGTCACTCACAACTTATCCTGAGGCCCTGAGCGGATTATTGATGCGCACTTTGAGTGTTAACCGCAAGTGTACGGGTCAAGTTATAATATAAGACGGTTAAGTCTGAATATCGTTCCAGTGGAGATCCAATTGTGAAGGTTTAAGTTACTTAGCTATTCTAGAGTTGAATCAATTTTATTTGAGGATTGAATTTGAAAATTATGAGTTATGTGAAAATATAAATCAAATAAGGAAAGTATTAAAGTGAGAAACACAAGAGTCAAAAAGAGTTCTAGGGTAATGAATCCTTGTTTATTTCATCATGCAATATTATAGATTTCATGGATTTTATTGTCATTCATATGCCTAAGTCTAGAAACTTAATTCCAAGTTATTTTCTCTAAAAAACAACTCTTTCTCATGCAACTCGATTGATTATTAATCTCTTAAAACCAATACAAAATTACATGGCATTAACAATAGTCTTTAACAACTTTTATTGTCAACCTAACTACTCTCGTGATAGATTAACAATAATTCATTGTTATGGATCAAGTTAAACATACAATCTCTCAATAATACATCTAACCTAACATGTGAAGATGGCCAATCCACAAGAATTAAACACAATAACAATGAAAAGCATAATCATTCCAACAAAACCATGAAAGTCTACAAGATTAACATAATTTCATAAACAAATCATCAAAACCCTAAAACTGAAGAGTTTAGCCACTCATAGCTTGAAGCAACATGTTTGAGCAAAATAAACAAAGAAAGAGTGTAAAGAAAGGGAAACTCTACTGAAAAGAGGCTCTTGATTGAGGTGGCACCATCACGATCTCCTTGGCTCTCACGTCGGAATTCTAAGGGCACCACGACTATCTCGAACTCTTTTCCTATTCCTTGCAACTAACTCACTTTTTGAACTCTCACTCAATTCTCTCCCTTTTGTGCCTCTTTAGGTCTGCACTTCCTTGATTTGATTTTGTTCCCTAGGGCTGCTGAAAACCCCCAAATTTATAGAGTTTGGCTGCCCAAAAATTTACCAAAAATAACAAAATTTTCATTTAAGGAAAACTGGCGCCGCGGCGTTATTGAAAATTCTGGGACAGCGCCGCGACACTGTTGGAGAGTGCCGCAGCGCTAGGGCTACAATCAGAAAAGCTAGCTCTCGGGTTTTAGTGCGCGGCAGTGCCGTTCAAGCGCCGCGGCGCTGCCCCAATTTCTGCCATTTTGGGTTTTTCAGCTCTTTTTCGCTGTATTCTTGCTCGGTTTTGATCTTTTAGTCTTTTCTTCGAATTTTCCTCATTTTAACCTGAAAACCACTAGCAAACAAGTGAAATCTAATATAAACTCCCTTAATTTGAGAGAATAGAAAGCACTTTTCAAGTGTTTATCAATTATATGCCTTTCCGAGCTCTTCTTGGCCTGTAAATACACATTCCTTACGTTATGTTTTCCTTAAACTTCCTTTACATGATCATTAAACGTGTATACTTAGACTCTAATCATGATTCACCACCGAGACTCTCTTTCTTTCCTAATATACACATATTAAGCGAGATTCTATGTCACTAGCGAGATTATCAACGAGATTTCACCTTACTAGCAAGTTTACTAACGAAATTACACAACAGGTCATGGCACTAGCGACACCAGCATGAGCGGTACCAGCGAGACTACCTGATGAGCGATACTGATCGAGAGCTAGCGAGATTTGTGAGAGAAAATCCTTCTTTACACGACCAGCGACACTAGTGTCGCTACTCATGCTCCAATTCTCAGCGTTACCTGCTTCCAAACGGCACCCGACAGCAGAGTTTCCTCCTTTCCTATTTGTTCTCATTTCCAGTTCGAGCTGCGCGACAGCAGATGAAGCTTCTGTTTCAGCTTCAGTTTTACCATAAAATCTTCCAAAACCTTGCACGAAATTGCCCTAGAACTCTTCTTCAACCTCCCCATGACGTGCAGCTGAAAAATAGCATAAAATGGAGTTTGGAAATGAGTAGAACGAAGTCGGCAACTTTTCTGTCCAATGAAAGGTTAAAAACCGACTTCCCGTCCTTATCCTTTCTTCTCTTTTTCTTTTTGTTCCCTTTTCTTCTTTTAAATTCCTTTTTTTTCTTTTGTCTTCGTCCCCTTTTTGGTTTTTCCCTTTTTTTCTTTGTTTTTTCTTTTTTTTTTAATTTACAATATGAGATTATTAATACTAGTTCGCTTAAAGCTTTTGAACGTGTTAACCAATTAGGTGCTTACAATTCATTACCCCCTTTTTGAGAATTTCGTCCTCAAAATTCACGTTAAGTCACTCCGTAAAGAGATGAGGGTATTTGATCTTCATTTGATCTTCACTTTCCCATGTTGCCTTTTTCGCTTTTTGATTTCTCCACAAAAGTTTAACAAGCGGTATCGTTTTTGTTCTCAGAACTTGTTCCTTTCGATCAAGAATTTGCACAGGTTCCTCTTCATAAGATAAATCTTCATTTATCTGAATAGGTTGAGCTTTCAAAACATGTGTAGGATCTGGAATGTACTTCCTTAGTAGAGAAACATGAAATACATCATGTATTTTAGACAATTCCATAGGTAACGCCAACCGATAAGCCGACAGTCCTATGCGTTCCAGAATCTCATAAAGCCCAATATATCTCGGACTCAACTTCTCTTTCCTTCCGAATCTCAAAATTCCTTTCTAGGGAGATAACTTCAAGAAGACTTTATCACCAACTTCAAATTCTAAATCTCGACGCCTTTTATCCCCGTAGCTTTTCTGCCTATCCTGTGCAATCTTCAACCTTTCTCTTATGAATTTCACGTTCTCAGATGTAGTTTGGACTAACTCTGGTCCCATTAACTTCCTTTCTCCTACTTCACCCAACATATAGGAGTTCTGCAACGTCTGCTATATAATGCCTCATAGGGTGTCATTCCAATACTAGAATGGTAACTATTATTATACGCAAATTCCATCAAAGACAATTGAGTATCCCAGCTTCCTTTAAATTGCAGCACACAAGCACACAACATATCCTCTAGAGTCTGAATCGTTCTTTCTGATTGTCCATCAGTTTGAGGATGAAAAGCTGTACTAAACTTAAGTTTAGTTCCCAATGCTTGCTGTAAACTCGGCCAGAACTTAGATGTGAATCACGGATCTCAATCAGAAATAATAGACACAGGAGCTCCATACTAACTTACTATCTTCTCAACATACAATTTGGCCAGTTTATCTAAAGTAAAAGTCACTTTAACTGGCAAGAATCGTGCAGTTTTAGTAAATCTATCAACTATGACCCATATTCCATCATACCCATTTGGAGTTTTAGGAAGACCAAATAAGAAATCCATCGTGATATGTTCCCATTTCCACTCAGGTACGGGGAGTGGTTTTAAAAATCCACCAGGTCTTTGTCTTTCTGGCTTTACTTGCTGACATATCAAACATCTCGCTACACATTCAGCAATTTCCCGTTCCATTCCTTGCCACCAATAATATTCTCTCAAAGTCCTGTGCATCTTTGTACTACCAGGACATCGCATATGTAGAACTATGAACTTCCTCTAGAATAGCATTTTTCAATGTCAAGTCATTTGGGACACCCAATCTTCCTTGTTTCATTAAAGCTCCATCACTTCTTATTTCAAAATCTGTTCTTTGGTTGAGATTCACCTCTTCTACTATCTTCTTGAGTACAGAATCTTCCATTTGTTTGCTAACAATCTCACTCATCAAAGTAGGTCTTACCTGGAAGTGTGCAAGCAAACCTCCCAACTTATTAACCGATAAAGATGCATTTGAACTCTTTAACTCCTTCGTCAATTCTGCACTAATAGTATTCAATGAAGTCTTGGCTTGTCTCGATTTTCTACTCAACGCATCAGCTACAACGTTAGCCTTTCCTGGATGATAATTTATAGTGCAATCGTAATCCTTGATCAGTTCCAACCATCTCCTTTGTCTCATGTTAAGTTCTTTCTGATCAAAGACGTATTTCAAACTTTTGTGATCCGTATAAATATGACACTTCTCTCCAAACAAATAATGCTGCCACATCTTTAATGCCAACACCACTGCTGCTAGTTCTAAGTCATGGGTAGGGTAATTAACTTCATGTGGTCTCAACTGTCTAGAGGAACCCTTGATTAGAGGCGTCACAATACACCTCAAACTCCTTCCCTGTCTCTAGAAGTGCTAAAATAGGTGCTGTCACTAATCTCTTCTTGAACTCTTGGAAACTTTGCTCACATTCTTCGTTCCATTCAAATTTAGTTCCCTTCTTAGTCAAACGAGTCAGTGGTAATGCTATCTTGGAAAAACCCTGTATAAAGTGTCGATAATAACCTGCGAGTCCCAGAAAACTACGAACCTCCGTTACTGTCCTTGGCTGTTCCCATCTGGTGATTGCCTCCGTCTTTTGAGGATCTACTCCAACTCTAGCAGTGGTAACAATATGCTGAATTTTGCATACAATCTCTTTTCTCTCAGAGTCTGTAATCCAATTCTAAGGTGTCCTGCATGTTCTTCCTTGCTTCTAGAATACACTAGAATATCATCAATAAATACAATCACAAACTGATCCAAATAAGGATAGAAAATCTTATTCATCAAGTTCATAAACATTGCTGGAGCATTTGTCAGACCAAAAGGCATCACGAGGAATTCATAGTGTCCATACCTCGTTCTAAAAGCTGTCTTTGGTACATCTGTCTCTCTGACGTTTAACTGATGATATCCCGATCTTAGGTCTATCTTTGAGAACACTGATGCCCTTCTAAGCTGATCCAACAAATCATCAATATGAGGCAAGGGATATTTGTTGCGTATAGTGACCTTATTTAACTGATGATAATCAATGTACAGTCTCAAAGTACCGTCCTTTTTCTTCACGAATAACACCGGTGCACCCCACAGAGATACACTCGGTCTAATATACCCCTTATCTATTAGTTCCTGTAACTGCACCTTCACTCCTTCAGTTCTGATGGTGCCATACGGTATGGTGCTTGCGAAATGGGTGTTGTTCCAGGAACTAGATCAATAATGAATTCTACTTCTCTATTAGGTGGTAACCCTGGCAATTCATCAGGAAACACATCAAGAAATTCATTCACCACAGGAATATCTTCTGGTCTTAACTTACCAGCTTGTGTATCAACCATGTAAGCAAGGTATGCTGAACAACCCTTGCTTAACAACTTTCTAGCTTTAACTGTAGATATTACACAAGTAGAAAGGTATTTCCTGTCACCCTTGAAAATAACTTCTTTTCCTTCAAATCCTCTAAATACAACTTCCTTCTGGAAACAATCCACAGTGGCTCGATATTTGGATAAGAAATCCATTCCCAATATCACATCAAACTCCTGAATATCTAAGGATATCAAGTTGGCTATCATAGTCACACCATCAATTTCAATCACACAATCTTTATACACCTTTCTAGCCACAAAGACATCTTCAACAAGCATATAAACAAACAGTTCCTCAGGCAAAGATTCTAATGTACTATTTATATTCACACCAAATATTTTAGCAATAAAAGAGTGGGTAGCACCGGGGTCTATCAAAATATGAGCAAGAGTATGAGATATAGAAAGTGTACCAGTAACCACATTAGGAGCATCTTCAGCCTCTGGCTGAGTCATTGCAAAGACTTTTCCTTGCTATTTTGGTTGCCCTGCAGCTCTCTTCTGTCTTAATCCACTAGTTCCCTCATCAGCAATTCCTGCAGGTCGTTGTGGTTGATTAGTTGTAAACAAATCAGTTCTCTGTTCAGCTTTAAATTCTTGCATCAACTGAGGACATTCTCGTTTATAGTGACCTGCTTGTCCACAATGGTAACACACATTGCCCTTACACTGTCCCCAATGATACTTCCCGCAGCTGGGACATAATGGTTTCCTTGCAGAACTAGCTGTGGACTCTCCAAGTTGTCCACTTCGAGAACCTTCTACTGTTTGAGCTGGACCAGTAGAACTCTTTGGTTCTTGCTTTCGTGCACTTTCTCCAGTACCTCCCTTGGAAGTACCCTGTCCACTCAATCTAGTCTTGAAATTTCTTCCACTAAATACACCTGGTACAAATCTCCTGCCTGACTGCCCCTGAGTAGTACTAGAAGTGTGGATTGTCCGTCTACCTCTAGCTGATTCTCGTTTCGTCCTCCTTTCCATCAAACTCCTTTCAACTCGCATAGCTGCCTCTACGTGTTTGGAGAAATCTGTCCACTCAGCACTAGCAGTTACAGGAGTACGTATCTCCTCCCGTAAACCTTCTTCAAATCTCTTACACCTATCAATCTCATCTGCAACAATCGTCATGGCATACTTAGACAGTTCTGTATATTTCTTTTCATATTCCGCCACTGACATGGATCCATGTACTAACCTCAAAAACTCATTCCGTTTGGCATCTCGGAATGATCTCGGACAATACTTATCTTGGAATGCCTTCTTAAACTCATTCCAGCCTATTTATCCTGTATCCTCTTTCCTGCTCTCTACAATTGTCCACCAATCTTCTGCCCCTTTTTGGAGCAAAAACACTGCCAATTCCACTTTTCTATCATCGGGGCATCTCATTACACGATAGCATGTCTCAAGTAGATTCAACCATGCCTCTGCTTCTATAGGATCAACAGTGCCTTCAAAAGTAGTCGCACCCAAAGCCTTCAATCTTTCTATGTTGTATTTCTTTTCTGGATCTGCTTCCACTTATCCAATGCTTGCAGCCAATCTTTCAGCAATTCTAGTAAATATATGCTCCTCAACATTGACCCCAACTTAAGGATGACTAGATTCACCCTCTGACATATTTCCATGGTCTCCAGTAGCTTGAGGAGTTCGGGTTGCTAATTGGCTCACTCGCCTGCTTCGAGGTGGCATGTTTTCCTATATGATAACATAATGTTACTATTGGCTAAACATTTACATGTTTCTACACTACAATGCATGATCCTATTCCCAAGACTCTGTTTGCTCTAATACCAACTTGTCATACCCCCTCCCTGATTATCTACTTAACCTGAAAGAAGATGTGAAGACAATATACATCACCCCTCTTGTGACACATATTGCCCCATCTTACATAACTTCCTGCACAAACATTTCCATACGTCATAGAATTCAACAATATTAATGCATGATCATAATATAATAATCCTTCTTGTACACAGTACACTTTTATAATATACTCTCTCATAACCCACTTATAAATAACCAACTCTACATGCCACCAGTGTTAAGTTATTTACACGTACAATAACGAGAAAATAAACTGTTTTTTGGAAACTCGAAGCTTAAGCAGGGCGAGTTGGAGTAGGCAATCCACCAGGAACGTCCTTGCTACCTGGGAGGAAAAGAAAACATGGAAAACGTGAGCTAAAAGCCCCGTGAGTGACTAATTTTGTAAAACTATCTTTTGTTCGAAAACAGGCATGTTAAAATCATAATAACGCCATAAACGTAAACATGATTCAAATAATCATTTCTGTAAAATCATAATTTCAACAACATAAACAAATCACATATGTTCATGCCAAAATGATCGTATACGAAAAACAGTTCGTTCTCAAAACTTTCCCTTAGTCAGGGCGGAGCAAGACTCAACGCACCCAACGTCGAAAACAAGTAAGGCTCCATGAGGAGCAAAATTCAATGCACCAGCATCTAACCTCTATGTGCACATAGGACTATGGCAGGTTGCCCAAGTACCTTCTCCATGTCCTTCAGTACTGGGTCCCAGGAAAACTCACATGCCTTCTTATGTCCTTCAGCATTGAGCTTCCTCTAAAACATTTTAGGAATCGATATTATACGTAAATAGTTCACATGAAAACCTTTCTTGAAAATCAGGTATATCATGATAAACAACATTTCACAACATGCCATTCAACGTCTTATAGAAAACGTATAAAACGTGCCTTCTGAACAATATCATCAAACATCATGCTTTTCAAGAAAACAGTTGATCTCAAAGCCATATTTCATAAGAAAAACCAAACTAAACATTTTCAATAAATTCCTTTTCAAAGAAAGAAAAGTGTCACTCACAACTTATCCTTAGGCCCTGAGCGGATTATATGCCTTTTCGAGCTCTTCTTGGCCTGTAAATACACATTCCTCACGTTACGTTTTCCTTAAACTTCCTTTACATGATCATTAAACGTGTATACTTAGACTGTAATCATGATTCACCATCGAGACTCTCTTTCTTTCCTAAGATACACATAATAAGCAAGATTCTATGTCACTAGCGAGATTATCAACGAGATTTTACCTTACTAGCGAGTTTACTAACGAAATTACACAATAGGTCACGACACTAGCGACACCAGCATGAGCGATACCAGCAAGACTACCTGATGAGCGATACTGTGCGAGAGCTAGCGAGATTTGTGAGAGAAAATCCTTCTTTACACGACCAGCGACACCAGTGTCGCTACTCATGCTCCAATTCTCAGCGTTACCTGCTTCCAAACGGCACCCGACAGCAGAGTTTCCTTCTTTCCTGTTTGTTCTCACTTCTATCAATTCAAAGTCATATTTCCAGCCAGATTTAGAACTTCTTTCCTTCTACAAACTTGTAGAGCAACCTGTTTTCTAGCTTACCTAAAAATTTTGTGGCTTAACTCGTTCTGGTTACTCAGATATTGCAAGTTTTCTTGGCGCTGCTCCAGATTGCACAGAAATTTCGTATCAGTAAATTCCAGCTAAAAGTTTACATGTTTCTAATCCATTTCAACTCAAGCATCCTTCATAAAAGTTGTTCAAAATTGAGTTAAATTACTAACCTTAAAAGTTTAGCTCGAAATTCAATCTCTTCAGCTCGATATTCACCAAACACCAGACCTAGTTCCAGCTGCGTGACAGCAGATGAAACTTCTGTTTCAGCTTCAGTTTTACCATAAAATCTCCCAAAACCTTGCACGAAATTGCCCTAGAACTCTTCTTCAACCTCTCCACGATGTGCAGCTAAAAAATAGCATAAAATGGAGTTTGGAAATGAGTAGAACGAAGTCGGCAACTTTTCTGTCCAATGAAAGGTTAAAAACCGACTTCCCATCCTTATCCTTTCTTCTCTTTTTCTTTTCTTCTCTTTTCTTCTTTTAAATTCCTTTTTTTTTTCTTTTTTTTTTAATTTACAATATGAGATTATTAATACTAGTTCACTTAAAGCTTTTGAACGTGTTTACCGACTAGGTGCTTACACCTGGTGAGTCCAGGGTCGAACGCATGGATTTGTAATAACTAGGCGTTGAGAATAGATGCTTGACTATGCGGTGGACTATACAAGTAATATGTGCAAGATTTGTATGTATCTCTAACTATACATAAAGAATGAATGAAATCTCCTACAACTAACAATGAGGTGGACGCAGCGATGGTTTGTCAAATGTCATTTAGTGTTAGATAGCATGTGTTGAGAATGAATGGAACCATGCGATAAAGGTAGAGTTAACGCAGGAGCTAGTTGTTACTTAAGTCTATCTAAGTATAAGTACATACCTACAAACTTAGTTTGTGAATCCATCTTTCGATGTTTCGACGCCACATTAATCTTATCTCTAAGACGCATGGTAAGTTTGTGTTGGCAAAAGATGAACTACATCTCTGCACTTCATTTAGTCTTGATAAATGCTAAAGATTAACCATCTACTCTCTCAAGCTAGACAGTCGTGCTTACTACACTTGTTTGTTAGACAATGCTATGCAAGCTAATGAATGCATTCATCAGGATGTAACATACTTCATATTGCTTAATAAAAACTAACTCTAACATCTAACTCATTTAGCATTGAGATAACATGGTGCAATATATTTAATATGGAAATAAATGGAAGATAGTCGTTAATCAAACTTATATTAAGAAAATGAGCCATTCTCTCGAATGTCATTAACAAAACATAAGTAAAAATAAGGGAAATGGAAAATAAACAGAAATGGAAGACGTCAAGCCGCCAATGGCAACGTCTTGCTACATGGAGGCTTGAGATGGTTGCTATCTGATACATAAAATCCATAGAGTGAAGGTTCTCACTCACTGGGAAATGATTCTGAAAGTTCTCAGAATCCTTCTCTCAGATGAGCTCGAAATGGAGGTTGGTTATGGTGGAGGAGTTGTGTAGAGCTTTCGCCTCTTGAACTAGTTTTCCTCCTTTTGTTTTTTCTTTGAAGCATTGGGCTTTTTATAGGCGTTGAAAAGTTGAAGCTCGTGATGGCCTGAGACCTTTGCATTAAATTCCCTGCCCTGTTGCGTAGTCTTTTCACATTGTTCGGCCCATTGGTTCTACCATGATTTGATAACGTGTTATCCTTTTGCATAATGACATGACAGCTTTGGCCCAGGCGTCTGTATCTACTTTTTCTCAACGCATGGTCTCAACGCATGGGTTTCCATTTGTTCTCGCAGCAGCTTCGTCTCTAGTACTTGGGTTATTTGTGCTTCTTTTCTTCTTAATCCTGCGTTAAGAACAGAAAAGCTCATAATTATTCAGGTATTTTCTTTTGTAAGTAGTGCCAAAGCATGGTAATACATTTTACATAATTCAACTACTAAAATCATGCGTTTAGCTCTAAAGTTACTCTAATTAATTCAAATGGTGACTATAATAACTTGTATTTCTACAAGTTATCACAGCCCAGGCGGGAGATGGAAGCCGGAGAAGGGAATAGTGAAGGCCGGCAGAGAAGTGATGTAGGGAGATCAAGACAGCAGGGACAGGTGTTTGCTGTGACACAGCAGGAGGTCGAGATGGCACCGGATGTAGTCACAGGTATGCTCACTATTTGCTCTAAAAATGCGCATGTATTGATAGATTCAGGGGCTACCCATTCATTTGTGTCTCGTGAATTTGCTGTGCATATAAATAGAAAACTAGAACCCTTGCCTGAAACATTGTTAGTGCACATCCCTATTGGGGAAACTATTGTGATAGAACATGCTTATTTTGAGTGTGAAATTATGATTAATGATGTGGTGTGGTTCGCTAATCTGTTACCTCTAGCATTATTGGAGTTTGATGTTATTCTTGGCATGGACTTTTTATCCAAATACCATGCGAAAGTTGATTGCTTCAAGAAAGAAGTGGGATTAGTGAAATCTGATGGGATCAAGGTGGTTTTTAAAGGAAGGTGGCAAATTCTTCCCACCTGTGTAATTTCTGCAGTAAAGGCCAGGAAGCTATTGAGTAAAGGCTGTGAAGCATATTTAGCTCATGTAACAAAAGCTAAGTCAGAGAAGCTGAAACTAGAAAATGTATCTGTAGTACGGGAGTTCCTTGATGTATTTCCCGAGAAATTGTCAGGATTACCACCTGATAGAGAGGTGGAGTTTACTATTGATTTAGTTCCTGGAACAACACCTATTTCACAGGCACCATACCGTATGGCACAATCGGAATTGAAGGAGCTGAAGGTGCAGTTACAGGAGTTAGTAGATAAGGGCTACATTAGACCAAGTGTATCCCCATGGGGTGCACTGGTGTTGTTCGTGAAGAAAAAGGATGGTACTCTAAGACTGTGCATTGATTATCGTCAATTGAATAAGGTAACTGCGTGCAACAAATATCCTTTGCCTCGTATTGATGATTTGTTTGATCAACTTAGAGGGGCATCGGTGTTCTTAAAGATAAACCTAAGATCTGGATATCATCAGTTGAAGGCCAGGGAGACAGATATACTGGAAACAGCTTTTAGAACGAGATACGGACATTACGAATTTCTCATGATGCCTTTTGGTCAGACAAATGTCCCAGCAGTTTTTATGGACTTAATGAATAGGATTTTCCATCCTTATCTGGACCAGTTTGTAATTGTGTTTATTGATGACATCCTGGTGTACTCTGGAAGCAGAAGTGAACATGTGAAGCATCTTAAAACCGTCTTGCAGGTTTTGAGAGAAAAGAAATTATATGCGAAGTTTACCAAATGCGAGTTCTGGTTGAAACAAGTAATGTTCCTTGGGCATATTGTTTCAACTACAGGAGTATGTGTAGATCCTCAAAAGACTGAAGCAATTACCAAGTGGGAGCAGCCAAAGATTGTACCGGAGGTTCGTAGTTTCCTGGGACTCGCAGGATATTATTGGCGTTTTGTCACACCCTCACCCAGATTATCCTACAACCTAGGTTCAGGAGTGAGACCACACATACATATCACGAGGAAACATTTAAATCATCACTAACCTAACAGCTCAGTCATGCCAATCAGCGGAAACTATAATCACTTAATAGTACTAAGTGGACATTTCAACAAGAAATTTCATTATCTAAAAGATTAAGTTTACAAACACCAACTCTCTCTCATGGACATGCGTATATATGAGAAGTAGGAATACAAAGAATATTTACAAGTCCTTAGGAGGTACACCAAAAGTTCTATGCCCAGACGAGGTTCTCTTCTAGTTAGGCGTTTGGATCGCGCTCGCTACCTGAGGCATCAACAACAAACAAGCAAAACAAAGAGTGAGCTTAAGCCCAGTGAGTGGTTAACAAGCAAGAATATGTATCACGTATCCAAACAATATAAACAATAATCACATACATATCCCTATTACGCTTTACTTTCAATTACTCAACCCGTGCCTTCACTCAACGTCCCTCAGCACGTATCATTCATTGTCATTCATTCCCTTAACCTGTCCCGTAAGCCGTCACCTTTGGTCCCTAGGCATACCATTCAAACTCTTATTATTTCAACACCTTCACCTACGGTCTCTCAGTGCTAAGCCACACATCTCATACTGGACTTCCATATGCTTTTGCCTATGGTTCCTCAGCTATGGAGTCCATTTTTCTCCACTCAAGTGCCTTCACATCCTGTCCCTCAGCACTGAGTATATGATATCATCTTCCCACATGCCTTCACTTATAGTCCCTCGGCATTGGGCTCTCATACCTAACATAATCATCACTTCCTTTCAAACATTCACATAGTCACATGACATCTCAAAGAAACATGTATGCACACTACAAACATAAACATATAACATATCAATATCATAAATCACTACGCACAAGAAAATAGAAACCACTCACAAATTGTCCTTTGTCCCAAATGGGTTATACGCCTTCCTGACCTCTTCTTGGCCTTAGGAGGTAAACTTGGCCAATTCTTCACTGGTTTGTCTCTCCCTTGCGTTTAGAGCAAGGCTGTCCTGCCGTCTCCACCAAGTTTTCTAAGACAGCTTGATATCTTCTTCTTTCCTTTCACTTCTTGCTATTCAAAATCATGTATTTTAATTAGAATCAAGACTTCTTTCCTTCTACAAACTTGTAGAGAAAGGAGTGTTCTGTCTTACCTCAAAATTTCATGGAGTTTCTCCTTCCCGTTTAACAGATATAACGACTTTCCTCCATACTGCCCAGATTTCTCAGCAAAGCTACACCAGTAGCTTCTCTTTAGATTTTCGCATGATTTCAAGCTATATCAATCGAAGTACCCTTCATGAAAGTTGTTAAGAAATGAGTTAACTTGCTTACCTCAAAATTTCAGCTAAAGTCTCGTCCTCGTTAGTGAGATATCCTCAAAATACCACACCTCGCTCTAAACATTCGACAGCAGGTAAGTGTTCTGCTCTCTCACTCTCCTTAAAAAATGGTGGAAACCCTCACTTTCTTCTCTGTTTCCCTCTTCTCTCACTCTCCTCGACCCTTCAGCTATGAAATAACACTATTTTAATCCTCTGGCTTTGTTAAAATAATAATTAAATGGTCGGGTTTATCCTTTAACCCAGTTAGCCGACTTACTTTGTCTAGAAGCTTCAAGCCAGCCCAAGAATTTGCCCAAGTCCATTCACACATTGAAGTTCCAGACACAGCGCCATAGACTTGATGCAGGCGCCTCTCATGCATGCGTTACACCATTTCCTGATGCATGGTACTCTTTTCTCTTCGACGCATGATATCTCATCGCCAACTCTCGATCATTCCTTAGCGCAGCACAATACTTTCGTCACACTATGCTATTAGCGTCAGTCACCGCATCGCATAGTAGAAGATTTCTTCGACGCATGGTCCACCATCACTAACGCACAAGTATACTTCTCCCGTCAACGCATGGCATCTCTTGGGAGTTTCTGTTGAACACTTAAACATATTTCATATTTTAACCAAGGCGCCTCTGTTAACCCCATGATTCGTCACGCCCTTGTAAATTTTCCTTGGCGCCTAACTTTTACTGCCAACGCATGGTTCTCTTCGCTGGTCTCCAACGCATAGCTCCTTAATGATGCCTATCATTACACATACCCAAATTTACTATCTTTCATAACTTAAGTATAGGTTAGGATGTGTTGCTTACACGTTTTGTGCCGGGATTTGCTAAGATAGCATTACCACTTACCCACTTGACTAAGAAAAATACTAAATTTGAGTGGAATAAGGAATGTGAATGAAGTTTCAGAGAGCTAAAGACAAGATTGGTGACGGCACCTATTTTGACACTTCTGGAGACGGGAAAGGAGTTCGAAGTGTATTGTGATGCCTCTCATCAGGGGTTAGGTTGTGTACTGATGTAGGAAGGTACAGTTATAGCCTATGCCTCTAGGCAGTTGAGGCCACATGAGGTTAACTACCCTACCCACGACCTGGAACTGGCAGCGGTGGTGTTGGCACTAAAGATCAAAGATTATTTGTTCGGAGAGAAGTGCCATATCTATACGGATCATAAAAGTTTGAAATACATCTTTGATCAGAAAGAACTCAACATGAGATAAAGGAGGTGGTTAGAATTGATCAAAGATTATGACTGTGCCATAAATTATCATCCAAGAAGGGCAAATGTTGTAGCTGATGCATTAAGCAGGAAAAGCAGAAGTGTAGCCGGGAGAGTGAATGCAATCAGAGCGGTGGTATTACAAGAATTTAAAGATAATGCAGCTATCTTGAGTGTAACCAAAACAGGAGCTTTACTAGCACAGTTTTAGTTAAGACCTAAACTTGCGGATGAGGTGACAAGAAAACAATCAGAAGATCTTGAAATGAAGAAGTTGATGGAAGAAGTAAGAGCACAACGAAGATCAGATTGTGAGCTCAGGCCTGATGGTGTGCTTTTGAAGCAAGGTAGAACTTGTGTGCCAAAGAATAAAGAAATTAAGCAGTTAATTTTGGAAGAGGCACATAGTTCGGCATACGCTATGCATCCTGGTAGTACCAAGATGTATAGAACACTACGGAGATTCTATTAGTGGCCAGGTATGAAAAAGAAGATAGCTGAGTATGTGGCCAAGTGTTTAATCTGCCAACAAGTCAAACCCGAATGTCAAAAGCCAGCAGGATTGCTACATCCGCTTCCCGTTCCTGAGTGGAAATGGGAACATATTACTATGGACTTCCTATTTGGATTACCGAGAACAACAACAGGTATGGACGGTGTATGGGTAATAGTAGACCGACTGACCAAGACAGCACGGTTTCTACCAGTTAAGACAACATTTACCCTGGACAGATTAGCACAGCTTTATGTGGACAGAATTGTGAGTCAGTATGGTGTATCAGTAAATGTAGTATCTGATAGAGACCCTAGATTTACCTCTAAGTTCTGGGGAAGTTTGCAGAAGGCGCTAAGAACCAAGTTGCAGTTTAGTACTGCCTTTCATCCTCAAACTAATGGACAGTCAGAGAGGACGATACAGACCTTAGAAGATATGTTACGAGCCTGTGTACTATGGTTTAAGGGTAGCTGGGACGAATATCTGTCTTTGATGGAATTTGCTTATAATAATAGCTACCAAGCGAATATTGGAATGGCCCTATATGAAGAACTCTATGGTAGACCGTGCAGAACTCCGGTGTGTTGGGGAGAAGTGGGTGAAAGGAAGTTGATTGGGCCGGAAATTATGCACTCTACAACATAAAAAGTGAAGTTGATTAAAGCTAACCTTAAAGCAGCCAGGGACCGACAGAAAAGTTATGAAGATAAGAGGAGAAAGGACCTTGAATTTGAGGTCAGTGATAAAGTATTCTTAAAATTATCACCATGGAAAGGGATCATAAGATTTGGGAAAAGAGGGAAGTTGAGCCCTAGGTATATAAGACCCTTTGAAATCTTGGAAAGAGTGGGACCCGTGGCCTATCGACTAGCACTACCAATGGAAATGTCCAGGATACATAACGTATTCCACATTTCAATCTTAAGGAAGTATGTTCCAGATCCTAATCATGTGTTAGAAATACAACCAGTGGAGCTTTATGAAGATTTGAGTTATGAAGAGAAACCTATGCAGATATTAGATGAAAAGAAACAGGTGCTGAGAACGAAAGTAATTTCATTAGTTAAAGTTTTATGAAGAAATCATGAGATAGAAGAAGCAACATGGGAATCAAAGGAGCAAATGATGAAACAATATCCACATTTATTTGTTTAGGAAACGACCATTACTGATTTCGGGGACGAAATCTTTGTAAGGAGGTGGTAATTGTAAGCCCCGTACTTGTCATTGGGAGAAGGTAAGTAAGAAGAAGCTATGGGACAGGTATTGAGTAAAGAAAATTGGCCGAGTTGTGTGAGAGCAAAAATGGCTAAGTGTTGGCCATGTGATGGGTGATTATGCGTTGAGTGTCACACCCCCTCCCGGGTTACCCTACCCAACCCGAGAGGAGATGTGAAGACAGCAAACATCACCCCTTTTGTGATCTTCACTGCCCATTTGTACTTGAATAACCTTTGAGACTATAACATACATATTCGCTTACAAAGCCAGCACCATAAAGACCTATGTTATTACAATTAAACCTTCAACACTATCCACAAAATATTTGTACAATAACCCGTCTCACATCCCAACTAATATGCAACTAGGTTTACATGCCACTAATACAAGGTTATATACACGTACAACAACTCAAATGTGCCTATTTCCTGATATCTCGAAGCTTAGGCAAGGCGAGTTGTAGTAGGCTAAGCACCGGGTACGTCCTCGCCACCTGGGAGGAAAAGAAAACATGGAAAGCGTGAGCTAAAAGCCCCGTGAGTGACTAATTTTGTAAAACCATATTTGTTCGAAAACAGGCATGTTACAGTCATTATAACACAATATACGTAAAACATCATTCAAATCATCATTTTTGTAAAATCATAATTTCCAACAACGTAATCAAATCACATACGTTCATGCCAGAATGATTGTACATGAAATCAATTTGTTCTTAAAAATTTTTCCTTAGTTGAGGCGGAGCAAGACTCAACGCACCAACGTCGAAAACCATAGCTCGGTGTGGAGCAAAACTCAACACACCAGCATCATCGAAATAATGGCTTGATGCAGAGCAAAACTCAACGCACCAGCAATACCAACCTCTATTTTCACATAGGAATATCGCGGGTTGTCCAAGTACCTTCTACATGTCCTTCAGTACTGGGTCCCAGGGAAACTCACATGCCTTCTAACGTCCTTCAGCATTGAGCCTCCTATAAAACATTTTAGAAGCCAGTATTTTACATAAATAGTTCACATGAAAATCTTTCATGAAAAATCAGATATTTCACGATAAATAACATTTCACAACATGCCTTTCAACATCTTTAAAAAACAGATAAAACATGCCTTATGAACAATATAATCAAACATCATACTTTTCAAGAACACAATTCATCTCAAAGCCATATCTCATAAGAACACCGAACTGAACATTTTCAATTAAATCAATTTCCAAGAAAGAAAAATGTCATGCACAACTCGTCCTTAGGCCCTGAGTGGATTATATGCCTTTCCGAGCTCTTCTTGACCTGTAAATACACATTCCTCACGTTACGCTTTCCTTAAACTTCCTTTACATGATCGTTAATTATACATACTTAAACTCTAATCATGATTCATCACTGAGACTCTTTTTTTTTTCCAAGTAAACATAATAAGCGAGATTCTATGTCACTAGCGAGATTACCAGTGAGATTTCACCTTACTAGCGAAATTACACAATAGTACACGACACTAGAGACACCAGGATAAGCGAGACTAGCGGGATTACCTGAGGAGCGAGACCAAGCAAGAGTCAGCGAGATTTGTGAGACAAAAAGCTCCTCTACACCACTAGCAAGATTTGTCTCTCTACTCACTCTCCAATTTCTCAGCGACACCAGCTTCCTAGCGACACCCGACAGCAGAGTTTCCTCCTTTTCTTTTTATTCTCAATTCTGTCAGTTAAAAGTCATATTCTAGCCAGATTTAGAACTTCTTTCCTTCAACAAACTTGTAGAGACATATGTTTTCTAGCTTACCTCAAATTTTCGTGGCTTAACTCGTCCTTGTTCGTCAGATATTACAAGATTTCTCCGCACTACTCCAGATTGCACAGAAATTCCGTATCAGTAACTTCCAGCTAAAGGTTTACATGTTTCTATTCCATTTCAACTCAGGCATCCCTCATAAAAGTTGTTCAGAATTGAGTTAGCTTACTAACCTTAAAATTTCAGTCCAAAATTCGACCTCTTCAGCTCGATATTCACCAAACACCAAACCTGGTTTAAACTGTGCGACAGCAGATGAAGCTTCTGTTTCAGCTTCAGTTTTACCATGAAACCGTCCAAAACCTTGCACGAATTTGCCCTAGAACTCTTCTTCAACCTTCCGACGACGTGCAGCTAAAAGATAGCATAGAAATGAGTTTGAAGATGGAGAGAAATGAGTCGGCAAATTTCATCCCTTCAATAAAAATAATAACCAACTTCTCTCCACTTTCTTTCTCAGTTCTTTTTCCCTCTTTTTTTTTTTTATTTCCTTTTTGTCTTCTTTCTCCTTTGTTTTTCTTTCCTTTCTTCTTCTTTTTTTTTTATATTTTTATTTAATTTACAAAATGAAATTATTAACATTAACATTAATTCATGTTAAGCTTTTGAACGTGCTTACAAATTAGGTGCTTACATTGAGGGTATGTCTAAAGCTTGACAAGAATTGCCACTGGTAGACATGCGTTGAAGAGGACAGCTCGGCGTGGAAGTAGATGTGAATGAAGGAGGGTGCAATAGGCGTTAGTGGAAGTATGCGTTGAAGGCTACTAATTTTACTATGTGTTAGAAGTTGGCATTGCTATGCATTGAGATGACCTATGCGTTGAAGGATGGTATGCGTCGGGCATAGAAAAGTGGCTGAGAAGGCCATGCGGTAGTCGGCTATTCGATGTTGGGCAATCAGTGGCATGGTAAGTTGAGGCTATGTATTGCCAAAGCCATGCGCGGAAGATTACGCTGGCCAATTCAAGAAGGAAGATGATGGTAGAGCTGGTAAGTTGGTGATTTATATTGACATATAAATGAGTGCATCGAATAATTAAACCCTTTTGGACATATTTTTGAACTTAGATTGACTCCATTTCGCAGACAACGAGGAGAGGTGGAAGAAGGTGTTTATATAGAATTCAAGTAGAAACCAGATCATTTTCATAGTGACTTTCAAGCTGGAACCAGAAGCTTGATTGTTGTTGATAAATCTGGACACCAATCAGTATTTGAAGGAAGTTGAAGCTAGGACTAAAATTTTGAGGTTAGTAAGTTAATTTAATTCTTAGTAACTTCCATGAAGGATGTTTAAGCTAAATCCGAGCAAAAATGTGTTAATTTCTAGGAGGAAGTAATCGGAGTTGAATTGCTAGACAATTCAAGGCAGTCGAAGTTATTTGGGAATAGTTCTCAAACGAAGACGAGTTATGGTCTGAAATTTTGAGGTAAGCTAGGAAACTCACTACTTTACAAGATTGTAGAAGAGGGGAAGTTTTGATTTTGGCTGTAATATGGTTTTTAGCAGGATAAAGAAGGAGTTAGAAAGGAAGGAAGAAAGCAGTGGTATCAGGTGTCGTTAAGACAGTGGTATCGCTAAGGAGCTAGAGAGTGAGCAGCGGAATGAGTGTCGCTGATAAACGCAAAGAGCTTTGCGTCTCACAACTCTCGCGGAAGTCTCGCTGGGTATCGCTCCTTAAGGTAATCTCGCTAGTCTAGTTCACTCCATTTTCGCTAGTACAGTATCCAGTGGTGTGAATTTCGCTGGTAGTCTCGCTAGTGATATAGATTATTACTAGTTATGAATATTTTGGAAAAAGAGAGTCTCGGTGATGGAGTGAGAATGGTATATGAATATGCATACTTAATAATTATGGAAAGGGAGTTCAAAGAAAACCTAATGTGAGAAATGTGTTTTTACAGGCCAAGAAGAGCTTGGAAAAGCATATAATCCGCTCGGGGCCTAAGACAAATAGTGAGTGACTTTCTATTTCATTCAAGGATTATTTCTAACATTGTGCAAGTGAAAACGAGTATGTTATATGAACTCCTGTATGCATGGTATCTAAATGCAACCCACGACAGAAGGACCATGTGTGAAGGCCTATGGGGATATGATATATGATACACATTGCTAAGGGACCAGGGTGAAGGCACTTGAGAAATTGATTGAGATGGATTCCAATGCCGAGGGACCTTGTAAGAAGGCATATGGAAAATCAGTACATGATAGCTTGGTGCTAAGGGACAACGAGTGAAGGCACTTGAGCAGTGGATTGATATGGAACTCAGTGCTGAGGGACAATATGAGAAAGCACTTGAGAGTTGAAACGCTGAGGGACGAAATGTGAAGGCTTGTGAATATATGAATAATAGGAATTGAATTATGAGGTTAATAGCATTGAATTTTGCTCCGCTACCTCTTGGAAAGATATTCATGTTATACTGTTAAATGGCATAAGTGACCTAGGAATCTGTACTAATAAAATATATTAGTAGTTATTATGATCAGTATTAACTCAAAGATTAAATTGTAATTTGATAACTTAGTCTTTGAGTGACCTACACACACTCGTCATCATATATCTTGAAACATAAATCAGTACCAGATCAATTATACAATGCTTTATGCTAGTGAAACATCATAAGTTAAACATAAATTCTAAATTCAGATTCCTCAACTCATAATTTATCATAAAAGGTATTTACTTTGCACACTATACAACCCACTCTTGGTATACTACAAGGATCATGTATGACAAAAACATGTACATAAACTAAGTATTTACAACTATCCCAGAGAACTAATGTACAGTAAGCCCAGACGAGGATCTTCTGTAGGCTAGGCGTCCCAGATACGCTCGCTACCTGAAACGAACAACAATAAACAAGAAAGCGTGAGCCTACAGAAGTTAGTAATTAGATAACTTTCTTGTTTATTGTTGTTCGTTTCAGGTAGCGAGCGTGTCCGGTACGCCTAGCCTACAGAAGATCCTCGTCTGGGCTTACTGTACATTAATTCTCTAGGATAGTTGTAAATACTTAGTTTATGTACATGTTTTTGTCATACATGATCCTTGTAGTATACCAAGAGTGGGTTGTATAGTGTGTAAAGTAAATACCTTTTATGATAAATTATGAGTTGAGGAATCTGAATTTAGAATTTATGTTTATCTTATGATGTTTCACTAGCATAAAGCTTTGTATAATTGATCTGGTACTGATTTATGTTTGAAGATATATGATGACGAGTGTGTGTAGGTCACACCTACTTCTAGGTTAGGAAGGGAATCTAGGAGGGGGTGTGACACTGTAGGTTTTCATGGAATTATATGCAAACAATATGTTTAAGTCTAAAAACTAATATCCGGATTACTTTCTCAACAATCCTTTCTTATGCAAGTTAATTGATTACTAATCTCTTGAAACCAAATTAAGAGGCATAGCATTAAGATTAATCATGATCAACTTTCTCTAATAACCTAACAATTTTCATAAGCGATTAGTAGAGATTCAATGCCATAGATCCAATTAGGCATACAACCACTCAATAAAGAATAAGGCACAATTGCATTGAAAAAAATATCATTCACAAACATCTATGAAAACACTAAATCATTAACTTAAATCCATAATCTAATCATCTAACACCCTAAAACAATGAGTCTAGTCACACATAGCCATCAAATACATATTTGCATATGAGTTCCCAAGCAAAGTAAAACGAAAGAGACACTTAGGAAGAAAGAGTCTCAAATTGCTTCTTGACGTTGAACTCCTTCAATCTCCTCTTAGTTAGCACCTCGGAATCTTGAACGGCCTTCAACTTTTCTCCAACACTTCTACTTTTTGTGATAACAAACTCACACCTTTAAGGCTCTCTTTTCTCTCTATTTTCATGTGTCTCTTGTTTCTCTCTTGTGTATTTTCTTCCCTTCTCTAAGGTTGCTGAAAACCTCTTAATATATAGAAGTGGCTACCCAAAATTTGCAGAATCTTCCAAAAAAAAAAAAAAAAAAAAAAAAAAACAAGGCAAGTTGAGGTCGCTACGCTCTTGGACAGTGTTCCGATGCTATTCGTCATCGTAGCCTAGTTTCAAGCGCTACGATGCTCACCACACCACGTAGCGATACTCTTCTTCAACGTCTTGACCTCCTGTTGAGCCCAAATTTGATGCTCTTGGGTCGAGAACGCCGAAGGCAATGCCATGATGCTCTTGGTTGCCCAACCCTGTTTTTAGGGTTTTTTCATCTTTCTTCTGTTTCTTGTCTGGTTTTGGCTCGGTTTGGTTCATTTGGCCTTTGACACTGAATTTCTTCTTAATTACTAGAAAATCAGTAGTAAACACATTAAATCCAATAAAAACATCCCTAAATCAAAGGCAAGAAAAGGTGCTTTTCAGTCACCTTAAAAATAAGGGACACCATTAGATAAGGGAACGAAATTTGAATTAATCTAAGATCAAGCTAACCATGGAAACATTAGGCATTAAATGCTTAGATCTCCTAAAGGTACTTTACACAAGACCAAATAGGTGTAGCTTTTTGTTCATGTGAAATCCAATGTTTCAGTATGATGCGGCCGCATCACCTTAGGCATAGCACCCGAAGGGTTGCAAAATTGCTTGCCCATATTTGATTACATTGTTTATTGTTTATTGATTTTAGTTTTTTCTCACCTACCACGATATAACTTTTTCACTGGTTACCTTGGTTGCATTTATGCGTAGTCATTACTCAATCGATTGTGTACATTGGCACGTAGACCTCATCTATCTATAATTATTTCCACTCATTAAAACTCGATCAATCATCAGGGGCTACTCCTCGTCCATCTTAAGTGAGCTACCCAAGATAGCCCTATTAGAAACATCCACCCTATCCATGATGAGGTGGAAGCAGTCAATGTGATACTACATGACTCTTTTTATCCTCTGAATCTCTCTAGAGTTCAGACGCACTAAGGATTGTGTCTGCATGACTGATAACTTGTAGAAATACAAGTTATTATAGCATTTTTCTTAGAAAAATAGAGAATAAATAGAGAAGCATGCGGTAGTTTAAGCTAAATTCTACTAATAAATCTTCCTACGCATTCTACTCTTGTATTTTTATGAAGATAATAATTTTACCACTTTTTAAGCCTAAAACGCATGTTTCAGCGCAGGAATGCAAACGATGAGTTGACTGCTCTTAACGCAAGACCGTGCGTTAGCAACCTATGACCCGTTGACATCTGCCAAACTTCTCCATGAATACATAATTACCAAAAACACAATGAGCAGAAAATCAGATCAGAATCTTGAGAGATTGTCAGAAGATTGACATACATAATCTATGGCTAAAGTGGTGGACCTAAATTGACCCGAGAATTACGCAATTTGGCAAGATGGACGCATGATATCAATTTCGCCACCAATCAAGCAGATTTGCGATTGATTGCGAATGCAACATCTATAAAAGGGTAGTCCTGCAAGATAAGAAAGGGTTGTTCATTCTCGGAAGAATTCCTAAGTGACAGCAGAGTTCTCTCCAAAACACAACCGAAGACGAATAGCTCGAGAGAGAAGAATCTTCCCTCCGCCTGACCACTTCACAGCAGAACCTCACGCTTCCATCCCGGCAACTAAAAACATTAACGCCCTTTTCCTGCTTTCTATCTTGTTTTTCTAGTTTGATTTTAGATTTGTGTCAAGACATTGAGCTATCTAAAGTTGTATTCCGTTCATCAATCTATATTTCTTCCATGTCTACTCATTTCTCTACACTTTCCGCTTTTTACTTTGAATCCATGAGTAACTAACCTATCATGGGTTAAAGGTTGCGTTAGCATCTAAATAAGAACTATAGTGTAACTATTGGATCTTGTCATTGTAATCTTAATCCGATGCTTATGTCCATCTAGCTAATCGATATAAGTAGTAATAATCAGACTGCTCGAGAAGGTAAGTGATTGTGAAACTCAATTGACAAGGTTAAGTAGTGTTACCTAGATATAGGAACAACCTTGGCACTTAACACTCTCCTATGCATCATAGACATATAACGCATAGCGGCTGACAACCGGGAGAAGAGTCGCAAGTATGAATAGAATATCACAATGCGTTTCTGATGTTAGATGTTAACCAACTCTAACCCTGTTTTTACCCATTCATTAAATTCACCTAGCTGACTTTGCTGTGTCGCATGTCTTTTCATCTTCCATATTTTAGTTTAGTGTACATGTTATCGCTTTCTTTAGATTAGAAACAAACACCTCTCTCAAATTATTCTTGGTTACCACTACAACGCATATAATCCACTTAAATATAGAATCAACATAATCCCTTTGTTCGACCTTAGACTCATTAAGAAGACCTACTCCTCTGCTTATTCTTGGGTGAGGGATAGGAAAACTTGACAGATCACAAACGCATAACATTAAGCATAAATAAGATGCATAGTATGTTAAACACATAGGAAGCTTAATCATAATAGATAGACGCAGTAACAAGTTTTGCACTTTAGAACTGCATTGCACCGCAACAACAATAACGTCCTCCCTAAAGTGCCTATCTGGGCGGCAAGGGACTCTCCCCTAGCCTCTTTTGCCACCTTCTCATCGCCCTCATCTCCCATCAGCTTTTCTTCCTTCTCAGCCACCTTCAACAAGTTCCTATGGGGAATTTGAGGATGCACCTGTTCTTTAAGACTAATAACAATCAACTTAGGTGGCGCTCTCTATTCCTAACCACCTATCTCTACCCTAGTAGGTCGGTAGAGCTAGATGATCAAGGACAAACTCCAAGACCTAAAGGAGACTAATAGCTCTCAAAAAGAGTTATCTATCTCAGGCTAAATTGTGCTATCATTGTCTACCCTAATATAAATGTTATTGTTATTGATTCACTCTTTTTCTATTAATGATAGATAATATATACTATCATTGTCTAAATATATGTTATTGCTTCTATCACTGATATATATGTTATTGCTATTACTTCACTCTTTTTCTAGTATTTGATACGTGTTGTAGTATTAGTATCTCGGTAGACAGTGATAGTGTTCTATCATTGTCTATTGGGATGGAATTTGATAGACTACTATCAAAGTCTATTGCAGATAGACAGTAATAGTGTTCTATCAATGTCTATTGGGATAGAATTTGATAGACTACTATCAATGTCTATCCCAGATAGATAGTGATAGTGTTATATCAATATCTATTATAGATAGACAGTAATAGTGTTCTACTAATGTCTATCAAGGATAAATGGTAATAGACTACTATTAGTGTCTATTAATAATAGAAAACAAATAATGACTTTGTTCTTGCATTACATAATGTTATTGGAATAGTAGTTCTCAAAAGGTGGAACCTGAGTTATTAATTGAAAATGTTATTGTTATTGATTGACACTTTTTCTATTAATGATAGATAATAACATTATACGATCATTGTTTATATATATATGTTATTGCTTCTATCACTAATATATATGTTATTGTTATTGCTTCACTATTTTTCTAGTATTTGATATGTGTTGTAGTATTAGTATCCTCGATAGACAGTGATAGTGTTATATCAATGTCTATCTAGGATAGACTTTGATAGACTAGTATCGAAGTCTATCCCAGATAGACAGTGATAGTGTTATATCAATGTCTATCTATGATAGACAATAATAGTGTTCTATCACTATCTATCAAGGATAGACAATGATAGACTACCATTAGTGTCTATCAATAATAGAAAACAAATAATGATTTTGTTCTTGCATTACATAATATTATTTAAATAATAGTTCCTACTATATTATTTTTAATATACCTTTTCAACAGGTGGAACTTGAGTTATTAATTGAAAATGAAAACAAAAGCTTAAGATAACAATATACTTAAATTTGAAAGTCCTAAAGATCATTAAGAAGAAATTAGATGAACAAAGTTTAATAGAAGTTAGAAACGGTCCTTTTGGATATTTTCTCAATCTCAAGATGGAAAAAAACTCCCACACAATTCTTGAACTACCTAATTAGAAGACAATGTTTTACCAACAAGCCAAATGTCCTAGCTTTCAACTTTAATGGACATATAGTTGAATTTGGCTTGAAGGAGTTTTACCTCATCATAGGACTGAGAAGACACAACTTACCTACAATAGATTTAGAAAAGGAGGTCAAGTATCTCAACTTAAAAGTGCTTTCTTTCTTGAAGATAATGAGATTAGTAGGAGAGATGTAGATAGAACCTAAAATGTTAAGGTGTTCTGACAATGATACCACAGTTAAGGTTAAATTGGCCAACCTCTACATCTTGATGAGTCTCCTAGTCCCCAAGCAACCACACAACAATATCAATTGGAAACATTTAGATATTTTGGACAATCAAGAACTCTTCGAAAACTATCCTTGGGGAAGGTTGCCATACAACCGCACCTACCAATACTTCAAGAAAGCTTTACATACTGAAAAGGAATTTTTCTACCTTCAAGGATTCCCATTGGCCTTAGTTTATTGGGCTCATGATTCCAAAACTTTCTGCTTTAGATGTTGGATTTGGAAGAAAAATTTCAAACAAAGGTCCAAGAATAATGATATGGGAATGTCTCGACTCAGATTAATGGAGAATTTTGTATGAAAACATCTTTCAAGCAAATGATGTAAGTAATCCTTTGTTTTCATTTTTTTAACATCAACAACTAGTGAGAGGCACCCATCATTGTCTATCAGTTGTCTGATAGTTAGAGATAGTAGTTTATTGATGTCTATCTATGATAGATAGAGATAAAGAAAGTATTGTTGTTGTCAGTGATAGACAACAATAGACTATTACGTCTCTCTATCACAAGTACAATGCTACTACTATTGTATTTTTAATATCATTCCACTACAACCAATGGAAGAAGAATCTCAATCAATCACCATAAAGTATTTCATAGATCTGGAAAAGGTAGAGATGGCAGACCAGGAGAAATACAAACAAAAAGAAAGAGAAGCACAACAAAATAAAGGAATTGAAGAATTGATTGAAGAAAAAGGAAGAAAAAATGTATGAAGAAAAAGACTGATGGAAGAAATCTAAGAACTGAAAAAAGGCCAAAAAACACTTGAACAAGAACATAACAATTTGAAACAAGGCCAAAAAGAAATCATAAGTTTGTTGAAAACAATAATGGAAAGTCTGAAGGATGGACTTCCATTTGAAAATATTCCAAAAGGAAAAGAAAAAAAAGATGACCATATTGTGCAGAAAAATGAATCTCCTTGTAGCCTTCAAGTTTTGGAAGAAGAAAATGATAATATTGATGAAATAGTGCAGTATGCAACAAAATATATCTTTGAGGTATGTCTTTGGAATATGAAATTTTTATTTATAATTGTAAATATACATTTATTAACTATAAAATTATTTTGTTCTAGACTAAAATTGGAAATGACAAAGAGAATGAAGCAAAAGTTTGTATACAAAGGTTTTGTACAGATAGACAGTGATAGTTGTCTATCACTGTCTATCGCTATTATCTTTGTGTTATCTTTGTCTTTGATTACTATTTTCTGTTGTAGGAATCTAACTTCCAAACGCAACAACTTGAAACCCAAGAGGAATCAAAACCTGTTCAAACTTTAGATTTGGAAACTCCAAAAACACAATAGTTGCGAATAGAATCGGATGACGTAAGTCCATGGAAGATGTTATTTTAGTTTTTAATTGTAACTTAACATATATTAACTATAATAATGCTTCTTCTTGTAGATTAAAATTGAAAATGAAGGACAGGTTTGTTTATAAGTTTTTGTAATAATAGACAGTGATAGGTGCCTATCACTGTCTATCAATTTTATTTTTGTGTTTTCTGGCAATGGAATATGTTATATAATTTTATCTTTCACGTTGATTATTCTCTTAAACTTAGCTACTACTTTATCTTAAACATAAATATACTACTTTATTTTAAACTTATATTCTTGCAGGGAAGACGAAACTGAAGGATAAGAAGTTGAAGTTTAAGAAGAAATTGAAATTGAAAATAAAGAAATTAAAATTGGAAATGAAGAAGAAGAGAATGAAAGAAGGGAAACAAAGACAAAAGAAGGAATTGAGAAAAAGGTAAATGTATATATATATACACAGTAATAATTGTTTATCACTATCTATCTAATGAACCATAATGTTGTTCTTCTGATTAACTTCAAATTTTTTTTATTGCAGCAATCAATGAAGAACGAAAACTTATGAAAACTAAGAATGAGCAAATTGAGCAAATTCAAGAAGATACTGATAAAGAAGAAAATGAAGGGATTGTAACAAGAGGGAAAAACAGAAAACAAAAGGGGGAACAGATTGCTGAAGACAAAGGAAAGTAGAAAAAGAAATTTAAACCCAAGGTGGCTGAAGATAAATATGTTGAGAGACCAAAGAGACAGAGAAAACCAACCAAAAAGGCAATAGAAAATAAGAGTAAGAATGAAAAAGGTCTCCCTAAAGAAGAAAACTGACAGAAAGGACTCCACGCATCAGATAGCATTGGAAAAAATGATGGATCCTTCAAAGAAATCTTCAAGTTTCTTAAAAGATGCTGCATGCAAACACAATATTCAACATCCCTAAAAACACTTAAAACTCCTTTGGGGATGCTAAGATGCCTATCAGAAACAAATACTAAATTTTCATGATCCCCAATACATTTTCGTATGTTATCAAAAAACTATTTCCATGAATTATCATTTTCTGAATCCACGATAGCAAATGCAAGGGAAAAATTTTGATTGTTAGCATCTACTATCGACGCAGTTAATAGAGTGCCGACAAACTTACACCTTAAAAATGTACCATCTACAGATATGGTAGGTCTACAATACTTCCATCCTTCAATTGATGCACCAATAGCCATGAAATAAAATTTGAAATGCCCATTTTCATCCATTTCTAAAGCAGTGTACGTACCTACAAAAATACATGAAAAAATTAATAGATAAACAGGGACAAATGCTCGTCACAATCTACAAGAGATGGACACTCATAGACAACTATCGCTGATAGACAGTGTTAGTTGTCTATCGTTGTTTGTCTCAATAGACGGTGATTGAAATTTCATAGGAAAAATATAGTAGTAGTCATACTTGGATTCATTTCCTTCAATTTTTCAAAAAAACTGTCACACCCCCTCCCAAGTACCCTCTTAATCCAGGAGAAAGTGTGAGGATAGCAGACACCGACCCTCTTACGACATCCACTGCCAACCTTATACCTTGACCAAGACCTAATAAGCCATCATATAGGCATTGATTTAAATTCAACCCTTAATTTACACAAGTTCGCTAACTTCTGCCCATAACCCTTGATATGTACAACACAGGTTTAAGATCAAATATTTACAATTCTCATAATTCCAGACATTGATGGTGGGCTCAGATGAGTCGCTGTGTAGGCTAAGCACCCCGGACTCAGTCGCTACCTGAAAAATAGAAAAAACAAGGAAAGCATGAGCTAGGTTGCCTAGTGAGTGACTTGTTTTGTACAAACCTTCCTTGGTTCATAATTAAATTCAAAACTGTAATCAAGTTATGAAAATAAATAAGCAGTAATAAATCGTTTCCATATCCAAACAAATCATGCTCAGGTAACATTATAAAATCACATACGTATCATTTCTAAAGGAAAACCATGTAAGTACAACACATTTCAGTCACATTTTCCTTAGTTGAGGCGGAGCGGAGCTCAACGCTACTCTACGTTGAAAACATCTTTAGTTGGAATGGAGAAATCTCGACACACCCAAAGTCAAATATCCTTAGCTATGTGGAATAGTCTCAACACAACAACGTCTATCATACCTCTATGTGCACATAAATATCATATCCTAGGTTACACGAATACTTTCTCCAAGTTCTTCAATATCGGGTCCCATATACGATATTTAGACCACCCACATGCCTTCTCCAAGTCCTTCAACATTGGGGGCTATCTCTATACTAAGGTTACCCACATGCATTCTCCGAGTCCTTCAGCCTTGGAAACCATTTCTATATCCCGGCTATCCACATGCCTTCTTCGTGTCCTTCAACATTGGGATCCTTTTCAAAAACATTATTCAAAACAACATGCTTTGAAAATAACATAATATAAATTCACGAGTTTATAACATTTCAAATCTTCACAATCTCATTAACAATCATCAATGCTTTTCATAAAATCATAGGTTAATAAATAGCATGCCTTTCGTAAAACTCGTTTAACAAATAGCATGCTTCAAATGATTTCCAATGTAACACACATAATATGCACATAATCCTCATAACACATTAAACCCGTGGAAAGCATAAACATGTAGACATGTTTCCAAACTTAATTATACAAAATAAAAACTTTGTTTAAAGTAGACTCATTTTAAATAAAATTGTCACTCACTACTTGTCCCTGGCCTTTGTTGGGTTATACGCATTTCCTAGCTCCTCTCGGCCTGAAATAATACGTTTCCCTTTGTTAGACATTTCTATTATTCACCACTGAGACTCTACTTTATGAAGAAAACCATCACCGAGACTATATTCCACAAAGAAATGCTTATGCGGCTACATTTCATAAAAGAGTTCACTAATGAACGAGATTCAGGCCATTACCGAAACTAAACCAACAAATTCAAGCAAAAGACCAAACTGTACCAGTGATACCATGAACTAGCGAGACCAGCGAGACTTGGCAAAACCAGCGAGACTTACTTGATCGGTGAGACTAGCGAGAGTAGCGACACCAACGAGACTAGCGATACTCAGCGAGAGTTTTGAGACAAAAAGCCACCAGCGACACCAGCAAGACGCGTCTTGCTGCTCACCCTTACGCCTTTAGTGTCGCTACTTTTTCCAGCAAAACCTATCTCCCACAGCTTCTATCTTTGCTTCTATCTGTTAAAAGTTGTAATTCCAGCCCAAATTAGAACTTCTTCTCTTCTACAAACTTGTAAAAAAATGCGCTTTCTAGCTTACCTCAAAATTTCAGAGCTTAACTTCTCTTCGTTCGACAAATATTCCCAATTTACTTTGTCCTGCTCCAAATCACTCAGGAAATCCGTATTAGTCGCTTCCACCTAAAATTTAACATGTTTTTCTTCATATTCAACTCAACTATCCTTCACAAGAGTTGTTAAGAATTGGGTTAACTTACTAACCTCAAATGTTCAGCAGTAAACTCGATCTCTACAGCTCGCTATTCTCCAAATACTAGACCTTGCTCAGATTGCGCAACAGTAACCAGATCTTTTGTTTCCAGCTTCAGTTACACCACAAAACCTACCAGAATTCTACATGAATTTGCCCTAGACTCCTTCTTCTACCTCCCTTCGTTGCTTAGCTGAAAAATGGAGTAGGTTTGAAGTTTGAGAAATGGAATAAGATCGACAACTTTGGCCATAAGCACCAAAATTTCCCTGCCGACTTAACGCTCCATTATCTCTTTCCTTTTCTTTTCTTTTTTTTTTTTTCTATTTATCATTTTTTCCTTTCCTCTTCTTTTTCTTTCTTTTTCTTTGTTTTTTTATTTCTTTTTCTTCTACTTCTAAAATCCCTTTTTTCTATTTTTATTTTATTTTATTTTATTTTTAAATAAACAAAATAACTCCTAAACTCGATTTACCTCGTAATGATTTAGAATTCACTTACCAAAAATATTTTCAGCTTCCTTCACTTCTCCCTTCAATCTACAAGAGGAAAAACAAGTTAGTCCATATCGGTACTACGTACTTATTTTTAGCTCTTACAAAATGCAAGTAGGGTTTACAAAAACCTTGGAATCAAGCTGTATGAATCTGTTGCATCACCTTTTAATGACCTCACTATGTGTTCTTTTTCCCTCCAAGCTTTTTGATAATTAATGTTAACACCAAGTTTTGTACGAGCCTTATGCATAATATCTTGAGGAATGGATTGATTAGTAGAGATTAACCTAAAATCATAACCTAAAATCATATTTTAAGTAATCACCAATTATAGATGAAGAAGCTTGTCTGTGACAGCTTTGAGTTGAATTCATTGAACAAACATGGTTAGAAATGTATTTCCTAAGCATCTGCAGTTGACTGCTATAAGCACCTAATTTGTAAGCACGTTCAAAAGCTTAAAGCGAATTAATGTTAATAATCTCATTTTGTAAATTAAATTAAAAAAAGAAAAGAAAAAGAAGAAAGAGGAAAACAAAGGGGAAAGAAGACAAAAAAGGAAATTCAAAAAAAAAAAAGAGAAGAAAAGATAAGGAAGGGGAGAGAAGTCGGTTATTATTTTTATTGAAGGGGAAAACTTTGCTGACTTATTTCTCTTCATTTCCATACTCATTTCTATGCTATCTTTTAGCTGCACATCGTGGAGAGGTTGAAGAAGAGTGCTAGGGCAAATTCGTGCAAGGTTTTGGACGGTTTCATGGTAAAACTGAAGCTGAAAAAGAAGCTTCATCTGCTGTCACACAGTTTGGACCAGGTTGGTGTTTGGTTAATTTCGAGCTGAAGAGATCGAATTTTGATGAGTTGATGACGTCTTAACGCAGGACGACGCGTTAGCAATCTGTTCTTCATGGACGCATGATCTGAACGGAATGCAAACAACCTGAAGATACGTTAACAACTACTCAACGCAAGACTACGCGTTAGCAACCTATGCCGCGTTGACATCGGCCAAAATATTCATGGACGCATAGACGACCATTAATGCAAGGCGCTGAGAATCAAAGCAGAATCTTGAGAGATTGACGGATGATTGACGAACATGATTTGTGGCTAAAGTGGTGGATCTTAATTGACCCGAGAATCACGCAATCAGGCGAGATGGACGCATAGGATCAATCTCGCCGCAATCAAGCAGATTTGCCATTAATTGCGAACGCATCATCTATAAAAGGGCAGCTCCGCGAGATGAGAAAAGGTTGTTGATTCTCGGAAGAACTTCATAAGTGACAGCAGAGTTCTCTCCAGACTTCAACCGGAGACGAATAGCTCGAGAGAGAAGAGTCTTCCCTCCGCCGGACCACTTCACAGCATAGCCTCACGCTTCCATCCAAGCGACTCAAGACATTGACGCCTTTCCCTGCTTTCTTTCTTATTGTTCTATCTTGATTTTAGATTTGTGTCAAGACATTGAGCTCATCTAAAGTTGTATTTCGTTTCATCAATATAATTATCTTCCATGTCTACTCATTTCTCTAAACTTTCCGCTTTTTACTTTCAAACCATGAGTAACTAATCACTCAAAGGTCTAGGGTTGCGTTAGCATCTAACTAGGAACCACAGTGTAACTATTTTATCTTGTCAACTGCGAGCTTCATCCGATGCTTATGTCCATCTGAAAAATCAATATAAGTAGTAATAATCAAACTGCTCGAGAGGGTAAGTGATTGTGGAACTCAATTGACAAGGGCCAAGTAGTATTGCCTGTCTATGGGGATAACCTTGGTTCTTAACACTCTCCTATGCGTTACAGACATATAACGCATAATGGCTGACAACCGGGAGAAGAGTCGCAAGTATAAATAGAATACTACTGTGCGTTTCCGATGTTAGATGTTAATCAACCCGAACCCTTTCTTTATCCAATCACACACATCTTTAGCTGAACTTGCTGTGTCGCATGCTTTCCATATTCCACAATTTTTAGTCTAGTGTACAAACAATCGTTTTCTTTAGATTAAAATCAACTCTCTGAACTATTTATTGGTTACCACTGTAACGCATGAAATTCAATTGAAATCTTAATCAATATAATCCCTGTGTTCGACCTCGGACTCACCGAGAATACCTAGTCATTTGCTTATACTTGGGTAAAGGATAGGAAAACTTGACAAGACCACCAACGCATAGTAGTAAGACGCATAGCATGCTCAAAGCATGACATGTTGAACGCATAAACACATCATTTAACACTTTGCGTTAGGACAATTTACACATACAAAATAACAACAACAAGTTTTTGGCGCCATTGCCGGGGATTATTTCATTGATTTAATTATTTTCTTTGGGTTATTGTGTTGCAGGATTCCTCAGTCGACGAAGTATAGCAAACTTCTCTTCTGTCAGAGGCTTCTAACAGTATATGAGTGAAGGGGACAACCCAACATTTGATATTGGATTGAGAGGACCTTCAGAAGAAGGATAAGACATAATAAACAAAGAAGGAGCAATCAAACTACAGAAAATATGGATGCTCAAAATAATCAACCTTATGCTGGGGTTAGGCAGAACGCAAATGCGCAAGAGCAAGCAAACAATGATACAAACCCAATCCTCTTGGCGCATGATAGAAATCGCCCAATGAGGGAGTATGCGTCGCCAAATCTATACAATTTCGCACCGGGAATTTTACAACCAACCTTCGAGGGTAATGGAAGGTTTGAAATGAAACCAGTAGTGTTGCAGATGCTGCAAGCCGCAAGGCAATTTGGGGGTGCAATGCGTGAAGACCCACATGCACATGTGAAAAGTTTCTTGGAAATTTGTAGCGCATTCCCTATGGCTGGAGTACCGTAAGATAGCATCAGACTGATGCTATTCCCATTTTCTCTCAGAGATGAGGCAAGACAATGGGCATATTCATTTGAACCTGGTGAGATTACAACTTGGGGCCAAATGGTTGAAAAATTCATGCAGAAATACTTTCCTCCGACGGTGAGTACAAAGAGGCGACGAGACATTGTCACCTTCGAGCAAAAGGACTCGGAGACACTTAATGAAGCATGGGCCAGGTTTAAAAGGCTTGTAAGGAATTGTCCCCATAATGGTATCCCTGATTGTGTGCAGATGGAGATCTTCTACGGAGGATTAAATAAAACATCACAATCAGTGGCTGATGCCTCTGTAGCAGGAGGATTAATGGACAAGACTTATACGCAAGCCAAGGAGATCCTCGACAGAATTTCGAGGAACACTGATGAATTGGTAGATGATGGGTATGGATCCCGGTACATAGATAAAAGACGAACGCAAGCTGGAATGATTGAAACTGACGTGACTAATAATCTTTCAGCTCAGATCGCCAATATGACATCCTTGCTGCAGACAATAGCATTGAATAACCAAGGTGGAACAGTTGCGTCAATGGACGCAATGAACACGGCGAATGCAACAGCATCTGTAAGCTGTGTGCAATGCGGTCATGGTCACTTGTACGATATGTGTCCCTGCAACCCACAATCCGTCTGTTATGTTCAGAACAACCCGTACTCCAAGACTTATAATCCGGGTTGGAGGAACCATCCTAACTTTGGATGGGGAGGAAACCAATCACAAATGCAGGGAACTGGACAATAGCCGTAGAGAAGCAACAACCTCGTGTACAACCAAGGTGTTCAAGGGCATCAAGCACAAAGAAACCAGTCAGCTAACTCATCATCATCATCCCTTGAAGCCCTTATGCGACAAACTATCACTCAAAATGAAGAAATGCGTAAGTCGTTGGAAGCAATGCTCCAAAACCAAATGGGTGAAATAAAAAGCCATGCCATTGCAATCCGAAATTTAGAAATTCAAGTGGGACAAATGGCAAGTGAGCGCAATACCAGACCCCAAGGAGCATTGCCCAGTAATACCGAAGCCCCACGTGGCAACGGTAAGGAACAATGTCAAGCTGTGACATTCAGGAGTGGGAAGATTCTTCCCACTGAAATGCAAGATCAGAGGACCCAAGGAAATCTGCAGCCTCACATCACTCCACAACTAACCCCAATAACACCTACTAGTGAACCGCAATCTTCATCTACCACCACAGCCTCTCAAGAACAAGAGAATGGAAAAGGGAGTGAAAAAGCAATGCAGGCAAACCCTGCGTCGATATCTCAGAATATCACTCCCCCTATGCGTCCGCCCTTTCCTCAGCACCTAAAGAAGAAAAATGATGAGGGCCAATTTAGAAAATTCCTAGATGTTCTCAAACAACTTCACATCAACATTCCGTTGGTGGAAGCCGTGGAACAAATGCCGAGCTATGTCAAATTTCTGAAAGCCATACTATCGAAGAAAAGAAGCTTGGGGAGTTTGAGACAGTTGCATTAACGCGGGAATGCAGTGCATTGTTCAAAAGCAATATACCCGCAAAAATGAAAGATCCAGGGAGTTTCACATTGCCATGTTCTATAGGAGGAATGGACGTAGGTCAGGCATTATGCGACTTAGGGGCCAGCATAAATTTAATGCCACTGTCTATATTCAAAAAGTTGGGTATAGGGGAAGCACGGCCAACCACAGTCACACTTCAACTTGCTAATCGTTCCATTAAGCATCCCGAAGGAAAAATTGAGGATGTTCTTGTGAAGGTAGATAAATTCATCTTCCCAGCCGACTTCATAATTCTGGATTATGAAGCTGACAGAGAGGTGCCCATCATCTTGTGAAGACCTTTCTTAGCTACTGGACGCGCCCTGATTGATGTCCAGGAAGGGGAGTTAACCATTCGAGTGGACAACCAGCAGGTAAAGTTTCATGTTTTTAATGCGTTGAAATATCCTGATGATTTTCATTCTTGCCAAATGATCGAAGATATAATTGAAGAAAAGGCAAGTACCATAGACGCATGTGCTGAAGACAAAACAATGTTGGACGAAATGGATGAGGGAAGAGAAGCGAAAATATGTGTAATCTCCAATGAAAGTTTTGAACGCTTAGACTTAAGCAACCGGTCCACGGAGAAAACAAAATCGTCCCTAGAAGAAACGCCAACCCTTGAGCTCAAAACACTGCTGACGCATCTAAAGTATGCATATTTGGGGGCAGAGAGCACGCTACAGGTCATCATATCTGCTGCGTTAACCACAGATTGCAAAAAGGCTTTGCTGGAGATATTGAAAAATCATATCAAAGCCATTGGATGGACCTTAGTGAACATTAGAGGAATAAGCCCTTCATACTGCATGCACAAAATTCGGTTGGAAGAGGGTAAAGATGGCTCGGTTGAAAGGCAACACAGGCTTAACCCTGCAATGAAGGAGGTTGTAAAGAAAGAGATCATCAAATGGCTCGACGCAGGGGTCATCTATCCAATCTCCGACAGCAGTTGGGTAAGCCCAATTCAGTGTGTACCTAAAAAAGGGGGAATGACAGTGATCATGAATAGTAAGAATGAGTTGATACCAACAAGAACGGTCACTGGCTCGCGCATCTATATGGACTACCGCAAGCTGAATGCTGCAACAAAGAAGGACCACTTTCCACTGCCATTCATCGATCAGATGCTAGATAGGCTGGCAGGAAATGAATTTTTCTGCTTCCTTGACGGATATTCTAGCTATAACCAGATCATGATAGCTCCGGAAGATCAAGAGAAGACAACGTTCACTTGTCCATATGGCACCTTTGCGTTCAGACACATGCCATTCGGATTATGCAACGCACCAGGGACGTTCCAAAGATGCATGATGGCAATATTTTCCGACTATTTGGAATAGTCAGTAGAGGTGTTTATGGACGACTTCTCAGTATTTGGGAAATCATATGATGAATGCTTGACCAACTTGGAAAGAGTGTTAAAACGATGCAAAGACACAAATCTAGTCCTCAATTGGGAAAAATGTCATTTTATGGTCACTGAGGGTATTGTGTTGGGACATAAGATCTCAAAGGTTGGATTGGAAGTGGATCAAGCAAAGATAGATGCGATAGCAAAACTCCCAGCCCCCACAAATGAAAAGACTTTGCAAAGTTTCCTAGGCCATGCGGGCTTCTATAGAAGATTCATCAAAGGATTCTCGCAAGTAGCAAAACCACTGAGTGAGCTGCTGGAAGCCAACAGGGAATTCAATTTCGACGGTAAATGCCTAAACGCATTCGAGTCTCTAAGGCAAGCTCTGATTTCAGCACCAATTTTAGTTGCACCTGACTGGTGTCTCCCATTTGAGTTAATGTGCGATGCAAGCAACCATGCTGTGGGAGCAGTATTGGGGCAAAGAAAAGAGAAAATAATGCACCCCATCTATTATGCTAGTAAAACGTTGAATGCGTCTCAGGAGAACTACACGACTACTGAGAAGGAAATGTTAGCCATAGTCTTTGCGGTTGACAAATTCAGCACCAATTATAAATGGTCACCTTTGATAGGGTCAAAGGTGACCAGCTATAGTGATCATTCTACGATCAAATATTTAATGGCGAAAAAGGACGCAAAGCCTAGACTCATCCGATGGGTACTGCTGTTACAAGAATTTGATTTGGAGATTAAAGACAGAAAGGGAACCGAGAATCAGGTTGCGGACCACCTATCTTGGTTGGAAAATAAAGAGGTCCAGGAAAGCTGGAGTGATATAGAGGAACGATTCCCAGACGAGCATGTTATGAACGCAGAGAGTCAAGAACCATAGTATGCAGACATAGTAAATTACCTGGTCTGCAACCAATGGCCTGAAGAATTCAATGCTCAACAAAAGAAAAAGCTCCAACATGAAAGTAAGTTCTACTGCTAGGATGCGCCATATCTATATAGATTTGGCCCTGACCATATCCTGTGTCGATGCGTTCCAGAATATGAAACACATAGCATTTTGAGAAGCTGTCATGAAGCACCTTACGGAGGACACTTTGGAGGGCAGAGAACAGCTGCAAAGGTGTTGCAAAGTGGGTATTTCTGGCCCACATTATTCAAAGACGCAAGGGCATATGCGGAAGCTTGCGATCGTTGTTAGAGAACAGGCAACATTTCCAACCGAAATGAGATGCCTTTGAATTTAATGCTGGAAGTTGAGTTATTTGACGTATGGGGAATCGATTTCATGGGACCATTTCCTCCTTCTTGCGACAATCAATATATTTTAGTAGCGGTCGACTACGTATCAAAATGGGTAGAAGCAGCACCCTGTGCAAAGAATGACGCAAACACGGTGTCCAAGTTTTTAAAGAAACAAATCTTCTCTCGATTTGGGACACCAAGGGCGATAATTAGTGATGAAGGTACACACTTTATAAATCGCATAATCACTAATTTACTGATTAAATTTAATGTCTCGCACAGGGTAGCAACTGCTTATCACCCACAGACAAATGGCCAAGCTGAAATAACAAACCGGGAGATCAAGTCCATACTTGAAAAGGTCGTGAGCACATCAAGGAAAGATTGGACAGAGAGATTAGATGAAGCTCTATGGGCATACAGAACGACATTCAAAACACCTATAGACATGTCACCTATAGGCTTGAGCTGGAACACAAGGCCATCTGGGCCATGAAGAAGCTCAATTTAGACCAAGACGCAAGCGGCGAAGCCAGAAAGCTTCAATTAAACGAACTCCTGGAGTGGAGACATTCAGCTTACGAAAACGCAAAGCTGTATAAAGAAAGGACCAAGAAATGGCATGACAAAAACATTAGTAAGAAAACTCTATACGTTGGCCAGAAGGTCCTGTTATTTAATTCAAGGTTGCGTTTGTTTCCAGGTAAGCTGAAGTCTCGCTGGTCGGGTCCATTCATAATCAAGGAAGTGTTCCCGCATGGTGCGGTCATGCTGACAAACGAAGACGGAACCACTTCCTTCAAGGTCAATGGACAGAGGGTAAAACCCTACCACATTGGAGAGTTCGAAATTGAAAAAACCTCCATTGACCTACGCAAGTGTAATAACTGAGCTTGCGTCGAAAGGTCCCTACGGTTCTGAACGCCTACTTGTCCAGGGACGCTTTCTTTTACTCTTACCTTGCTTCCTTTTTATTCGCACTTGTTGTATTGATTTCTTCATCTTATTTTATTTTGCTTTCTTTCTTTTATTCACAATTTGTTTTTAGTATTTACTTCTTTCTCTTGAATTTCAGTTTTAGGAGTGGTGTTAACGAGAGAAGCATGAAATTAGGCATTGAGTTTTTAATATAAACAATTTTATTTCACCACATACTCTATTATTCATGCATGCGTCCAACGCATAAGTAAATTATGCGTTCATCGATAAACGATTTCTGTGTTTGTCGAGTTAAGGTTAGGGGTAAAGTTAGAGCCGTACATATTTTTTTAAAACGCATAATACTTAACTTACAACGCATAATCTAACCTGAGAACCATGCGTTCATCAGCTATGCGTTTATCATTAGTCATTGCGTTTTAGATAGAGCAATAGGTGAAATGCATATGCCTTTTCAGCCTACGCGTTTTTCCCAGAAAAACACTCAAGTGCTCTATGTGCGTTAAGTAGCCACCCATCACACTTGACTGGTGTGCGACTCAAGAAAATCTGCCTAAATCAGTGGGATTTCGGATATTGCGTATCTGCATTTATTACCGACGGCCCAATCAGCCCTTTATCAACGCGATTCGAATTCCCATTTTCCATTTTCGTAACCCTTCCCTCTAAAACCTCCGGCGATTTGTGTTCTTCACATGTTTGTCTATGTCGAGCCAAGATTCCCAAAATCAAGAACACTCTACCGGCGACGTTTCCCCAATATCCTCATACAATACCCAGTATTCGACTCCATCCTCTTCATCATCACCTGAGGTATTTCGATCTCCATTTTTCTCTCCACCATTATTCCGACCTACTCGACCTGTGAGGCCTTTTGCTTCTCCGGTCAGCCCAAGATCTCCAAATCCCAGTCCCCCATTTATCCCTACTTTCTCGGCGTCGCGAATCAGGGCTACTGCCCAAAGACCGCTTATAAACCCATCTTTCCGACCATTCTTTAGACCCCAAATCTGTCCACCAATAGTCGACCTTGACTCAGACGACTGTGTGGAAGTCTTGAATATCCGCCCCTTGAGCCGAATCGACGTGGTACCTACTCCAAAACCCAAAAGCCGAGTCAAATCTTCTATCTCTAGACCCAGGATGAAAAATGTGAAGGAGTTTTCTGCCGCGAACTTCAATGCCGGAAACCAAAGGCTAAGCACGGAAAACTCTGAGGCCGAGCAACCGGGTTTTGGAACGGTTCGCGATGAAGCCAGCACACTGTATGGAAGCAGCGAAGTTCGCCGAAGAGAAGAGAGAGAGGTATTCGGCGACATTCTGGAGAGAATCGCTCAAGAAAAGAGGCAAGCAAAGGATCGGGAGGATGACGGAGAGGTCAACCAGCCTTTACCCTCACCTTATCTGCCCAGCACAAGAGAAACAGAAGAGATGGGAAGAGAAGTAGAAGATGAGGTGGCTGTCAAAGAGGGGGAAGTAAACTCCGCACGTTCCCTCGACGCATGGATAGCCGAGATCCTAAGCGGATTGCGTGACCAAATGGACGCAACCGTTTCAGACGCAAGACGGGAATCACCCTCGCCGATAAAAGAAGCCCAGAGTCAGTTGAAAGAGACTCGGGAGGGTGAAAAGAATGAGGGAGATAAGGAAGGAGAAGCCGCCTACAGCAAGGAGGTCGTAGGCGAGCCATGTGAACCCTGCGTCTATCAGTCCTGAGGAGATGACCCTGGACTCCAATGAAGGACCAATCAAAAAAGTTGTGATGGCCGCAGAGGCCAAAAGAAGAAGAGAAGAGGAAGAGGAAGTGGTACCCTTGTTGAGGAAGAAGCAAAGGGTATCACAAGAATCTGCCGAGGATGAAGAGCCGAAAACCACAGAGCAAGGAGACGGTCCTGAGTCCCCAATTGCAGCAACATCCTTTGATAGGCTGGCAGAGAAGGTGAAGAAGAAGAGGGGCCAAGTTGAGAAAAGAGCTCAGGGCCCTAAGAAAAGGAGCTGAGAAAATTGCCAAGAACGCATTGTCCGGCAAGAAGGAGTGCAAAGAAGTGCGGCCTCAAGAAGAAGGGGAGATGCAAGGCCTTCCTGATCCTCAAATAGAAGAAGCCGCATTGGCATTTGAAGAGGAAATGAGGGAAGAAGAAAAAATAGAAAAAGTAGCCGAGGAGCTTGAGAAAGAACGACAAATTGAAGAGGATGAGGAGCTGGCTGCTAGAATAAAAGCCCAAGAAGAGGGGGAAGAAAAGAAGAAAAAGAAAAAGAGCAGTAGGCATCACTCGCCTACAAGGAAGGAATGCATCGGGGAGGATGCGAGAGTGGAACAAAGTGTCAGCACCTTAAAGAAGAAGAAGAAGAAAGAAAAAGAGGTGTCAGTCACCAAACTCCCAAGCACGCATAATGAGAAACGCAAAGGGAAGGAGAAGGTGACTGAAGCACCAGTTGAAGTGGCCGAGAGCAAAAAGAGAACTGTCGACGAAATTCCCGCTAAGGCCAAAGGAAAAACTAAGGTGGCTGATGCGTCGCCACAAAAGAAGGAAGGAAAAGGGAGACGCAGGGCGTTCCCTGATTTGATGATTGAGGTGGGATTTTTCCCTGAAGAAGCCCCATTGCCGCCATACATCACAAAAATTATTGACCACCAAACTTCTGTTCCAGCACTTCTTGGGTCAAACCTGACATAGTCCAAAGTTTTTATAATGGACGCATAGATGAAAAGGAAGACGTGGTGGTGGTGGATGAAACTGAAGTCCCGTTGAACGCAAGGGAAATAAATGCAATCTATCAGTTGAGGGACAACCCGGATGCGGAAGGAAACAAGATTATAGAATCAACTCCACCGGAGTTAATGGAGGACGCAATCCGGGTATTGGCGAAGCCTGGGGCTAAGTGGGATGTTTCACCCACAGGTATCAAAACGCTATCAGCTAGCAGCCTAAGACCAGAGGCAAACCTGTGGGTATACTTGGTGAAGAAGCGGCTGATCCCTACAACGCATGACAAGACAGTATCAAGGGATCGGGTGATGGTAGCTTATTGCATTATGCGTCACATTCCCCTGGATGTTGGACGCATAATCGCGACACAAATAAGAGGGGTGTTTAACAAGCCAAGGGGCCAACTCTTTTTCCCCACTCTTATCATAAATTTGTATGCCAATGCTTCCATCGGAGGGCCAACGAAAGTTTTAGACGCAGAGAAGATGCTTGAAGTTAGTGGCGTAATCGCCCGCAAAACTCTGCGTCGGTTGATGAGAGGATCACAATATCTGCCAGAGCCTGCTAAGGCCAACAAAAGACCTCATCAACCCAATCCGCCTCCAAAGCCGCAACCACAGAAGAAGGAGAAACCATCCAAGCTGAAACGCAAGGCTGTGGCAAGTCCTGATGCCACCATTAGACCTTCCCCAACCTCAAACCCTTCACCCCCACCAACTCCATCTCCACCTCCTTCTGAGACACATCACCCTAAGCCACCTCCACCTCCTCCTAAAACGCATCCCCCAAAACCTTCAAAACCTCAACCTTCCGCCAAACCCCCCTCCCCAATCTCCTCAATAAGAGTTGATGACTCACACTATGGGGATTTTGGCGCAACTTTTATGCGTCCATCATCCCCTGCATTTGATGAAACTCCATCAACCTCTCGCCCTCAGCTAAACCTGCCTCAACCACCAATGCAACCACAACCGCAAGAAGCCCAACTTGACCTCGACTGGGAAACAGCAAACATACCTGCAACAATCAATCTTGCGTCCAGTGATGCACTCATTGAATATGTTAGCATGACGGCATACGGAGCAGTTTCACTTTACACTGAATAACATACATCAACTGTTCTCGATTCGACCGGAAGTCCCACCCCCTAACATCCCTGAACGCTTACAACAGACGCTTGTCTTCCCAATACCGCAGTGCCCTGCACCTGAGCAAGAATGCAGACCTAATGAAGACAAGACAGATTAGGGGTGTAATTATGAGTTGTATCTTTTTTCGAACTTTTATAGCATTATCTTCATCTCCAATTGTATGCGTTGTGGATGATTCAATTAATAAAATGAAAAAATTTCTTCGCCGCATGGAATTTCTAATTGCTTCTTTTGCATGGTCCTTTGCTGTAAATTCATTCTAAGTACATATAATTATTCCCAACTTTTATCTTTGCGTTGAAAAATCAGTCACTATGAGGATAATCATGCTTACACCTTTTGTACTCTTTAAGTTAGATTACTTTCAATGCGTCTACATACTATTCCTGAGAAACGCAAACCTACTTTGTATGTATACAAGTGGCCAATTCAAACCTCTTTTACAAAATTTTGCAACTTAATCTTTGTTTCCAATTTAAGCAATGAGGACCTTGCTACTCTCAAGTTTGGGGGTGGAAGAGGTTTGAACTGTCAAAGATAAAAATATGAAGAACTTATTTCAAACATGTCTAAAAAAATAAATAAAAAAAAAGAAAAATAAAAAAATAAAAAATAATAATAAATAAATAAATAAAAATTGTTTTTAAACGCAAAACTCCGCTGGCAAGACTAACATATCTATCTTGTTAAGAGTTTAGCTGAAAACGACACCTGCTCGTAGTTGGCCGCCTCCATGCACCCCATAGTTGGTGTGTCAAAACGAAGGTGGGTAATTGTAATCAGCGACGCATAGATAAAATAACAAACTCCAATGTCTAGTGAGGAAACCGAACTTAGATAAGAGTTTAGTTGAGAAGGGCACTTGCTCGTAGTTGGCTGCCTCCATGCACCCCATAGTTGGTATGTCAGAACGAATGTGGGTAACCCTACTCGACGCATGCTTAATATATACATAAGAAAACAAGAAAGAAAAAGGAACCTTATATCTTCATCTTTTCAGACTCAGTGTTCAAAAGAAGAAACAAAAATTGTGTGAATAATGAGTTAAAGAATTTTGAAAAGAAAGCTTGCCGCATACAAACTAGACTCGTCCTAAAGAAGAGAATATGGAGGTAGAGAAGTACCATAACTGACGGGTAGCTGATTGAGTATAGCATTTTGAGAGACTAGTCAATGCGTTGAGAAAATGTTTAGGATGATTGTAAGTTTCTTAGATAGAAGTTATGCTTGAGGACAAGCATTTATCTAAGTTTGGGGGTGTGATAACTTGTAGAAATACAAGTTATAATAGCCTTTCTCCTAGATAAATAGAGATTAAATAGAGAAGCATGCGGTAGTTTATGTGATTTTTATTAATAAATCTTCCTTTGCGTTATACTCTTGTATTTCTATGAAGATAAATGATTTTACCACTTTTTGAGCCTAAAACGCATGTTTTAATGCAGGAATGCAAATGATGCGTTAATGACGTCTTAACGCAGGACGATGCGTTAGCAATTTGTTCTTCATAGACGCATGATCTGAATGGAACGCAAACAACCTGAAGATGCGTTAACAACTACTAAACGTAAGACTACGCGTTAGCAACCTACACCGCTTTGACATCGGCTAAACTATTCATGGACGCATAGACAACCATTAATGCAAGGCGCTGAGAATCAAAGAAGAATCTTGAGAGATTGACGGATGATTGACGAACATGATTTGTGGCTAAAGTGGTGGATCTTAATTGACCCGAGAATCATGCAATCAGGCGAGATGGACGCATAGTATCAATCTCGCCGCCAATCAAGCAGATTTGCCATTAATTGCGAACGCATCATCTATAAAAGGGCAGCTTCGCAAGATGAGAAAGGGTTGTTGATTCTCGGAAGAACTTCATAAGTGACAGTAGAGTTCTCTCCAGACTTCAACCGGAGACGAATAGCTCGAGAGAGAAGAGTCTTCCCTCCGCCGGACCACTTCACAACATAGCCTCACGCTTCCATCCAGGCGACTCAAGACATTGACGCCTTTCCCTGCTTTCTTTCTTATTGTTCTATCTTGATTTTAGATTTGTGTCAAGACATTCAGCTCATCTAAAGTTGTATTTCGTTTAATCAATATAATTATCTTCCATGTCTACTCATTTCTCTAAACTTTCCGCTTTTTACTTTCAAACCATGAGTAACTAATCACTCAAGGGTCTAGGGTTGTGTTAGCATCTAACTAGGAACTACAGTGTAACTATTTTATCTTGTCAACTACAAGCTTCATCCGATGCTTATGTCCATCGGACAAATCGATATAAGTAGTAATAATCAAACTGCTCGAAAGGGTAAGTGATTGTGGAACTCAATTGACAAGGGCCAAGTAGTATTGCCTGTCTACGGGGATAAACTTGGTTCTTAACACTCTCCTATGCGTTATAGACATATAACGCATAGCGGCTGACAACTGGGAAAAGAGTCGCAAGTATAAATAGAATACTACTGTGCGTTTCCGATGTTAGATGTTAATCAACCCGAACCCTTTCTTTATCCATTCACACACATCTTTAGCTGAACTTGCTGTGTCGCATGCTTTCCATATTCCAAAATTTTTAGTCTAGTGTACAAACAATCGCTTTCTTTAGATTAAAATCAACTCTCTGAACTATTTATTGGTTACCACTGCAACGCATGAAATTCAATTGAAAACTTAATCAATATAATCCCTGTGTTCGACCTCGAACTCATTGAGAATACCTAGTCCTTTGCTTATACTTGGGTAAAGGATAGGAAAACTTGACAAGACCACCAACGCATAGCAGTAAGACGCATAGCATGCTCAAAGCATGACATGTTGAACGCATAAACACATCATTTAACACTTTGCGTTAGGACAATTTACACATACAAAATAACAACAACAGAAAGTGAGTAGCGAGACAAATCTCGCTGGTAGTGCAGAGGAGCTTTTTGTCGCACAAATATCGCTGACTCTCATTAGGTTTCACTTCTCAGGTAATCTCGCTAGTCTCGCTTATTCTAGTGTCGCTAGTGCCTTGTACTTGTTGTGTAATTTCGCTAGTAATCTCGCTAGTAAGGTGAAATCTCACTGGTAATCTCGCTAGTGACATAGAATCTCACTTATTATGTTTACTTTGGAAAAAAAAGGGAGTCTCGGTGATGAATCATGATTAGAGTTTAAGTATGCATATTTAACGATCATGTAACGGAAGTTTAAGGAAAGCGTAACGTGAGGAATGTGTATTTACAGGCCAAGAAGTGTTCGGAAAGGCATATAATCCGCTCAGGGCCTAAGGACAAGTTGTGAGTGACACTTTTCTTTCTTTGAAAACGAAATTTATTAAAATTGTTTAGTTTGGTTTTCTTATGAGATATGGCTTTAAGATGAACTGTTTTCTTGAAAAGCGTGATGTTTGATGATATTGTTCACAAGACATGTTTTATCCGTTTTCTATAAGATGTTGAAAGGCATGTTGTGAAATGTTGTTTATCGTGAAATATCTGATTTTTCATCAAAGACTTTCATGTGAACTATTTACGCAAAATACTGGTTTCTAAAATGTTTTAGAGGAGGCTCAAGGCTGAAGAACATCAGAAGGCATGTGAGTTTCCCCGGGACCCAGTACTGAAGGACTCGTAGAAGGTACTTGGGCAACCCGCGATATTCCTATGTGCACATAGAAGTTGTGACGTTGGGTGTGTTGAGTCTTGCTCCACCCCGACTAAGGTTGTTATCGACGTTGAGTGCGTTGAGTTTTACACTGCCTCAACTAAGGATGTTTTCGACGTCGGGTGCGTTGAGTCTTGCTCCACCCTGACTAAGTGAAAATTTTGAGAACGAACTGATTTCATGTACGATCATTTTGGCATGAACATATGTGATTGATAAGCACTTGAAAAGTGCTTTCTATTCTCTCAAATTAAGGGAGTTTATATTAGATTTCACTTGTTTGCTAGTGGTTTTCAGGTTAAAATGAGGAAAATTAGAAGAAAAGACTAAAATATCAAAATCGAGCAAGAATACAGCGAAAAAGAGCTGAAAAACCCAAAATGGCAGAAATTGGGGCAACGTTGCGGCGCTCTCCACCAGCGTCGCGGCGCTGTCCCAGAATTTTCAATAGCACCGTGGCGCTAGAGACCAGCGTCGCGGCACCAGTTTTCATTAAATGAAAAATTGTAATTTTTGGTAAATTTTTGGGCGGCCAAACTCTATAAATTTGGGGGTTTCCAGCAGTCCTAGGCAAAAAAAATCAAATCAAGGAAGTGCAGACCTAAAGAGGAACAAAAAGGAGAGAATTGAGTGAGAATTAAAAGAGTGAGTTAGTTGCAAGGAAGAGGAAAAGAGTTCGAAATAGTTGTGGTGCCCTTCGAATTCCGACGTGAGAGCCAAGGAGATCGTGACGGTGCTACCTCAATCAAGAGCCTCTTTTCAGTAGAGTTTCCCTTTCTTTACACTCTTTCTTTGTTTATTTTGCTCAAACATGTTGCTTCAAGCTATGAGTGGCTAAACTCTTTAGTTTTAGGGTTTTGATGATTTGTTTATCAAATTATGTTGATCTTGTAGACTTTCATGGTTTTGTTGGAATGATTATGCTTTTCATTGTTATTGTGTGTAATTCTTAGGGATTGGTCATCTTCACATGTTAGGTTAGTTGTATGATTGAGAGATTGTATGTTTAACTTGATCCATAACAATGAATTGTTGTTAATCTATCACGAGAGTAGTTAGGTTGACAATAAAAGTTGTTAAAGACTATTTTTAATGCCATGTAATTTTGTATTGGTTTAAGAGATTAATAATCAATCGAGTTGCATGAGAAAGGGTTGTTTTTGAGAGAAAATATCTTGGAATTAAGTTTCTAGACTTAGGCATATGAATGACAATAAAATCCATGAAATCTATAATATTGCATGATGAAATAAACTAGGATTCATTACCCTAGAACTCTCTTTGACTCTTGTGTTTCTCACTTAATACTTTCCTTATTTGATTTATATTTTCCATAACTCATAATTTTCAAATTCAATCCTCAAATAAAATTGATTCAACTTTAGAATAGCTAAGTAACTTAAACCTTCACAATTGGATCTCCAGTGGAACGATATTCGGACTTAACCGTCTTATATTATAACTTGACCCGTACACTTGCGGTTAACACTCAAAGTGCTCATCAGTGATTTGATTACGTTGTTGAAAATTATGATTTTACGAAAATGATTATTTGAATCACGTTTACGTATATGGTATTATAATGACTGTAACATGCCTATTTTCAAACAAAAAATGGTTTTACAAAATTGTCACTCACGGGGATTTTAGCTCACGCTTTCCATGTTTTCTTTTCCTCCCAGGTAGCGAGGACATTCCTGGTGCTTAGCCTACTTCAGCTCGCCTTGCCTAAGTTTCGAGATATCAGACGTAAAATACTGGTTTCTAAAATGTTTTAAAAAAAGCTCAATGCTCAAGGACATCAGAAGGCATGTGAGTTACCCCGGGACCCAATACTGAAGGACTTGTAGAAGGTACTTGGGCAACCCGCGCTATTCCTTGTGCACATAGAGGTTATGACATTGGGTGTGTTGAGTCTTGCTCCACCCCAACTAAGGTTGTTATCGACGTTGAGTGCGTTGAGTTTTACACCGCCTCAACTAAGGATGTTTTCGACGTCGGGTGCGTTGAGTCTTGCTCCACCCTGACTAAGGAAAAATTTTGAGAACGAACTGATTTCGTATACGATCATTTTGGCATGAACATATGTGTTTTGATTACGTTGTTGAAAATTATGATTTTACGGAAATGATTATTTGAATCACGTTTACGTATATGGTATTATAATGACTGTAACATGCCTATTTAAGAACAAAAAATGGTTTTACAAAATTGTCACTCACAGGGATTTTAGCTCACGCTTTCCATGTTTTCTTTTCCTCTAAGGTAGCGAGGACATTCCCGGTGCTTAGCCTACTTCAGCTTGCCTTGCCTAAGTTTCGAGATATCAGACGTAAAATACTGGTTTCTAGAATGTTTTAAAAGAAGCTCAATGCTGAAGGACATCAGAAGGCATGTGAGTTACCTCAGGACCCAATACTGAAGGACTTGTAGAAGGTACTTGGGCAACCCGCGCTATTTCTATGTGCACATAGAGGTTGTGACGTTGTGTGTGTTGAGTCTTGCTCTACCCCAACTAAGGTTGTTATCAACGTTGAGTGCGTTGAGTTTTACATTGCCTCAACTAAGGATGTTTTCGACGTCGGGTGCGTTGAGTCTTGCTCCGCCCTAACTAAGGGAAAATTTTGAGAACAACCTGATTTCGTGTACGATCATTTTGGCATGAACATATGTGATTTGATTACGTTGCCGAAAATTATGATTTTACAGAAATGATTGTTTGAATCACGTTTACGTATATGGTGTTATAATGGCTGTAACATGCCTATTTTCGAACAAAAAATGGTTTTACAAAATTAGTCACTCACGGGGATTTTAGCTCACACTTTCCATGTTTTCTTTTCCTCCTAGGTAGCGAGGACGTTCCCGGTGCTGAGCCTACTCCAGCTCGCCTTGCCTAACGTTTGAGATATCAGACGTAAATTACTGGTTTCTAAAATGTTTTAGAGGAGGCTCAATGCTGCAGGACACAAGAAGGCATGTGAGTTTCCTCAGGACCCTGTATTGAGGGACATGGAGAAGGTATTTGGGCAACTCGTCATATTCCTATGTGCACATAGAGGTTATGACGTTGGGTGTGTTGAGTCTTGCTCCACCCCAACTAAGGTCGTTATCGACGTTTAATGCGTTGAGTTTTACTCTGCCTCAACTAAGGATGTTTTCGACGTCGGGTGCATTGAGTCTTGCTCCGCCCTGACTAAGGGAAAATTTTGAGAATGAACTAATTTCATGTACGATCATTTTGGCATGAACATATGTGATTTGATTACGTTGTTGAAAATTATGATTTTACAGAAATGATTGTTTGAATCACGTTTACGTATATAGTGTTATAATGATTGTAACATGCCTATTTTCGAACAAAATATGGTTTTACAAAATTAGTCACTCACGGGGCTTTTAACTCACGTTTTCCATGTTTTCTTTTCCTCCCAGGTAGCAAGGACGTTCCCGGTGCTTAGCCTACTCCAGCTCGCCTTGCCTAAGCTTTGAGATATCAGGAAAAAGACACATTTGAGCCATTGTACGTGTATATAACCTTGTATAGGTGGCATGTAAACCTAATTACATAATAGTTGGGATGTGAGACGGGTTATTGTGCAAATATGTTGTGAATATGTTGAAAGTTTAATTGTAATAATACAGGTCTCTATGGTTTTGGATTTGTAAGCGAATATGTATGTTATAGTCTCACAGGTTATTTAGGTACAATTAGCCAGTGAATGTCACAAAAAGGGTGATGCTTGCTGTCTTCACATCTCTTCTCGGGTTGGGTAGAGTAGCCTGGGAGGGGGTGTGACAACTGCTTTTGTATTGAGATGTTCTAACATACCATAAACAACCATCTATTAAACATTTAAACTTAAGTGACTTTGAATTTGATCTTATAGTCCTAAATTGGAAATCCTCCTTCACTGCTATATTATGTAAAAAAAAACTGACAATATTTCTTTACTTCGAATATATCATTTTCCTTTAAAACACCAATAAAATTAATATCGCTTATAACTTGACCATTTGGAGAAGAAGAAGAACCTAAACATAACATACTTTCACGAAGTAGAAGATCCTTCCAAAGCACAATCACTTATGTGAGAAATTAAAGGATGTTTAGTGATTGTATCCCCCTCCCAGATTTCCTTCCTAACCTAGGAGTAGGTGCGACCTACACACACACGTCATCATATATCTTATAACACAATTCAATACCAGATCAATTGTACAAAGCTTTATGCTAGTGAAACAACATAAGTTAAACATAAGTTTTACATAAAATTTCTCAGCTCATAATTTATCATAACAAGTATTTGTTCAACATACCGTACAAAACCCACTCTCGTAGCCACAAGGATCATGTATGACCAAACATGTACTTAGGCTGAGTATTTACAACTATCCCTGTCACGCTCCCTCCCAGATTACCCTCTTAACCTAGGAGTAGGTGTAACCTATACATATATACGTTATCTTGTATACTGAAGCATAATTGAAAACCAAATCAAATGTACAAACTTCAATACTGATGAAAACATCATAGGGTAATCGTAAGTTATACTTAAGATTTCTCAGCAAATAGTTTATCATACTGGTGTGTTTGTTCAGCATAAGTTACAAACCCCTCACTCGTTATGCCACAGTGATCTCATACAACAAAATATATGCTTAGACTAAGTATTTACAACTATCCCAGAGTACTAAAACCAAGTAAGCCCAGACGAGGATCTTCTGTAGGCTAGGCGTCCTGGACACACTCGCTACCTGAAACAAACACAATAAACAAAAGGCGTGAGCTTAAGCTCAGTGAGTTACTAAATTATCAGTTACAATTCAATTCTTGAAGTCATGCTGATCCTAAAACTACTATGTAGCTTACTAGTACAATTTACTGAGCCACTCGTGACATTTAACAAGAAAACATAAACATTTATCTAATGAGTGGTGGATCAGAGCTCAACGCTCTTAACCTCATGCTTCGACTGCTAGTATTCACATATTCATATGCCTTCACATTTAGTCCCTCGGCGTTTTAACTTCCAGTGCTTTCTCATATTGTCCCTTAGCACTGAGTCTCAATATTAAATTACTGCCCAAGTGCCTTCACTCATGGTCCCTCAGCATTGAGCCATCATATATCGGTTTCTATATGCCTTCTCACGAGATCCCTCGGCATTAGAAACTATCTCAGTTAATCTCACTAGTGCCTTCACTCATGGTCCCTCAGCACAATGTATCATATATCTCCATAGGCCTTCACACAAGGTCCTTTGGCCATGGTTTGCATTTGCATAGCACTCATACGAAAATTTACCTAATGTATATTCGTTTCCACTTGTACATTAATAACGATAATCCTTGGATAATTTGAAAGTCACTCACAGTTTGTCTTAGGCCCCAAGCGAATTGTATGCTTTTCCGAGCTCTTCTTGGCTTGCAAAACACATTTCTCATATTAGATTTCCTTTGAACTCCTTTTTCATAATCATTAAGTATGCATATCAATAACTAGCGATACTCTATGTCACTAGTGAGACAACCAGCAACATCCATACTTCTGGGTACAGCACTAGCGAAACCATTAGCGATACTGGATTTCATTACACGCCACTAGCGATACTAGGATAAGCAAGACTAGCGATACTCACCTGATCAGCGATATCCAGCGAGACCTAGCGAGAATTGTGAGACGCAAGGCTTCTAGCAACACCTGCGTTACTTGTCTCACTTCTCACGCTTAATTTTTAGCGTTACTTATGTTCCACAGTTCTGCCTTCCCTCTTTTCCTTTCGTTCTTCACTGCTGTCGATTAAAAGTTATAGTTCCAGCAAAGATTAGAACTTCTTTCCTTCTACAAACTTATAGAGAAATATGTCTTCTAGCTTACCTCAAATTTTTGTACCTTAACTCGTCCTCGTTCGTCAGATATTGAAGGATTTCTCCGCACTACAACATATTGCACAGAAATTCCTTATCAATCACTTCTAGCTGAAAGTTTACATGTTTCTAATCCATTTTAACTCAAACATCCTTCATAAAAGTTGTTCAGAATTGAGTTGTTACTAACCTTAAAATTTCAGCCTTAGACTCGATCTCTTCGATTTGTTTTACTCCAGACATCCGATACTATCCTGCTTATGCATCCGCTAATATCGTGCTGTTCCAGCTTAGATTTCGATATCAAAACGAGTAAAATTCTATCTGAAATTCACAAGAACACCTTCTTCTTCCTTCATTGTAGTTTATCTGAGAAATGGAACCGACTTAAGTTTCTCGAAAATGTCTAGAAATGATTAATTATTCAAGCTGCTCACCTATATATATATTGCCGACTTAACTTTCTGGTGCAGGCTGGCGGGGGGTTCTCACGTCGACGCAAGGCACTCATGTCGAAAACCTCCTCCAACGCCTTCGGCAACTATCCACACATATCCCATGGCCCCCTCAACGCCTCCTACTTTCGACGCCTACAACTCAGTCATTCACACTACTATTTTCGTCGCATTGAGACCACTTGGTCTTCGACGCAGAGTGACTTCAGCGCATGGCCTCACCAACGCATGGTGGTTCAAGCACATTTCTTCCCCCGCCAATGATCAATTATCCTCCAAAGCGGGTAGCTTCTTCAGCTCACAACCCTTCATGATCCCATCAACAACGCTTTGCCACTAAAAGAGTTCAACTATCCTCTTCATTCCCCAACGCATAGTCTTGGCCAACACTTAGCCAAAATTTTGCTCTCACTTTTGGCTACTATTCCCTTAACAACGCATAATTACATTTCAATTGTTTGTCTCCACACTTAGGATTATAATTTAGTGCTTACAATCCCAGAGACCTAATGCCAAATAAGCCGAAACGATGATCTTCTGTAGGCTAGGCGTCCTGGACACGCTCGCTACCTAAAATGAACAACAATAAATAAGAAAGCGTGCGCCTAAAGCCCAGTGAGTGACTAAGTTATCTATTACAATTTAATCCTTGAGTTAATGCTGATCATAAATATACTATATATCATTAGTACAGATTACTGGGTCATTCATGCCATTTAACAATATAGCATAAATATCTTTCTAAGAAACAATGGAGCAAAGCTCAACATTATTAACCTCATAATTTCAATTCCTATTATTCATATATTCATACGCCTTCACATTTCGTCCCTCGGCGTTTCGACTCTCAAGTGCTTTCTCATATTGTCCCTCAGCACTGAGTTTCATTATTAATTCACTGCTCAAGTGCCTTCACTCATGGTCTCTCAGCACCGAGCCATCATGTACTGGTTTTCCATATGCCTTCTCACAAGGTCCTTGGAAACTATCTCAATCAATTTCTCAAGTGCCTTCACTCATGGTCCTTTGGCACTGAGTCCCTTATATCATATCCTCATAGGCCTTCACACATGGTCCTTCAGCCATGGTTTGCATTCAGATAACATGCAGGAGTTCATATATTATACACGTTTCACATGCACAATGTTAAAAATAATCCTTGGATAATTAGAAAGTCACTCACGATTTTTCTGAGGCCCCGAGCGGATTATATGCTTTTTTGAGCTCTTCTTGGCCTGTAAAAACACATTTCTCACATTAAGTTTCCTTTGAACTCCTTTTTCATAATCATTAAGTATGCATATTCATAACTAGCGATACTCTATGTAACTAGCGAGACTACCAGCGAAATTCACACTACTAGGTACTGCACTAACGAAACCGAAGTGAACTAGACTAGCGATATCACCTTAAGAAGCGATACCGAGCGAGACTTCAGCAAGAGTTGTAAGACACAGAGCTCTTTGCGTTATCAGTGACACTCGTTCCGCTGCTCACTCTCCAGCTCTTTAGCGATACCACTATCTAGCAACACCTGATATCATGGTTTCCTTCCTTCCCTTTTAACTCTTTCTTTATCCTGCTAAAAACCATATTACAGCCAAAATTAGAACTTCCTTTCTTCTACAATCTTGTAAAGTAGTGAGTTTCCTAGCTTACCTCAAAATTTCAGACCATTACTCTTCTTCGTTTGAGAATTATTCCCAAATAACTTCGACTGCCTTGAATTATTTAGCAGTTCAACTCCGCTTACTTCCTCCTAGAGATTAACACATTTTTGCTGGGATTTAGCTTAAACATCCTTCATGGAAGTTGCTAAGAATTGAATCAACTTACTAACCTCAAAATTTCAGCTCTAACTTCACCTTCCTCAGCTCACTCTCCTTCAAATACCGATTGGTGTCCAGATTTATCAGCAACAATCAAGCTTCTGGTTCCAGCTTCAAAGTCACCATGAAAATGACCTGGTTTCTACCTGAATTCGATATAAGCACCTTCTTCCACCTCTCCTCGTTGTTTGTCTGCGAAATGAAGTTAATCTGAGTTTGAAAATATGTCCAAAAGGCTTAATTATTCGATTCACTCCTTTATATGTCAATATAAATCACCGACTTACCAGCTCTAACATCACTTTCCTTCTTGAATTAGCCAACGCAACCTTCCGCGCATGGCTTCGACAACGCATAGTCTCAACTTACTATGTCACTGATTGCCCAATGTTGAATAGCCAACTCCCGCATGGCCCTCTCGGCCACTTTTCTATGCCCGACGCATACTATCCTTCAACGCATAGGCCATCTCAACGCATAGCAATATCATCTTCTAGCACATAGTAGCTTTCAACACCTACTTCTACTAACGCCTATTGCTCCCTTCTTCCTTCACATCTATTTCTACGCCGAGCTACCCTCTTCAACGCATGCCTACCAGCGGAAACTCTTGTCAAGCTTAAGACATATCCTCAACGCATGGTCATCCATCACATGGCCAACACTTAACCATTTTTGCTCTCACACAACTCGGCCAATTTTCTTTACTCGCCTGTCCCATAGTTTCTGCTTACTTACCTTCTCTCAATAACAAATACGAGGCTTACAGTATCTTTAGCCAAAGTCAAATGCCAACAAACATCCTTGTCTTGTTTTCTTGGGAACACAGTTTGAATATTATCTTTACCAATATCCAATATTACTGACAATTCTAGTAAACCATCCAACTGAATCTCTTGAAGTATCAAATCACCTAAACTATCAAACTCTATCATATCATCATATCATCCACCAAAATTTCAGTAACCTTATAATTCTCATAAAAATTATAATGTTTCCACTGTCCACCATAAAAAACAATGATAAGAATATTCATCATGATATCATATTACTACAAAAGAAGGAAAATATTATATAAGAAACTAATAGTAAAAAAAACATATTAGATATAGACATGGATGGATAAAAATCTATCTATACTACACAACAGGGAGAAAACAAACTGAGAGACAAAGATAAGACTATATCATTATCTATCACAAATAGTTTTGTGTTGTTATCTAAAGGACTACACAACAAAGAAAAAATAAACTGATAGACAAAGATAAAGCTTGATAACTTGTAGAAATACAAGTCGTTACAGCCTTTCTCTTAGAAAAATAGATATTAAATAGAGAATCATGTGGTAGTTTTTGTTGAATTCTATTGATAAATCTTCCTATGCGTTCTACTTTTGTAGATTGATGAAGATAATTATTTTATAGCTTTTTGAGCCTAAAACGCATGTTTTAAAACACAGGAATGCAAGCAACCTGTGAATGCGCTAACAACCGCTCAATGTAGGATGATGCGTTAGTAACATATGGATGCGTCGACATAAGTGAACGCATGAACCCAAGTTCTCCATGGACGTATAACGACCAGAAATTCAAGGCAGTGGAAAATCAGATCAGAATCTTGAGAGATTGTCGGAAAGATTGACATGCATGATCTGTGGCTAAAGTGGTGGATCTCAATTGAACCGAGAATTACGCAATTAGGCGAGATAGACGCACGACATCAATTGCGCCTCCAATCACGCAGATTTGCCACTGATTACGAACGCAACCTCTATAAAAAGTGACCTGCAAGCAAAAATTTGTTGTTGATTATCGAAAGAATTCCTAACTGACAGTAGAGTTCTCTCTAGAAGACAACCAGAGACAAATAGCTCGAGAGAGAAGAGTCTTCCCTCCGCCTGACCAGTTCACAGCAGATCTCACGCTTCTATTCCAGCGACTCAAGACATTGAAACGCCTTCCTGCTTTCTATCTTTTTCTAGCTTTGATTTTTGATTTGTTATCAAGACATGAATTGTCTAAAATTGTATTTCGCTCATTAATCTACAATTCTTCCATGTCTATCCATTTCTCTACACTTTCTGCTTATTACTTTGAATCCATGAGTAGCTAATCTTTCAAGGGTCACGGGTTGCGTTAACATCTAAATAAGAACCATAGTGTAACTATTGCATCTTGTTAATTGTAATCTTAACCTGATGCTTATGTCCATCTAGCTAATTGATATAAGTAGTAATAATCAGACTGCTCGAGAGAGTAAGTAATTGTGGAACTCAATTGACAAGGCTAAGAAGTGTTACCTAGACATAGGAATAACCTTGGTACTTAACACTCTCCTATGTGATATAGACATATAATGTATAAGGGCTGACAACCGAGAGAAGAATCACAAGTATGAATAGACTATCACTATGCGTTTCTGATTTTAGATGTTAACCAACCCGAACCCTATTTTTATCCATTTGTTTAATCCACTTAGCTGAACTTGCTGTGTCGCATACCTTACCATCCACCACCTTTTAATCTAGTGTACATGTTATCGCTTTCTTTAATTAAACGCATAGTCGCTTTCTTTAGTTAGATGTATCCCTTGTTAATATTTTTGGTTACCACTCCAACTCAATTAATCCAATTAATTATAGAATCTGCATAGTCCCTGTGTTCGACCTCGGACTCACCGAGAAAACCTCATTCTTTGCTTATACTTAGGTAAAGGATAGGAAAACTTTACAGATCATTAACACATAATATTAAGCATGTTAAACACATAATATGTTGAACGCACAGTAGTAAGCTTAATAATAGATAAATGCAACAACAAGTTTTGGACTTTAGATCTGCAAACGCAACAAAGCTGAAGGACTTTTGTTGTGTGTCTAAACTGTTATTTATATGCGATATCAATTTGTCAACTTTTTCTATTCTTCACCCTAGTATAAGCTAAGAATGAGGTTTTCTCGGTGAGTCTAAGGTTGAACACAGGAACTATGCAGATTCTGGAATTCGTTGGATTATCTAAGTTATATGCATTACAAGAAAGTAGGAAGAAGTGATGCGTTTATGAAAATACAAACCAGAAATGCGATTATGAAAATAAAAAGTAGTAAAACTAAGCTAAAGTGGTAAAGTGAATAGGTATGCGACACAGCAAAGTCAGCTAATGGAATTATGTGAATGGTAAAAGCAAGGTTGGGGTTGGTCATCATCTAAATTCAAAAACGCATAGTGAGTTCTATTTCATACCAGCAACTCTCCTTTCGGTTGTCAGCCGCTATGCTTATATGTCTATAACGCATAGGAGAGTGTTAAGTACCAAGGTTATTTTTATGTTTAGACAACACTTCTTAGCCTTGTCAATTGAGTTCCACAATCACTTACTCTCTCGAGCAGTCTGATTATTACTACTTATACCGATCAGCTAGATGGACATAAGCATTAGATTAAAGTACAATTGACAAGATGGAATAGTCAAAACTATGGTTCTTATTTAGATGATAACACAACCCGTGACCCTCAAGAGAGTTAGTTACTCATGGATGATAAACAGCAAATGGAAAGTGATAACAAATGGATAGTCATGAAAGATGTATAGATTGATGAATGGAATAAATGTTCTAGAAAATACAATCTCTTGTCAATAAACTAAAACACAAGTAAGAAAAAGATAGAAAGCATGAAATGGCTCCTCAATCTCTTGAGCTCGCCGGGATGGTAGCGTGAATTCTGCTATGAAGTGGTCAGGCAGAGAGAAGACTCTTCTCTTTCGAGCAATTTGTCTCCAGTTGTCGTCTTTCTGCTGTCACTTAGGAATTCTTCCAAGAGATCCAACAACCTTTTCAGCCTTCAAGTCTGCCCTTTTATAGATGATGTGTTGCAATAGCTAGCAAATCTGCATGATTGGAGGCTGAATTGCTGCCTTGCATCTTTCTCGCCTAATTGCGTGATTTTCGGTTCAATTCAAATCTACCACTTTAGCCGCAGATCAAGCACATCAATCTCCCGACAATCTCTCAAGATACTCGTCTGATTTTCTGCTGCCTTGCATTCAGATTGATAATGCATCCATAGGTTGCTTGCGTTCCTCCGTTAAAGCATGCATTTTAGGTTCAAAAAGCTTCAAAACAATTATCTTCATCAATGCACAAGAGTAAAACGCATAGGGAGATTTATCGACAGAATTTAACCTTAACTACCACATGATTCTCCATTTAAACTCTATTTTTCTAAAAGAAAGACAACAATAACTTGTATTTTTACAGGTTATCAACTTTCATAGACTGTGATAGTTTTCTATCAAAGTCTGTTAATAAGATAAATAACGATAGATTGCTATCTTTGCCTATCACTGATAGACAGAACTCTACTTCAAAAATTTTTGTTTCAGCAAAGAACACAATTAAGAAGAAGAAGAAGGTCAATGAATACAAAAAATAATAATAAAAAGAAGAATACAGTAACAATTAAAGAAGAAAAACAAAAAGAGGAAGATCCTAACAAGAAAAAAAGGAAAATCTAAGAAGAAAAAGAAAAAAAGAAAGAAGAAGAATAATAAAACCTAGAAGAAAAAGATGAAAAAAACTTGTCGCATGATGAAGAAGAAGAAGAAGAAGAAGAAGAAGAAGAAGAAGAAGAAAATGGTGCGCAACTTCAAGAAGAAAAATCGACAAAATCGAAGAACAAGAAGAAGAACAAGAAGACTACCTAGAAGAATGATGAAGAAAACGGCGTAGAAGATAGCAGTGATCTGTGAAGGAAATCGGCGAAGAAGAAGAAGAAGAAGAAGAAGAAGATTAGGAAACTAAACGAAGAAGAAGAAAATCGGCAAGGAAACGCCCGCGAAGGAAGGGCACTTTCAATATTTTGAATTTGTTTTTGAAAATATCTCAGCGTGTCCCAATTTTTGCTATTTCTGTAAATACTTTTATAATTTTTCCATCTATGACAATTCATCTGTTTAAATATGATTTAAATATTTAAAAATTCTTTTAATATGAGATATTAAATAAGTAAAAATTTTAATATTAGATAGTATTAAATATTTAATTTAAAATCTCTACAAAAGGGGGTTATCCTAATAGAATTATGAGTAACCCTATAGAGTTCTATAAATAGGGCCTAAGGAGAAATCCTAAAATATTCTCTACAACATAATCTGTATAGTCATTCTACAGAGATTTCTCCCAAGAAATTAAAGATTCTCCCAATTTTTTAGGGAAAAGTTCATTAAATTTCATCTTCCCTATTCCCTCTCATCTTTCAAGAGCAATTTCCACAAGCCAGATTCTTGTTAGAGTCATAGCAAGGAAGATCTCGTAGAAAAGGAAGACTTCGAGGAGAAAACTACCCATTCGAAGGGGAGATTTCATTGAGGTTATATTTCGACAATGATATGATGCTTAACCTTTTCTTCTAGCTTTTGTATTTTTTATCTTTTTCAAGAAATCAAAGAATCTGATCACACGCTTCGCTAGGATTCAATTCCCTTCAGTTAGGCCATTAGGTTTAGTGAAGAATGTCCCTGTTTGAATAAATGGCTTAACATTTCTTGCAAATTTTTATGTGATTGATGTGAATGCTACTTCCCCTCCCTCTGATTTATCTGTTTTGTTAGGTCAACCTTTCTTAAGACCGATAAGGCTATGATAGATGTAGAAAATGGATCTTTAACTCTTAACATGAGGGAAAATTTTTTAAAAAAATTATTAATGAAACCCCCATAAATACTTATCACGTGTTTTTTAGTGTTGTACTTTTACAGGATGGATGGTGTACAATCGCCTAAGTTCGGTCGAGCATAACGACTTTAAAATTTTGCACTACCTAAAGGCAACCATAATTTATATTTTATTGCTTTCATAGTTTATATTTAATTCATGAGTCAGATATCACTGCCATCCTATGTGCCAAATTCAAGGAGGTTTTTTGTTTCCCTTGCATTTGTCCCTTGTTTAATTTTCTTTTTATCACATTAGGGACACCGTTAGATTTTAAGTTGGGGGTGACAGATGTTTGTGTTTTGGCTAGAGTCCTTGAGCATCTAAGCTCGGACTATATTTTATGTGCTTTGATTGCATGCTTGCTTATTCATGCCTAGTTTGTTATGATGACTAGTCTATGATGCACTCCCTTGTGATTCAATTTGTTTAAGATGATGTTTGAATTGAATCATCATGATGTTTAGCCCTTTTTTAAAAAAAATCTTACCTTTCATATACACTTAAGTTCTTTCTTTCCCTGCATTAGGTTTGCTCATGCTTAGCATTGTGTTATTTGGTTTGTATGTTTACTGTTATCTCTATTGGGTTTTGTGTCCTAAAACTCGCAGTTTGTAAATAATAAACAGATTCTATTTGCAATAAAGTTGATATTGAAGTTTATTCAATATAGATGATATTGAATATGTAAGTTACGCATAAATCTAAATCCAATAAACTACAAACCCCTGGCTATAGCATGAATACTTAGATTTATGTGAAAACATAGAAAATGGATCAAGTTTAAGTAATGGCCAAAATGTTCTGTAGTATAGGGATAAGGTTGGGTACCTTATCCTAGAGACACTATGGATGTGGCGCATTTTGTATTTGATACGAATGATGTAAAACTATATCATTCATGTAAAGACATGAGAGTGGGGGCATCCTATGCAATAAGTTTGCATAAGACCGGATTATGAGATAATCACTTTTACTTTATAACATAGTTTACCCTTTAATCTATATAGGTGAGAGTGACTCGAGTTTGCCAACTCAATATGCCTACCATTTTAGGAATAAGCCCAGGTAGATAACTAGGGACATAGTCCTGTGAGATGGAATTCATTCCTGCCTAATTCAAGGTTAGTAGAGAAGTTGTTCCCTTAACTACTAACTCCAGATCTTGAGAAGAGGCCTCACCCTCTCATTGGCCCCAGAGGGACTCGATTTAGTGGTTGGACTACAAACTAATTTTTCATTAGAGGACCAATGGGACTTAAGGAACAAGATGTAATTACAAGGGTAAAATGATAATTTTGACCCAGCTGTAATTAAGAACAACTTGTGAAGGATCGGCTTACTAATCATGGTTATGTCAAGTGGACAGAAGTATATCTACAGTGAGAAGAGTACAACTACTAGGCTATAATGGAATGTCCCGGTAGTTAACGAATGTTAATTAGCTAGGCTAATGAGTTTAGCTGGTAATTTTGGATTGTTGGAGTTCTTGATCTGTAGGTTCATTAGATCCCCCTACTAGCTCATATCGAACTAAAACCAAAACAGTGGGATGAGAGAATTTTTGAAATGTTCGAAATTGGTTTTGGGAGTAAGTCTTACATTTTGTTTAAACACATAATCGTTTAATTATGAATTAAATGATAATGAAAAGTTGGAAATATTTAAATATGATTTAAATATTGAACACATGAATAGAGATTCACTGGATTAGAAAAATCAGGATTGGTGAAAAATATTATTAATTTAATATTTAATATTATTTTAATAAAATTAATTAAAATGATTAATTAATTTTATATAAAATTAAAAGGAAAAAAAATTCATTTAAATAGAATTTAAGAAATTCAATTGTGCATGAATTAAGTAGGAGGTGTATGTTTTTTCAAACACTTTTAATCCTCTTGTAAACACATCAATTCCCATTCAATTAATCATCAATTTGGTGTCATTTGGAGATGGTTTTAATGTGCATGATTTTCTCTATATATAGAGGATTGAAAGAATGAAATTAAGATGATCTTTGGGTGAGACTTGCTGGAAAATTTCTCTAAAATGCTCAACTTTCCAAAACTCTCAAGAACTCCTAAACCCAATCCAAATTCATCACGTTTTTTATCCCACAATTCGTTCTAAGGCTGGAGATTAGAAGGGAAGACATTAGTGGTGGTCTATAAGGTGTTTGGGATAAAAAAAGAAATTGAAGAACGACTTCAATTTTGAGCTACAACAATGTAAGTATCAAAACTCTATTTTTGGATTCTTAAACAAGCATGTTTAATCCTTACAATTGATGTAGTTAGAGTGTTTTAGATCCAAATTGCTTCTGCATGCTTATTCCTTACTCTTTCAACCTCAAAAGGCGCCACTAATTAAAGAGTGTCTTGCATGATAGGTTATAATATAATACCGAGGAAGAAAAATGATTTATATATCTACTTAAAAAAAAATCAGTTGATAAAATTATTTGTACTAAATAGAATATCATTGAAAAAAAAAACATATAAGCTCGTAATGTTTATGCATGACTAGGGATAGAAACACTTGCTTTTGTTGTGATTATTTAGGACATTCGCGAGAAAAGAGCGGGTATAGTTCCTTACAATGTTGTGGGAAAGGTAATGCCCCTACGTAAAAAGAATGCAAGTTAAGGTACCTAGAGTTCAAATTCAAGCACCTCAGGTGACATATTACCATCTTGATTTTTTTTTTTTTTTCGCCTTGATAGTTAGTGTTTGAGCCAGAGTAAGGAGAAAACGAATTAAGAGCTATATAAAACTGTGACAGGCTATTAGGGCTTAATTAGAAAGGCTTTGGACTCACTCATGCATAGATCTAGAATTAATTTTAAATTGTACTTCATTTACTGATTATGATTTGATTGCATTGTTGATTGTAAATTTTAACGAGGAACCAGTTAAGGCTTGTGTAATGAACCTTGCAAATTAAGTGAGCATATCATTATGTAATTGTGTGTTTTATTCTATCTTGCTCGAGGATGATCAAGAATTAAGTGGGGGGTGTTTGATATAGCACCGAAAATGTGTTATCTTACTTTACTTAATTCAAGGTCGTTCTTAGGTTTTATGTGTTTATTTGATGATCTTATAGGTTTTGAGTACCTAAGATAGAATGGAGCGTTAGTGACAATATGGAGCTAAAACTATCCAAAACGAAGCTCAATTGCATCAACTGGGAAAGAAAACGTGAAAATGACCATTTTGCCCCAACATGCATGACATAGTGGTACCACTCGGTGCCATGCTTGATGCTCTTCCCAAGATGGTGGTTTTGGTGAAATGTCATTAACGTTGCAGCGCTCCATAGTATCATGTCGTGTGTCCGTTCGTTAGCGTTGTGGTGCTCGCTCAATCTCTATAAATAATTTTCTAGGCGTTTAGAGATAGGAGCTCTAAATTCCAACTGATTTCGTATGTTCTTGTCCTCAAGCATAACTTCTATCTAAGAAACTTCAATCAATCCTAAAATTTTCTCAACGCACTGACTAGTCTCTCAGAATGCTATACTCAATCAATTACCCATTAGTTACATTACTTTTCCACCTCTATATTCTTTTCCTAGAAATTGGTCTAATTTGTATGCGACAAGCTTTCTTTTCAATCTTCTTTACTCATTATTCACAAAACTATTGTTTCTTCTTTTAACACTGTGTCTGAAAAGATGAAGATATAAAGTTCCTTTTTCTTTCATCTGTTTTATTATTTATGTATTAGGTTACAATGCGTCGAGTAGAGTTACCCACCTTCGTTCTGACATACCGACTATGGGGTGCATGAAGGCAGCCAACTACGAGAAATGCCTTTCTCGACTAAGCTCTTATCTAAGATCGATTTCCTCACTAGACATTGGAGTTTGTTATTTATCTATGCATCATTGATTACGATTACCCACCTTCATTTCGACACACTAACTATGGGGTGCATAAAGGCGGCCAACTACAAGCTGGTGTCGTTTCCAGCTAAACTCTTAACAAGGTAGTTATATTAGTCTTGTCAGCGGAGTTTTGTGTTAACAATTTTTTTTTTTTTTTGAGAAATAAGTTCTTCATATTTTTATGTTTGATAGTTCAAACCCCAAACTTAAGAGTAGCAAGGTCCTCATTGCTTAAATTGTAAACAAAGATTATGTTGAAAAAATTCGTAAAAGAGGTTTGAATTGGCAACTTGCATGCATGCAAAGTAGGTTTGCGTTTCTAAGGAATAGTATGCAGACGCATTGAAAGTAATCAAACTTAAGAGTGTACAAAAAGTGTAAGCATGATTATCATCATAGTGACTAACTTTTCAACGCAAAGATAAAAGTTGGGAATAATTAAATGTACTCAGAATGAAATTAAAACAAGGGGAAACGCAAAGAGGGAAATAGACATTCAATGCAGCGAAGAAATTTATTATTCTATTAATCGCATGACCCATAACGCATACTTTTGGAGAAGATAATTATAGTGAAAATTACAAAGCATGACTGATGAACTTATATAATCAACGCATGACTGATGAACACATCGTTTTTAGTTCAATTATGCGTTCGACACAGACATGAATGGCAGAGTATGCGGTAAAATCAAATAATTTGCATGGAAACTCAACGCGTAATTTCATGCTTATTTAATTTACACTACTCCTAAAATTGAATTTAAAGAAAGAAAAATAAATACTAAAAACAAGTACAAATAAAAGAAAGAAGGCAAGAGTAAAAGAAAATGTCCCTGGAAAATAGGCTTTCAGCAATGCAGGGACCTTCCAACGCAAGCTCAGTTATGCTTGCGTGGGTCATTGGAGCCTTTATCGCGTTCAAGGTTCAACGCAGAGGAGACAATGAATTGTAGTCTGCTTTCCCTCAAGTGCACGTACTTGGGATGCGTTGGTTTTGTTTCTAGCTCATGCGTTGAAGGCTCTTCTAATAACGGCTTGATCTTTGCCGTGGATCTGTTGCTCCGATCTGATTACTCAAATATACGATCATTGAGTAACTTCATTTCTTCCTCTTCACCATCTTCATTGTCTTTGACGATTTCATTTTCACCGATGCGTTCGTAGGCCTTGTCTTCTCCTTGGTATTCGCTATCATCTGACAATATTGAAAGTCATCAGGATCTTTCAATGCGTTAACCACATTAAATTTTACCTGTTGATCATCCACGTGGAACGTTGATATTCCTTCTTCGACGTCAATCAGGATGTGACTAGGAGTGGTATCTTTATATACAGACGCAGGTTCTCCCTGCGTTGCTTTTTCTCTCCTCTATCTATTTTCCTCTTCTTGTGTTTCGGTGGAAGATGATGGTTGGTTGACTTTATGTATACTAGTCTCCATTGGTTGACTCGTTGTTGGAGCGTCTAGAGGCTGCAAGTTTTCTTGCGTCCTCTGATCTTGCGTAACCGTGGGATTAGTTTTCCCATGTATCAATCTCACATCTTGACATTGTTCTTCTAAGTTCCCTCTTGGAACTTTAGTTGTACTTAGCATTTGCTCCTTGCGTTCGATTCTTGAGCTCACCCACAATTTGACCCATTTGAACTTCTAAGTTCCTAATTGCGGTGACTTGGTTCTGGAGCATCGCATCATTTTTATTAATGAATTCTCGTAGAAGAGATTCCATGGAAGACGATGAGGATGATGCGGCCGCTTGCGGATTCCTCTGTGACTGATGATACTGGCCTTGATTCCCTTGGTTGAAACTAGGAGGGTTGCCTCTCTGCGGCTGCTGCTTAGCCCTCTGCATTTGTTGTTGATTTCCACCCCAACTGAAGTTAGGGTGGTTCTTCCAACCCGGATTTTATGTCTTACCGTAGGGGTTGTTTTGACCATAGCAGACTAACTGGGGTTTGTAGGGACACATGTCATACAAGTGCCCCGCACCACACTACACGCAACTTACAGACGCTGTCAAATTTACTGCGTTCATCGCGTTCATCGCAGCAACTGATCCACCTTGATTATTTAAGGTTATAGTCTTCAGTAGAGATGTCATGGTTACTATATGAGTTGAGGGATTGGTGACTGCATCAGTTTCAAGTATTCCAGCTTGCGTTCGCCTTCTATCGATGGAGCGAAATTCATACCCATCATCCACCCACTCATTAGTATTCCTCGAAATTCTGTCGAGAATATTTATGGCTTGCATATAGGTCATATCCCTTAATCCTCCTGCTTATGCAGGCAATTCCTCACTAGCTGTTTCATGGAAGATGTATAGATTGATGAATGGAATAACTGTTTTAGAAAATACAATTCCTTGCTAATAGACTAAAACATAAGTAAGAAAAGAGATAGAAAGCATGGAATGCATGGAATGGCTTCTCAATGTCTTGAGCTCGCCGGGATGGTAGCGTAAGTTCTGCTGTGAAGTGGTCAGGCGGAGGGAAGACTCTTCTCTTTCGAGCTATTTGTCTCTGGTTGTCGTCTAGAGAGAACTCTGCTGTCACTTAGGAATTCTTCCCAGAGGTTCAACAACATTTTTGTCTTCAGGTCTGCCCCTTTTATAGATGTTGTGTTGCAATCACTGGCAAATCTGCATGATTGGAGGCTGAATTTCTGCCTTGCGTCCATCTCACCTAATCCCGTGATTTCCGGTTTAATTTAGATCCACCACTCTCGCCGCATATCAAGCATATCAATCTCCTGATAATCTCTCAAGATTCTTATTTGATTCTCTGCTGCCTTCTTGATATGCGTCCACGGATAACTTGGGTTCATGCGTTCAATTATGCCAACTCATCCATGGGTTACTAACGCATCAACTTGCGTTGAAGGGTTGTCAACAAGTCCATAAGTTGCCAACGCATAGTCCTTCGTTAAGAGGTTGTCAACGCATCCACGGGTTGCTTGCGTTCCTGCTTCAAAGCATGCGTTTTAAGCTCAAAAAGCTTTAAAACAATTATCTTAATCAATTTACAAGAGTAGAACATGTAGAAAGATTTATCAATAGAATTTAGCACTAACTACCACATGATTTTCTATTTAAGCTCTATTTTTCTACGCGAGAGACAATAATAACTTGTATTTCTACAAGTTATCAGTTCTCCTTTCTATTTTCTTATGTTCTTTAGTCTTGGAATGTATCTGTAAGCCTTAACTCATTCTTAGTGTTGTTTGAGTTAAAGAAGTTAAGTACTAGCTTGTGGACTTCGTTAAATTTTGAGATGTTAGGAACAAGGTAGGCATGAATAAGTGAAGATTTGCTAGGCATGGAATTGAGGAAATTAGCTTGGGGCCAAAGGCATATTAATGTTTTAAGCCAAGTGGGCGTTAGGTGCGTTGAGATTGCCAAGAGGAAGAACCTCCAAGGGAAGAATGTAGGCGTTGAGGAAGTCTAGACCAAGAGGTAGGCATCCAACTTCTCTAAAATTTTGGATTAATTATCTCTTATTAATTAATTAAAAAGTGATTAGGTGGCAAACTAAGAAAAAATATGAAAAAAATGGAAGCAAGAGGTGGCAAGTGGAGGTTTTGCACGAGGAGTAGCTGAGGAAGTATAAATATGAGTTTGGAAGGAAAAGATCGATTTGCACATTCTACTCGAGCTAAAGGAGAGTTTCTTTCACCAAAATCATCCTTAACCAGTGTATTTGAAGTGTAAGGGTGCCAGAAGGAATTTCAATTGGGAAGATGATGGAAATTGTAAGAGAAGCAAAATGGTTCTAGTTTTTTAGCATGGTTGAGCAAGGGTTGGAGATTAGTGGTTTTCGAGTTGTTGAGTTTGATTTAGAAGGCTAAATTTAGAGGTAAGCTTAATAAGGGTTAATCTAGAGGTTGGTAAAAGAAATTGGTGTTTAAAATAGTTAAGAGTGTTAATTTTATTTGCTGAAAGTGTAAGTTGTTGTTAGGTGGAATGAAGTGGTTGTCGGCTAGAGGTTGAAGAAGATTGACGTGGAGGACTGTCAATGGTTTGGCAGTTGAGTGATGTTTGGAGGTTAGTGAGGTGAGTTGCATGCCTAGGCATGCAAACAGTGGCGCGCGAAAGTGTTTACAGCGTGGGCGGGTAACGAAGGTGTTGACAACCCAGCAGAAGTGTTAAGCCTTTGACACCGAGTGGACTAGACGCAAGCCTTTGCATGCGATCAAAGCCCAACGAGCAACAGTGTGACGCTCGACGCCTAGTGTCCGTGTGACGTTTGATCCTAGTGTTCGTGTACGTGGTCGATGCCCAATATGCACGTGCGTCTGCATACCTGTGCGTGTGTGTGAGAGTTGTTGCATACGGCCTATGCCTGGGAATATGTCTGCATGGGTGTGAGGCTGTGCTACCGGCGTATGTTGGTGTTCCGCCTAGCCTTGTTGTACACCTAATCATAACTCAAGCAGCCTAAGACTTTAGTCATTTTAGTTAGCATTGGTAAGTTGGTTCAAGAGTAAATTTGATTTAAGGGCATACATTATTTTTGTTAAGGGTTAAAGAAAGGACTAAAGGGAGTCTAACCAAAAATGATCTAATTTATTTTCAAGTTAAACTGAGATTTTCAAGGCATATAACCCAATAGGACCTAGCTACTAGTTGTGAGTGACAAACGATTACAAAGATTAATTTATTTTAATATTATAACCCTTTATTTTTAAGAAGAAGCTTAATGTTTAATGGTTTGAAGCATGATTTCTTTACTTATTTGATGGATGATTTGAGCATGTTTAATATGAATGTTTCAATAAATTTAAAAAAAAAAAAATAAACAATGATCTATCCATGCTTTTAACTGAAAGGAATGCTACAAAACTTTTACTTCAAAGGATTTAATGTACCCTAATAATGATAAAGGAAGGGACCCAATACTGGAGAACAAGGAGAAGGTATTTGGGTTGTCCAATATATGAGGTCTTTTGGACACACTTTGGCACACATAAAGGTTTTAGGCCGTGTGTTGGGGTGGTAGCCCTTTGGGGGTATTTCGATGTGCACATAGGAGAGATATTAACGTTGTTGTATTGAGATTACTCCACAACAACTAAGGTTGTTTTCAATGTTGAGAATATAGAGCTTACTCTACCTCAACTAAGGATTTAAGGATACAAATTTTTCTAAGAATTATTGTTTCCTTATGCTATATTTTCAAGAAGATTAAACTTTGCTTTCACATGATATTTTTCCTATTCAATAGATTTTTTACTATTAGTGTCACTTACTGGGCATCTCACCTCTCTCTTTTTCTAGTGTTGCTTTTCTCCCAGGTAGCTGAAGAGTTCCTAGTGTTTAGCCTATCCAGCCTAGTCCACTTCTGCTACAAACATCTAAACTATGTACGTATATACTAGCTTTAGGTGAACTATAAGTTGAAGGTTGTGTTGTGTATAGTTTTAGTGTTCGGTTTTATAACTCTTGTTGTAAATGTCTATAATTAAGTAGTGAAAGGTTTATTTGCTATGTCAATGGCTCAGGTGTTATATCGAGAAGTATAGTGCTATGTTTTGCTTAACTAACAGGTTGTCAGTTGAACAGGAAAGAAAGAACAGGTTGGCTAGTAAGTGTCGAAAGAGGGTCGATACTTGCTATCCTCACATCCTTTTCTAAGTTAAGAGGGAACTTAGGAGAGGGTGTGACAGTATCAAAACTCTTGCTCGTCGTTCATGAAGCCGATTATGGGATAAGGTATTGGTTCTAGCTTGGGTTGTTAGGATTTCTCCCCTTTTCCATGTAAACTTGTGAGAATTTGAACTTCGTTTATTTTTGTTATTTGATTTCCATTCAGAATTGATAGATTTTGATCATATTATCTTGTTGTTGTTAAATTGTATAATTTATTGCTTTAGATTGGCATGTGATAAGTGACATAGAATTATGTGTTAATCTTCAAGAAGCAATAGGTTTGATTAGCTTGTGAATTGTTGTCTAAGATGATTAACATTGGTCTAATCAACCTAGAAGGAAATAGGTTGAATGTTTAATCCAGGATTTTTCTATTAAATATTCAGCTTAACTTTGTCCTAGATCACAATGCAATTAGGCCAAATGGAATTTGCATGCTTCTCATCTATTCGCTTTAGACTAATTAGCTAATTAGGACGATTAAGTTGCTTCTCTAATTAACTTGGTTAAGTACAAGCAAATAACTTAAATCAAGTAATGAGAGTTCTACGATCAAGTAACTGAATTGGAAAAAATTCGAATCGAACCCAAGCTAGACATTTTTCTCATTGTTAAGAAATCTTGCTATCTCTATCTTTTATGCAATTTAGTTTATTGCAACCAAATTTATTTTCAAAACCCCCTCGTTACCTCAGGGTGTAAACAGTTTAATAGAGAAACCCTTTGGTTCCCTGTGTTCAATCTATACTTCCACTATTTCATTTTTTGTAAGAATGGATAATTTATTTGGTCCAGAATTAGGGACAAATTCCACTAGAGATTAAACTCTATGATAAATTGAAATTCCAAATCTATTCTTCAAACTACAAAAGCACAACAATATTTATACTAGTTGAAACTATTGAAGTCCATGTATGAACAACCATAAATGTAAAGAGATTAAAATACATTGATACATCTAATATTAATATGTGGATGAATTTAAATTTCTAGATTCATGAAGTCTCTTGGATGACCTTGAAGCTTGAAAGGTTGTCATTCTTCCACAAAACTTGGAAACTTCGCTTGGAAGTAAATATTTATTATTCCAGCTAGTCATGGTCAGTTATTTCCTTATCACTCAAGAGACGGAGGAAATGAAGAAGGTTGTATTGAAAAAGAGCAAGAGAAAAAAAGAGAAAAAATAGAAAAGTGTTAGGTCGTAGATTGAAACAGGGGAGAGGAAGAGAAAACAAAGGAGGGAGCCCGTGATGTGATGTAGATAAATGGTAAGACTTTTTCTTTTCTTTTTTTTCTTTTTTTTTTCTTTTTGGAAAAGCTAAGGTTACTAATGCAAAAATTTTCAAATTTCAAAGGTATTTTTGCAACAAAGTACTAACAGTTTCTATTTCATATGTGATAGTCAAGGCTTTTCGAAGGTCTTAATTCTCAACTAAATTTACCATTCTTACCAAATTCATAGTAGTTGAAGACCGAGTCAAACACAAAGAACCGAAGAATCTCTTAATTAAATGGTTAACAGATTGAGGTAATCAAGGGAAGAGTTTGATATTGATTGATTGCAAGTAAATTAAAATGCATAAAAGTAAGAGAGCATAGTCTATGGAAAACACCTAGCTTGGGTTTCCTATAAGTTTACTCGATCATCGAATTCTCCTAACTTAATTTGAGTATTTGTTTGCACTTAACCAAATTAATTAGAAGAACTAGTTAATCGCCCTAATTAACTAATTAGTCTTAATTGCATTAAGATCTAAGACAACGTTAAGTTGAATAATCAATTTTCAATCGCCTAATTAAATATTTGTTCCATCCAATCCTAGGTTGATTACAGCAATGTTTATCGTTATCAATTTACAAGTTAGCCTAACTTATTGCCTTTTGCAAATCAACGTACAATTACATGACTTAGGGGTTGTTTGCCGCATTGAGTTGAGTTCATATGTCTGGAGTTCTTATAACTATGGAGTTATATGTCTTTGAAGTTTATATGTGTAAGCACTGACTTATAATGCTAAGTGTTGGGACAAGGCAAGTGAAATTGTGGCCATGCATTGTTAGAGAAAAGTAGCGCAGAGTGAAAGAGTTAAGCATGGGCCAAGACTATGCGTTGGTGAAAACAAGAGGAGTATTGTTCTTTTGAGTGACCATGCATTGAAGGTGAAAATCACGAAGAGTTATGAGCTGAAGCCGTCACTTGCATTGGAAGAGAAATTTATCATTGGCGGGGAAGGAAGTGTTTTGAACAACTATGCGTTGGTGAGGTTGCATGCGTTAAGGTCTCCATGCGTTGGAGACGGACATAACTGATTGAGTTGTATGCGTTGAAGGTAGGAGGCATTGAGGACACCATGCATTGAGGGTGGCCGTCTGCTAAGGTCGTTGATGGTGGGCTGCGTTGAACGCCTTACCTTAAATTGAGAAGGAAACCCTGCGCGCCAGCCTGCATAAGAAAGTTAAGTCGGCAGTACATATAGGTGATTAAATTGAATATTTTATCATTTTTAGACATTTTTGAGAGCTTAAGTGTCACATCCCCTCCCTGATTACCTACTTAACCTGAAAGGAGATGTGAAGACAATATACATCACCCCTTTTGTGACGCATATTGCCCCATCTTACATAACTTCCTGCACAAACAATTCCATACGTATACATTCATAGAATTCAGCCATATTAACGCACGATCATAATATAGTAATCCTTCCTGTACACAGTACACTTTTATAACATATTCTCTCATAACCCACTTCTAAACAACTAACTCTACATGCCACTAGTGTTAAGTTATTTACACGTACAACAACGAGAAAATAAACTGTCTTTGGAAACTAGAAGCTTAAGTAGGGCAAGTTGGAGTAGGCAATGCACCAGGAACGTCCTTGCTACTTGGGAGGAAAAGAAAACATGGAAAACATGAGCTAAAAGCCCCGTGAGTGACTAATTTTGTAAAACTATCTTTTGTTCGAAAAACAGGCATGTTAAAATCATAATAACGCCATAAACGTAAACGTGATTCAAATAATCATTTCTGTAAAATCATAATTTCAACAACATAAACAAATCACATATGTTCATGCCAAAATGATCGTATACGAAAAACAGTTCATTCTCAAAACTTTTCCTTAGTTAGGGCGAAGTAAGACTCAACGCACCCGACGTCGAAAACAAGTAAGGCTCGATGCGAAGTAAAACTCAATGCATCAGCATATAACCTCTATGTGCACATAGGAATATGGCGGGTTGCCCAAGTACCTTCTATGAGTCCTTCAGTACTGGGTCCCGGAGAAACTCACATGCCTTCTCATGTCCTTCAGCATTGAGCCTTCTCTAAAACATTTTAGGAATCGATATTATATGTAAATAGTTCACATGAAAACCTTTCATGAAAATCAGGTATATCACGATAAACAACATTTCACGACATGCCATTCAACGTCTTATGGAAAACGTATAAAACGTGCCTTATGAACAATATCATCAAACATCATGCTTTTCAAGAAAACAATTCATCTCAAAGCCATATTTCATAAGAAAAACCAATCTAAACATTTTCAATAAATTCGTTTTCAAAGAAAGAAAAGTGTCACTCACAACTTGTCCTAAGGCCTTGAGCGGATTATATGCCTTTCCAAGCTCTTCTTGGCCTATAAATACACATTCCTCACGTTACGTTTTCCTTAAACTTCCTTTACATGATCATTAAACGTGCATACTTAAACTCTAATCATGATTCACCACTAAGACTCCCTTTCTTTCCTAAAATACACATAATAAGTGAGATTCTATGTCACTAGTGAGATTACCAACGAGATTTCACCTTACTAGCGAGTTTACTAACGAAATTACACAACCGGTCACGGCACTAGCGACACCAGCATGAGCGATACCAGCGACACTACCTGATGAGCGATACTGAGCGAGAGCCAGTGATATTTGTGAGAGAAAATCCTCCTTTACACGACCAGCGACACCAGTGTCGCTACTCCCGCTCCAATTATCAGCGTTACCTGCTTCCCAATGGCAACCGACAGCAGAGTTTCCTCCTTTCCTATTTGTTCTCACTTCTATCAATTCAAAGTCATATTTTCAGCCAGATTTAGAACTTCTTTCCTTCTAACAACTTATAGAGAAACATGTTTTCTAGCTTACCTCAAAATTTCGTGGCTTAACTCGTCCTGGTTCATCAGATATTGCAAGTTTTCTCTCGTGCTGCTCCAGATTGCACAGAAATTTCGTATCAGTAACTTCCAGGTAAAAGTTTACATGTTTCTAATCCATTTCAACTCAAGCATCATTCATAAAAGTTGTTCAAAATTGAGCTAACTTACTAACCTTAAAATTTTAACCCAAAATTCAGTCTCTTCAGCTCGATATTCACCAAACACCAGACCTGGTTCGAGCTGCGCAACAGCATATGAAGCTTCTATTTCAGCTTCAGTCTTACCATGAAATCTTCCAAAACCTTGCACGAAATTGCCCTAGAACTCTTCTTCAACCTCTCCACTACGTGCAGCTAAAAAATAGCATAAACTTTTGTTTGGAAATGAGTAGAATGAAGTCGGCAAGATTTTATATCCAATGAAAAGTTAAAAACCGACTTATGCTTTCTTCTCTTTTTCTTTTTCTTCTCTTTTCTTCTTTTAATTTCCTTTTTCTTTTGTCTTCTTCCCCTTTCTGGTTTTTCCTCTTTCTTCTTTTCTTTTTCTTTTTTTTTTCTTTTTTTTTTTTTACAATATGAAATTATTAATACTAATTCGCTTAAAGCTTTTGAACGTGCTTACCAATTAGGTGCTTACATTAAGTCGGTTCCATTTTTTAGACGAACTACAAGTGAAGGTAGAAGAAGGTGTTCTTGTGGATTTCGGGTAGAATTTTACTCGTTTTGATATCAAAATATAAGCTGGAACAGCACGTTATTAGTGGACGCATAAGCTGGACAGTATCAGATGTTTAGAGTGAAACGAATCAAGGAGACCGAGTCTAAGGCTGAAATTTTAAGGTTTGTAAGTTAACTCAATTCTAAACAACTTTTATGAAGGATGCCTGAGTTGAAATGGAATAGAAACATGTAAAATTTTAGCTGGAAGTGACTGATAAGGAATTTCTGTGCAATCTGTAGTAGTGCAGATGAATCTAGCAATATCTGACGAACAAGGACAAGTTAAGCTACAAAAATTTGAGGTAAGCGAGAAAAGATATTACTCTACAAGTGTGTAGAAGGAAAGAAGTTCTAAATTTGGCTGGAAATTATGATTTGTAATAGATAGAAGTGAGAATAAGAGGGAACGCAGAAGCTGTGGAAGATAAGTATTGCTAGACTGCAAATGAGAGTTTAAGCATGAGAAGCGAGACGGGTAACACAGGTGTTGCTAGAAGCCTTGCGTCTCACAATTCTCACTGGGTCTCCCTGGATCTCGCTGATCAGGTGAGTGTCGCTAGTCTTGCTCACCCTGGTATCGCTAGTGGCGTGTAGTGTAGTCCAGTCTCGCTAGTGATCTCGCTAGTAGAGTTGAATCTCGCTCATTAAGATTTATTGATCAAATATGAATGGTTAAAGTTTATTTGATTATGGAAAGGAAGTTTAGGGAAGCTTAACCCAAGAAATGTGTATTTTTTAGGCTAAGAGGAGATAGAAAAAGCGTATAATCCATTCAAGGCCTAGAAAAGAGTTGTGAGTGACACTTCTTTCCTTGTTTCAATAAATCTATTGTACATATTAGTTTGGTTTTTCTTATTTATTAATGTTTTTGCTAAACGATATTGAAAAGCAAATTTATGGATTGATATTGATTTATGAAATGCCCTATTTTCTTATGAAAGATTTGACTATGAACTGTTTTGTACAAAGTATTGTATTAAATTAAAGGAAAAATGTTTTAGAGGAGGCTCAATGCTGAAGGACATGAGAAGGCATGTGAGTTTCCCCGAGACCCAGTACTGATGGACATGGAGAAGGTACTTAGGCAACCCGCCATGTTCCTATGTGCACATAGAGGTTACATGCTGGTGCGTTGAGTCTTGCTCCACATCGAGCCTTATTTGTTTTCGACGTTGAGGCGTTGAGTTTTGCTTCGCCTCAACTAAGGGAAAATTGTTGTAACCGTACTATTTTACTTACGAAATTGCTGAAAAACCATGTATGACTTGATAAGGGCATTTAAATGTGATTTAATCAATGAAAATGTGATGAATTCTATGTTTTACTCATATTATCAGATTTTGTTTAAATCCTGATGATTTCGAACTAAAGATGGTTTTACAAAATTATTCACTCACAGGGCTTTTAGCTCACTCTTTCCATGTTTTCTTTTCCTTCTAGGTAGCAAGGACGTTCCTGGTGCATTGCCTACTCCAACTCACCCAGCTTAAGGTTCGAGCTTCCAGAAAATTGTCTTGTTTTGTAAAGTTGCTTGTATGTAAAACCTTATATAGGTGGCATGTAGACCTAGTTGTACATTTACTGGGAGTTGAAACATGGTTTTGTATAAGGGCTTTATGGAAGAGTTGTATTCTGAATATAATTTCCTATACGTTATGGTTGATATATATATTAAGAAGTGTTATGTATGTTGTAAACAGTATAAGACAAGTGTGTTAATTGATGGTATGTGTCACAAAAGTGGTGATGTCCCTAATTACCTACCTAACCTGGAAAGAGATGTGAAGACAATAAACATCACCCCTCTTGTGACGCATATTGTCCCACTTTACATAACTTTCTGTATTAACTTTTCATACGTATACATTCATAGAATTCACCCATATTAACGCATGATCATAATATAATAATCCTTCCTGTACACAGTATACTTTTATAACATGCTCTCTCATAACTCACTTGTAAACAACTAAATCTACATGCCACCAATGCTAGGTTATTTACACATACAATAACGAGAAAATAAACTATTTCTGGAAACTCGAAGCTTAAGAAGGGCAAGTTGGAGTAAGCAATGCACCAGGAACGTCCTTGATACCTGGGAGGAAAAGAAAAACATGGAAAACGTGAGCTAAGAGCCCCGTGAGTGACTAATTTTGTAAAACCATATTTTGTTTGAAAACAGGCATGTTAAAATCATAATAACACCATATGCGTAAACGTGATTTAAATAATCATTTCTGTAAAATCATAATTTTCAACAATGTAAACAAGTCACATATGTTCATGCCAAAATGATCGTACACGAAAACAGTTCGTTCTCAAAACTTTCCCCTTAGTCAGGGCAGAGCAAGACTCAACACACCCGACATCGAAAACATCCTTAGTTGAGGCAGAGTAAAACTCATTGCACTCAACGTCGATAACGATCCTTAGTTGGGGTGGAACAAGACTCAACACACCCAACGTCACAACCTCTATGTGCACATAGGAATATGACGAGTTGCCCAAATACCTTCTCCATGTCCCTCAGTACAGGGTCCCGAGGAAACTCACATGCCTTCTTGTGTCCTGTAGCATTAAGCCTCCTCTAAAACATTTTAGAAACCATTATTATACGTAAATAGTTCACATGAAAACCTTTCACGAAAAAACAGATATATCGCGATAAACAACATTTCACAACATGCCATTCAACGTCTTATAGAAAACGTATAAAACATGCCTTATGAAACAATATCATTAAACATCATGCTTTTCAAGAAAACAGTTCATCTCAAAGCCATAACTTATAAGAAAAACCAAACTAAACATTTTCAATAAATTTTGTTTTCAAAGAAAGAAAAGTGTCACTCACAACTTGTCCTTAGACCCTGAGCGGATTATATGTCTTTCCGAGCTCTTCTTGGCCTGTAAATACACATTCCTCACGTTACGCTTTCCTTAAACTTCCTTTACATGATCATTAAATGTGCATACTTAAACTCTAATCATGATTCACCACTGAGACTCCCTTTCTTTCCTAAAATACACATAATAAGCGAGATTCTATGTTACTAGCAAGATTACCAACGAGATTTCACCTTACTAGCGAGATTACTAACGAAATTACACAACAGGTACACGGCACTAGCGACACCATAATAAGCGAGACTAGCCAGACTACCTGAGGAGTGATACCGAGCGAGAGCCAGCGAGATTTGCGAGAGAAAAACCTCCTTTGCACGACCAGGAAGACTAGTGTCGCTACTCACGCTCCAATTCCTTAGCGTTACCCGTTTCCTAACGACACCCGACAGCAGAGTTTCCTCCTTTCCTGTTTGTTCTCACTTCTGTCAATTCAAAGTCATATTCTCAGCCATATTTAGAACTGTTTTCCTTCTATAAACTTGTAGAGAAACATGTCTCCTAGCTTACCTCAAAATTTCGTGGCTTAACTCGTTCTGGTTCGTCAAATATTGTAAGTTTTCTCCACACTACTCCAGATTGCATAGAAATTTCGTATCAATAACTTCCAGCTAAAAGTCTACATGTTTCTATTCCATTTCAACTGAAGCATCCTTCATAATAGTTGTTCCGAATTGAGTTAACTTACTAACCTTAAAATTTCAGCCCAAAATTCAATCTCTTCAGCTCGATATTCACTAAACACCAAACCTGGTTCGAGCTGTGCGACAGCAGATGAAGCTTCTGTTTCAGCTTCAGTTTTACCATGAAACCGTCCAAAACCTTGCACGAATTTGCCCTAGAACTCTTCTTCAACCTCTCCACAATATGCAACTGAAAAATAGCGTAGAAATTCGTTTGGAAATGAATAGAATTGAGTCGGCAACATTTTCTGTCCAATGAAAGGTCATAACCGACGCTCCATCCTTATCCTTCCTTTCTTCTTCTTTTTCTTTTTCTTCTCTTTTTTTTTTTTTTTTTACTTCCTTTTTCTTTTTTTTTT
>QLSR01000318.1:683839-710019 GCA_031780015.1 Citrullus colocynthis
TTTTTTTTTTTTTTTTTTTTTTTTTCTTTTCTATGAGTCTTTTAAAAGTTTCCCACGGGTCGCTCTTCCTACTCCTTAAAGTCTTAAGCATGATTATCAAGTCAAAGCAAGTATAGCCTTTTTTTTTTTTTTTTTTCTCTCTCTCTTTTAATACAATAAAAGGTACAAAAATTCAAATCACAAGCTTTTTAGTTGCTAACACATTTATATGTCAGTTGAATTATACTCGCTTTGGCAAGTAAGCATAGCTCGATTAACACACAATATGTGTTAACCACTAAAAATGATTGTAATTGTTTTGTAGAATCACTTTTATAGTTTTCGAAGTCAATGGCAATTGGCAAATACACCTTCAATTTTCATTACATATTGACCTTTTCTTATGTCCATAACTTTTTTTATTTAGAATTGAATATATGCGTTTCCAATATATACAGTATAATATTGAGCAAATTGCAAAAACCACCCCTAAAATGTGGTAGTGGTTACAATTACACTGTCAAACTTTCAATTGTAAATATTAGACCCCTAAACTTCTACAAGTGTTAAAATTGAACCTCAAACTTACAATAATTGTAGAAATTAGACCCACAAATGATGAAAACTGAACCTCAAACTTATATAAATGTTACAATTTATACAATTATATAAGTTTGAATGTCTAATTTGACCCAATTTTAACACTTACATAAGTTTGAGGGTCAATTTTTAAAATTAAAAGTTTGGGTATAATTGCTACTATTACCATACTTTAAGGGTGGATTTTGCAATTTGCCATAAAATATTTGATGAAATATACAAAATATTATTAACATGAACATAAAATTACTAATTAATTTTTCTTTAACTTATTCAAAAAATAATATTGCACTTATTTGTTGATTTGACTATCCTCTAAAAAGTTCATGATTTTTGCAAAAATTCGGATAGGGAAAATGTTGTTAACCTTTACGTGACAATAATGGTTGAATTTATAATTTGAGAAACAGAGGATCTGCAAAACAAAGAAAAATGACTCCCTGCTAAGATTAGAGATAGAAAACTATGAATAGAGAAGTGTCAAAAGCTCAAGTTCCAATTGAAATTCCAATTATTCGAATTGCCTCATATGGAATTATGATCATATATTTATCAGGAGAATCACCTGAACCTTTTCTTATCATACACAAGTTAGGATTAGTTTTGATTGGTTCAATATTTAGTTGGGTATGGATTTATTTGAGTCTTAATCCAGCCTCTTTTATTAGCCATTTAGCATATTTCATCAACTCCAATATCATCTACAACATGAGCCCCCACTCCCAAATTGGAATTCACGATTCAACTTTTTAATTGGATTCTTGGAGATCAATCTAGAAATAATATTTTCTAAAGCACACAATTGTACAAAGGGAACAAAGAATTATAAGAAAACAACAATGTCATGCATGATTTGGTTATGGCAGACGGCATTCGTCGTCCAATTTCGTGCCAAATAAAGAACCGTACTTACCAGATCCATAGTAGTGGCAAGGACAAGTCGAACACAGGAAGCCCTAGAATTTCTCAATCAATAATCTAACAGTTTAAGGTAACCGAAGGGGGGTTTTGTGATTGTTTTGCTTGAGAATAAAATTTGAATCGCATAAAATTGAAGAGAAGGTTGTGATAATAGTCAGAAAAAATTCCTAACTTGGGTTATCATGGAATTTTCATTATTCGATATGTTTAATCATCGAATCATCATCATCGAATTTAATTTTGCTTGCACCTAATCAATTTAATTGGAAAAGCTAGTTAGATTGTTCTAAATGACTAATTAGCACAAGAGTGACTTGATGAAAGGTATGTGAATTCAACTTGATCCCAATTGCATTAGATTCTATGGAATATTAGGCGAAATATTCCACCGGAAAGACCAAAATTAAATATTCTTTTGATTCAATCTTAGGTTGATTAGAACAATATTTATCGTGTTAGATTCGCAAACTAATCTAACCTATCGCTTCCTAAGGATCAACATACAACCAAGTGTGACGAATCGTATGTCAATCTAAAACAATGATCATAGTATTCACAAGCGTCCAATAAAATGATCGTAATACATTAAAACTCAGAGTTGAATCACGCAAACAATAGAATTCAGTTCAAAAACTCACAAACACATAAAAGTAGAAGAAAATTCCTCAAACCTAAGTTAGAACTAGATACCTTAGCCCATAATCAGCATACCAATTAATTGGGAGGAGTTTCAATGCATAAACAGACCAAGAGGATGTAGAAAATTGAGTGAATTCGAGTTCTAGTCGACTGCTCTCTGAATAATCTAACTTAAAAATGATCATTCGTATTTATACAATAGTTGGAGCACCGCCGCGCTGTCTACATTTCACAGAATCTAACCGTGAATGGCCATGGCATGGCACCAAAGGGCACCGCTGCACTGCTCCATAGGGACAATATGGTAAATTTGGTCTTCTCTTTCCCAGTTGATACAATTAAGCTCCATTTTGGCTTGTTTTATCTTCGTTCCATCGTTGATGCCCAGTTCTACCTATTAGGTGCTCAAAACCTACAAAATAACATTTTTAACACATTAAATTGAGTTAGTTGAGAAAGATGACACATATTAGATGCTACCAAGCACCCTCAACTTAATTCTTAATGGTCCTTGAGCAAGTTAGAGTAAAACACACAATCACAAAAAATCATGCTCACTCAGCTATGCACGGTTCATTACTGAAGTCTCAAGTCTCCTAAGATTCAACTTGCACTCATCAATGAGATCAAATCATAATCAATCAATGAAGAACAATTTAAAATTTATTCTAAATCTATTCATGCAAGGGTGAGTTCAAAGTCTTTCTAATTAGGCCGGTGCTACCTGGAATGGCATTAAATAACTTTCAATTTGTTTTCCCCTACACTAGCTCATGCACCAATCACAAGTGCCAAAAAAAAAAAAAATCAAAGCGGTAATATATCAATTGAGGTGCCTAAATTTAAACTCTAAGGACGTCCTAAACTTGCATTTATTTTATCTGGGCATATTAGCTTTCATACATAATTGCAAGGAACTATCTCACTCTTTTCTCGCTAGTGTCCTAACTAATCATGGCAAAGGTAACTCTTTCTACCCCTAGTCATACATACCATTACAAGTTCATTTTTCTTTTAGTTTCTTTCATGGTATTTTCTTTTCAGCACAACATTCTTTTTCTGCAGATTTTATCAAGCAGGCATATAATTATTTTGACTTCTCAGTATTACATTACAACCTACCATGCAAGATGAATCAGTAAGGCCTATTGGAGTGACACAAAAATACAAGCTAAGAAATACAATTCTAAGCATGTGAGACCAAATATAGGCAGACAAAGTACTTCAGTGTCGATGAAATTAAATTAGAATTTTTTTTCAAAGGGCTAAACATCATAATTAGTCATCTAAAACATCATTTCATGCAAGTCAAAACACAAGGGAGTGCGTCATCAACTGGTCATCATAACGAACCAAGCAAAGCATGAGGAAACAAGCAATTCAACACAAAAATAGCTCGAGCTCAAATGCTCAAGGGCTCCAGCCAGAACAGAAGCATACCCCCCCACCCCCCTCCAACTTAAAATCTAACATTGTCCCCAATGTCATAAAGAATTAAAAATAAAGGATAAAATAAAAGGCAAATAGAAATCTTCCTTGGAATTTGGCACAAAGGATGACGGTGATGTCAGGCTCACACACTCTCAATCTCCATAGTGGGATACAAAAACCTAAGAATGAAGTAGAATTGAAAAAATTAGGTTCAATAAAAAAAAATAAACAAAAAGAAAACAATAAAAATGTAAATAGCGTAATTTTTTAAAGTCGTTATACTCGACCGTGTTCAGCTACATCATCCATATTCTGAGGAGATTGCCGCATCCTTATCCAACACCTCCCAACTTAGGGTGTTAACCACTATCCTAAAAATCATAGAACTAGAACACATGGGATTAGTGGTAGAGGAATAATTAGAAACATAAAATTTTTCATATTTTTCTCTGTGCTTTAGGGTTAAAGACCCTTATCCACATCGATCACTGCCTTAGCGGTCTTTAAAAAGGGTCTCCTTACAAATATAGACAGATCACAAGCAGAAGAAGAAGAATTCACATCTACATTAAGTACATAGAAATCAGTAGGGAAAGTTACGTCATTGACTCTAACAAGCATATCTTTCACTAACCCAATTGGCCTAACAAGAGAATGGTCAGCTAATTGCACTAAAATATCAGCAGGGTATAGAATATGGGATTGAAAATCAGCATACACAGGGGCAGGCATTATATTAATAGCATACCCTAAATCTAGCATGGCACGTGTGAATTTTCTAGCACCTATTTGACAAGGTATAAAAAAACGTATCTAGGTCCTTTCGCTTAACAGGTAAATTACCTGGAAGGACTACCTCATGTCTAACCTTTTCCTCTTGTTTTTTCCTCTCAATGAGGACCTCAACCCAAACCTTTTTACCTTTTGTAGTAGAGCTCTTGTCTCTTGACGGCTGGACAAATTTCACCTCATCCTCTTGTTCAACTTCCTTAGCAATCGCCAATCTACTAGGTAAAGGAGCAATAGGAACGTAAGAGTTTAACTTCAGAGGCGGATTGAATCTTACATCACGTCTCCTTGACAAGGAGGTCCTATTTCCTAAGCTCCCACAATCACATCCATAACAGGTTTAGCAGCCAGCTCATCAACAAGCAACGGGGAGCTCTCCATGCAACTCACAGAGGTGATAGCACTGACATTACACACATGGGACATAGGCTGGGAAGGAAGCTTTCCATGTTGTGTCTCCAACCTGCTGACAGCATCAGCTAACTAGGAGATTTGGTTGAACATACTCTATATGTGTGAGGTGGTGGTCTAAATGGACTGCTCCTATGTAAGCCCCGTACTTGTCATTGAGAGAAGGTAAGCAAGAAGAAACTATGGGACAGGTATTGAGTAAAGAAAAATTGGCCGAGTTATGTGAGAGCAAAAATGACTAAGTGTTGGCCATGTGATGGGTGATTATGCGTTGAGGGTGTGTCTAAGCTTGACAAGAGTTGCCGTTGGTAGGCATGCGTTGAAGAGGGCAGCTCAGCATGGAAGTAGATATGAAGGAAGGAGGGTGCAATAGGCATTAGTGGAAGTATGCGTTGAAGGCTACTAATTTTACTATGTGTTGGAAGTTGGTATTGCTATGCGTTGAGATGGCCTATGCGTTGAAGGATGGTATGCATCGGGCATAGAAAAGTGGCCGAGAGGGCCATGCGGTAGTCGGCTATTCGACGTTGGGCAATCAGTGGCATGGTAAGTTGAGGCTATGCGTTGCCGAAGCCATGCGCAGAAGGTTGCGTTGGATAATTCAAGAAGGAAGATGATGGTAGAGCTGGTAAGTCGGTGATTTATATTGACATATAAGTGAGTGCATCGAAAACTAAAACCCTTTTTGGACATATTTTCAAACTCAGATTGACTCCATTTCGTAGACAAACAACGAGGAGAGGTGGAAGAAGGTGTTTATATCGAATTCAAGTAGAAACCAGATCATTTTCATGGTGACTTTGAAGCTGGAACCAGAAGCTTGATGGTTGCTGATAAATCTGGACACCAATCGATATTTTAAGGAGAGTGAGTTGAGGAAGTTGAAGCTAGGACTGAAACTTTGAGGTTAGTAAGTTGATTTAATTCTTAGCAACTTTCATGAAGGATGTTTAAGTTAAATCCAAGCAAAAATGTGTTGATTTCTAGGAGGAAGTAATGGAGTTGAACTGCAAGACAATTCAAGGCAGTCGAAGTTATTTGGGAATAATTCTCAAACGAAGACGAGTTATGGTCAGAAATTTTGAGGTAAGCTAGGAAACTCACTACTTTACAAGATTGTAGAAGAAAGGAAGTTCTGATTTTGGCTGTAATATGGTTTTTGCAGGATAAAGAAGGAGTTAGAAAGAAAGGAAGGAAGCAGTGGTATCAGGTGTCGTTACGACAGTGGTATCGCTAAGGAGCTGGAAAGTGAGCACCGGAACGAGTGTCGCTGATAAATGCAAAGAGCTTTGCGTCTCACAACTCTCGCGGAAGTCTCGCTAGGTATCACTCCTTAAGGTAATCTCGCTAGTCTAGTTCACTCCGGTTTCACTAGTGCAGTACCTAGTGGTGTGAATTTCGCATAGTCTCGCTAGTGACATAGAGTATCGCTAGTTATGAATATTTCGAAAAAAAAAAGTCCCGGTGATGGAGTGAGAATGGTATATGAATATGCATACTTAATGATTATGGAAAGGGAGTTCAAAGAAAATCTAATGTGAGAAATGTGTTTTTACAGGCCAAGAAGAGCTCGGAAAAGCATATAATCCGCTCGAGGCCTAAGACAAATCGTGAGTGACTTTCTATTTCATCCAAGGATTATTTCTGACATTGTGCAAGTGAAAACGAGTATGTTATATGAACTCCTGTATGCGTGTTATCTAAATGCAACCCACGACCGAAGGACCATGTGTGAAGGCCTATGGGGATATGATATATGATACACAGTGCTGAGGGACCATGAGTGAAGGCACTTGAGAAATTGATTGAGATGGATTCCAATGCCGAGGGACCTTGTGAGAAGGCATATGGAAAACCAGTACATGATAGCTCGGTGCTGAGGGACCACGAGTGATGGCACTTGAGCAGTGGATTAATATGGAACTCAGTGCTGAGGGACAATATGAGAAAGCACTTGAAAGTTGAAACGCCGAGGGACGAAATGTGAAGGCGTGTGAATATATGAATAATAGGAATTGAATTATGAGGTTAATAGCGTTGAGTCTTGCTCCGTTATCTCTTGGAAAGATATTTATGTTATATTGTTAAATGGTATGAGTGACCTAGGAATCTGTACTAATAAAATATATAGTAGTTATTATGATCAGTATTAACTCAAAAATTAAATTGTAATGAGATAACTTAGTCACTCATTGGGCTTTAGGCTCACGCTTTCTTGTTTATTGTTGTTCATTTCAGGTAGCGAGCGTGTCTGGGACGCCTAGCCTACAGAAGATCCTCGTATGGGCTTACTTTGCATTAGTTCTCTGGGATAGTTGTAAATACTCAGTTTATGTACATGTTTTTGTCATACATGATCCTTGTAGTATATTGAGAGTGGGTTTGTATAGTGTGCAGAGTAAATACCTGTTATGATAAATTATGAGTTGAGAAATCTGAATTTAGAATTTATGTTTAACTTATGATGTTCATTAGCATAAAGCTTTGTATAATTGATCTGGTACTGATTTATGTTTCAAGATATATGATGACGAGTGTGTTTAGGTCGCACCTACTTCTAGGTTAGGAAGGAAATCTGGGAGGGGGTGTGACATCCTAGGTATGCTGGATCTGCGTGGTGGACTCCGCTAAGTGCTTCACCATATCCTCAAGTCGGGTCCCTAAACTGCTTTGGCCTTGACTTCCCTGACTGCCCCAACAGTTGTAGTTGTACATCTCCCCACCTTGTTGATTGCCAGCATAACTGACCTCAGCTACAGGTTCATAGAACTATTACCTGGTAGCAAAGACCTGTTTCATAAGAGAAGACAGTTCAGAACGTTTAGCTCTAATCTCACTTACCTCTTGTGAAGATGTGACGTTGTCGGGAGCTCTCATCCCGAACTACCAAGCATTCTCTGTCATTGTGGATATGAGCTTTCTGGTCTTAGTGGTACTTCTATCAGTAGGGACAATCATTTCATAGAGGTATTGGATCAGGTGTGCATCGAAGATCTGGTGGTTTGGGAAACTAGCGCACAGGCGTTTGAACCATTCCCATTACTCGAATAAGGTCTCACCAGCTGTCTGAGAAATCCAGTATATTTCCTTCCTTATCCGTGCAGCTCGTGAGGCAAGGAAGAAATTCTTCAAACTTGGCTCTTCATCTCCTTCCATGTGGTCATGAAACTAGCAGGAAGGAAGTAGAGTCAATCCTTGGTGTCATCCTTCAAGGAGAATGGGAAGGCTCTGAGGTTCATTTGCTTCCCGATCACATCATGAGGCCTCATCCCATCGCACACGATGTGGAACTCCTTCAGGTGCTTATGTGGTCACCTGCACGTATAGAAAAGGTTGGAAGTAAGTGGATTAATCTCGATTTCAATTCAAAATTACATGTCGTGGCGGGATAACTAATGTAGAGGGGTTGTTGGTCAACATTTAGGGCCAAGAGGTCCCTCAGCGTGCACTCCTCAAGATGCGCCATCGTTCCTTCTTCTTCTTCTTCTTCTTCAACAAACTCCTCGAATTTGCCTTTTTCACTGGTAAGATCTTCTGAAGCTCTTCGTTCCCTAGCTTCCCTCCTACGTTGTCTTTCCTCTCGTCCAAGCTCTACAAAATACAACAAAGAACTTTGATCCTAGGAGGATCAGGTCATACAAAGGAGGAAAAATTAAAGAAAGATAACGAGCTAAGAACTTTTCAAAAGAGAAATTACTTGGTTCCTCGGAAACGGCGCCAATTTGCTAGATAGAACTCAATTTCGTGCCAAATAAATAATCATACTCACAAAAACTGTAGTAACAGCAAGAGCGAGTTAAACACAAAGAGCAGTAGAATTTCTCAATTAATAATCTATCAGTTTAAGGTAGCCGAAATGAGGGGTTTTGTGATCGTTTTGCTTGAAAATAAAGTTTGAATTGCATAAAGTGCCCAACTCATAATTGGCGAATTTTACCAGTGAAAAAGGTTTAATGTAGTATAAAGTGCACTCTATCAAATGGGACCCTAATACTACATTAAAAATGGCTGAATGGTTAAAGTGCCCAACTCATAATTGGCGAATTCGTAGGTTCAATTCCTACTAGATGCACGCTAATGGGACCCTCCAATAAGTCTATTGAAATTGGCTCTGTATCGATGGAATCTTATCATCCATACATAGCGAATTGGTGTGGTATATTCATATCATAACATACGACAGTAAGAACTAGCATTCTTATTGAGACTTGAACTCATAGGGAAGAAAATTTATGGATGGAATCAAATAGTTCACATGGGCGTATGGTAAATTTGGCCTTCTTTTTCCCGGTTGATGCAATTAAGCTTCATTTTGGTTTGTTTTACCTTCATTATGTCTCCAATGTCCCATTCTACTTATTAGGTGCTCAAAACCTACAAAATAACATTTTCAACACATTAAATAGTATAACGATCCTGAGTTAACTTGAGAAAGATAGCACATATCAGGTGTTATCAGTTATTAACTAAATAACATGAGATTTAGACAAGCTTCCTATCAATTTTTAATGTAGTATTAGAAAATTTTGAGTTTGAAATAAAATTTCTATGAGGTTTTATGATTTGGTAGCAATCTTCAACATTGAAAAAATGGTTTTTTTTCCCTCCAATATAAGCCACTAGTATCTTGAATTCTTTTGATGATCTTATTTGTTTTAGCTTATGGGTTTGTCTTTTTATTGGTTTATTACTAGGGGATGAAATTCTCCAATATCTTTTACCATAAGACTTTTCTTAAGGGAATTAAATCCCAACGGAAGTGTGTGATCACGTTCTTTCATTTATTGAAAGAATTAAAAATACAAAAAGTAAAGAAAAGGTTAAGCATCATACCTTTGCCAATCTATAATTCTTGAAACGATAATCTTCTCCTTGTAGTCTTTCTTTTCCAAGAGATCTTCCTCGTTGTGACTCTAGCAAGGATCCGGTTTGTTGGAACCACTTTTGAAAGAATGGGAAGAAGAATTTTCTTAGAATTTTTCTAAGAAAATTGGAAGAATTAGTAGAGGAAGATTTTTAGAGAAATCGTAAAGATTATTCTCTTAGAGAGTGTGTTCTATGAAGGCTCCCAAGGGCCCTATTTATAGAACTTATGGGTTATTCCTATTCCTATTAGAATAAACCCTCTGCAGAGATTTTAAATCAAATATTTAATAATATCTAATAATAATAAATATCTACTCAAATAATATCTCATATTAAATGGTTTAAAATATTTAAATCTTATTTAAATATTTATTTTCTGCAAAATCTTTGATTTGAATCTCATCCAAATTAAAATCCAATTCAAATCAATTAATTAATTCTCCCTTTATTTATTTTCTACAGAATCTTTAATTTAGATCTCATCCAAATTTAATAATTAATTATTTGAATCCAATTCAAATTAATTGATTAATTCTCCCTCTATTTATTTATATGGATTTTTAAATAATTAATTATTTGAATCATATTCAAATAAATTAATTATCCATATTATAAAGTTATAATTAATCACATTCAAATAAAATTTATAATAAAACATGCAATTAATTGTATTCAATACAATTAATATTTTCCCTCATAAATTTAAACATGTCAAATTTTTCTTTCAACATAGTTCATCCTTGTTGGTCCATGATGAGCTAGCAAGGGGACCTTATGTACCTACAGATCTGAAGGTTCAACGATATGAGATTAATCAACTAAACTCATTAACTACATTAATCAATATTCGTTAACGGTAGGTACACTCCACTAAAGACACACAGCTGCATTCTTCTCACTATAGATATATTTCTGTGTCCATGGATATAGACCAATAATAACAAATTAGTCCTTCACAAGTATTCGTAACACCAGTTGGGTCAAATTACCATTTTACGCCTAGGTTACTTCTAAATCCTTAAGTACCAGTGTTCCTCTAATGAACAACATATTTACGGTCCAACCATTAAATTGAAACCCATCTCGAGCCAGTGAGAGGTAAGGCCCTTTGCTCAAGTCCCAAAGACACCACTTAAGGGAACACTCATCTACTTATCATACAAATGGGAATGAGTGAATTCCATGTTGAATAATTATGTCTCTAGTGCCCAACTCGGTCTTGTCCCCAAGATGATAGGCATATTGAGTCAGCAAACAGCCACTCTAACCCATACAAATCAAAGGACAATCCCCTCGTGGACAGGAGTTCATAATATACTCAGGATTAAGACTAAGTTGCCTAGGTCATCCTATTGAAATAAAAACCTAACTAGTCAAAGGAGTTACATCTAGTGATTACTATTTCGTGGTCTGGTCTTATGCAAACTCATTGCATAGGATACCCCCACTTGCATGTCACCTACATAAACTCGTTAGATCATTGCGTTTGTATCAAATACAAAGTGGGTCGTATCCATAGTGTTACCAGGATAAGATACCCAACCTTATCCCTATATTAAAGACTCTTTAGACTATATCTTGAATATTGATCTCCATATGTTCCCACATAAAGTTCATGACTCATCAAATAGCCTAGGATGTTACTATATTGGATTTAGGTTTATTAAAACGAAACAAACAAAAGCAATCAATAATGCTTATTGAAGTAACACATCAATAACTCTTTATTAATGATTTAATGATTGTTAAATAATTACATTTATAATCTACAAGTTTTAGGGCATAAAACTCAACATTTTCCTACGTAAGGTTTGTCATTTCTTTAATTTATGGCTATATGGATATAAATTTCTCCAACATCTTTTACCATAAGAATTTTTCCACCTACAATTTGTTATTTCTTTTATACCTATAAATGTGAAATTTCCTAATGCCCTTTGCTATACTGTGAACAAATTCAACTAGCTGGTCTTGATTTTTTGAACTTTGGAATACTAGAGTAGAGAGAGTACTTTTGTTCCTATAGACAAAGCTAACTATTGATGTTAACATTTGGATAAAGAAAAACACACTTGATCTTTATGTAGCAATAATAATAAATTTGTAATTTGGAAGAGATGACATATGAAACAAAGAAAAAGAGCTAATGTCAAAGTTAGAGATGGAAAACTATAGAGTGAAGAAGAATCAGAAGCTTAAGTTGGTCCAGATTGGTCCAGATGATCAAGTACCAGTTCAAGTTACCACATATGGAGTTATAATAATGTATTTATTGAGAGAATGACCTGGTGTTTATTTTTTCCTCTTAGAATTAGGAATAAGATAGAGATAGATTTTTTCTTATTCTACACAAGTTAGGATAAGTTTTGATTGGCTCAATGATAAGTTGGCCATGAATTTATTTGAGTCTGAGTCCAACCTTTTTTCCTAGCTTTCGGCATATTTTTGTCAGGTCCAATATCAACTACATCTTTTTTTCACAAATTTCTATCAATGTTTTACCGATATGGCCATGACATCTTTTTTAAAATCAAGAACTCAAGGTACAGAATAAAATGAAAAAATACCTTAGCATTCACTACTTTTGTAAGAACAACAATTGCAGGAATAGAGATTGAACCTTTAACTTAAAAGGATAGAGTATAGGTCAATTACCATTGAGTTAAACTTATCTTGACCCTTAATCTTCACTATTCTAAATTAAACTTGCCTAGAACTAAATCTAGAAATTATATCAACTTTCAGAGCCCAATTTAGCTAGGTTATTTTAGAATTGTTATTAGTATACTGATTTTGTAATGCAATCTATCCGTATTGCATTCTTTTTTTTCTTGTCTTAACATTGTTGAAAGAAATATTATCTGCCAGCTGCCATACAGTGTATACTTATCATAAACAACGTCACAACAAGAACAAGAACAAGTGTAAAGGACAAATAAACAAGCCAAATAAATCAAACACACGGTTGGTAACCCAGTTTAGTGATAATAACATCTACATTTGAGGGCAGTGTGCCCGACAAAGATAATTTCACTAATATGAAGTCAAGCATTTACAACATTGTCCATATCTGTAAAGTAATGATAACTACAATGACACACATAGGGTCTAACTTGTTGGAACACCTAAACTCCCTCTAGATGGTAGACTCTCTCTTGAGTAAAACTTAGGCTCCCCCTAATTCATTGACACATCTTCTCATCAATGCCTTAATCTTTCCACTATCGAATGAAGAACACGAACAAAATTGATTTCCAACAATCATATATGTTGCAACGTCATCGCGACGCGGAGTAGCTGACGTCTTTCGCCATGGGTCTCTTTCAAAGTAAAAGGTTTGGAGTAGCCATAAATCATTGTGGGTGTGATTGGTCACCTATTTTAAAGAAAAAACATTAATTTGCTTTACCAAAGTTGTTGGGGGGTCGTTGAGTGTAAGGAAGATGTTAACACCCTACAACACCCATCTTAAAACTTTTTTTTTTTTTTTTTTTTTTTTTCCAATTCATTTTATTAAAGATGATCTTTATTTGGAAGAAAAATAATGTCTGTTTTATTAAAAACTAAAATTAAATAAAATATGACTAATTAAACAGTTCCCAAATAGAGGTGTTCCCTTATAGTCAACTTAAGTACCCCAACCTAGACAGAAATATTGCTTATAGTCAATTTTATTTAAAATCCACTGACAAAATATATTCTATTTTAAAAAGCCAATTTAAAAGAGAAACATTTAATTAACAACTAAATGTGAAAAATAAGTTTAGACAATGTCTCACTAAATCATATTCTAACTTTAAGAATAAAGTAGAGTAGCATTTTGTGAGTAGACATGTAAGCCCCGTACTTGTTATTGAGAAAAGGTAAGTAAAAAGAAATTATGGGGCAGGTAAGTAAAGAAAATTGGCTATGTTGGGGGAGAGTGAAAATGGTTAAGTGTTGGCCATGCGATGAGTGACCATGCGTTGAAGGATGTTTAAGCTTGACAAGAGTTGCCGCTGATTAGCATGTGTTGAAGAGGGCAGCTCGGCGAGGAAATAGATGTGAAGGGAGAAGGGTGCAATATGCGTTAATAGAAGTATGCGTTGAAGGCTACTATGTGCTAGAAGTTGGCATCGCTATGCGTTGAGATGGCCTATGCGTTGAAGGATGGAATGCGTCAGACATAGAAAAGTGGCCGAGAGGGCTATGCGGTAATCGACTATTCGGCGTTGAGCAATCAGTGGCATAGTAAGTTGAGACTATGTGTTACCGAAGCCATGCGCGGAAGGTGGCATTGGCTAATTCAAGAAGGAGGATGATGTTAGAGTTGGTAAGTCGATCATTTATATTGACATATAAAGGAGTGCATCGAATAATTAAGCTTTTTTGGATATATTTTCGAACTCAGATTAACTCCATTTCGCAGACAAACAACGAGGAGAGGTAGAAGAAGGTACTTATATCGAATTTGAGTAGAAATCAGATTGGTTTCATGAGGATTTTGAAGCTGGAACCAGAAGCTTGATTGTTACTCATAAATTTGGCACCAATCGGTGTTTGAAGGAGAATGAACCGAGGACATCGAAGCTGGAACTGAAATTTTGAGGTAAGTAAGTTGAGTTAATTCTTAGCAACTTCCTTGAAGGATGTTTAAGCTAAATCTGAGCAAAAATGTGTTAATCTCTAGGAAGAAGTAAGCGAAGTTGAACTGCTAAGCAAATCAAGGCAGTCAAAGTTATTTGGGAATAATTCTCAAATGAAGACGAGTCATGGTCTGAAATTTTGAGGTAAGCTAGGAAACTCATTACTTTACAAGATTGTAGAAGAAGGGAAGTTCTGATTTTGGTTGTAATATGGTTTTTAGCAGGATAAAGGAAGAGTTCGAGGGGAAGGAAGGAAAACTGTGATATCAAGTGTCGCAAGACAGTGGTATCGCTAAGGAGCGGGAGAGTGAACAGCGGAACGGGTGTCGCTGATAAACGCAAAGGAGCTCTGCGTCTCACAACTCTCGTTGAAGTCTCGCTAGGTATCGCTCCTTAAGATGATATCGCTAGTCTAATTCACTCCAGTTTCGCTAGTGCAGTATCCAGTAATGTGAATTTCGCTGGTAGTCTCGCTAGTAACATAGAGTTGATATGCATACCTAATTATTTTGAAAAAGGAGTCCAAAGGAAACCTAATATGAGAAATATGTTTTATAGGCCAAGAAGAGCTCGAAAAAGCATACAATCCTCTCGGGGCCTAAGACAAACTGTGAGTGGCTCTCTAATTTGTCTAAGGATCATCGTTAATAATGTGCAAGTGAAAACGAGTACATTATGTGAATTCCTGTATGTGTGTTATCTAAATGCAAACCACGGCCGAAGGACCCCGTGTGAAGGCTTATGGAGATATAATATAAGATAGAGATTAAATAGAGAAGCATGCGGTAGTTTAAGCTAAATTCTACTAATAAATCTTCCTACGCGTTTTATTCTTGTATTTTTATGAAGATAATAATTTTACAACTTTTTGAGCCTAAAACGCATGTTTCAACACAGGAATGCAAACAATGAGTTGACTACCTTCTAACGCAAGACTGTGCGTTAGCAACCTATGATGCGTTGACATCCACCAAACTCCTCCTTGAACGCATAATGACAAAAGACGCAAGGCGTGGAAAATCAAATCATAATTTTGAGAGATTGTCAGAAGATTGACATGCATGATTTGTGGCTAAAGTGGTGGATCTAAATTGACCCGAAAATTACGCAATTAGGTGAGATGGACGCATGATATCAATTTCGCCACCAATCAAGCAGATCTGCCATTGATTGCGACCGCAACATCTATAAAAGGGTTGTCCTGCAAAATGAGATAGGGTTGTCATTCTCGGAAGAATTCCTAAGTGACAGCAGACTTCTCTCCAGAACACAACCGGAGACGAATAGCTCAAGAGAAAAGAGTATTTCCTCCGTCTTACCACTTCACAGCAAATCCTCATGCTTCCATTCTGGCGACTCAAGACATTGACGCCCTTTTCCTGTTTTCTATCTTGTTTTTCTAGTTTGATTTTAGATTTGTGTCAAGACATTGAGCTATCTAAAGTTGTATTCCGTTCATCAATCTATATTTCTTCTATGTCTACACTTTCCGTTTTTTACTTTGAATCCATGAGTAACTAATCTATCAAGGGTTAAGGGTTGCGTTAACATCTAAATAAGAAGCATAGTGTAACTATTGGATCTTGTCGATTGTAATCTTAATCCGATGCTTATGTCCATTTAGCTAATCGATATAAGTAGTAATAATCAGACTACTCGAGAGGGTAAGTGATTGTGGAACTCAATTGACAAGGCTAAGTAATGTTGCCTAGACATAGGAACAACCTTGGCACTTAACACTCTCCTATGCATTATAGACATATAACGCATAGCGGCTGACAATCGGGAGAAGAGTCGCAAGTACGAATAAACTATCACCATGCGTTTCTGATGTTAGATGTTAACCAACCCGAGCCTTGTTTTTACCCATTCATTAAATTCACCTAGCTGACTTTGCTGTGTCGCATGCCTTTTCATCTTTCACAGTTTAGTTTAGTGTACAAGTTACCGATTTCTTTAGATTAGAAACACACATCTAGTGAATTATTCTTGGTTACCCCTACAACACATATAATCCACTTAAATATAGAATCAACATAATCCCTATGTTCGACCTTGGACTCATCAAGACAACCTAGCCCTTTGCTTATACTTGGGTAAAGGATAGGAAAACTTGACATATCACAAACGCATAACATTAAGCATAAGTAAAACGCATAGTCCATTAAACGCATAGGAAGCTTAATTATAATAACGCAGTAACAAGTTTTGTACTTCAGCATTGCATGCGCAACAATAAGTTTTTGGCGCCGTTGCCGGGGATTATTTTATTGATTCATTTTTCTTGGATTATTGTGTTGCAGGATTCGTCAGTCGAAGGAGTATAGTGAGTTTCTCCTCTGCCAGAAGCTCGAAACAATATTTGAGTGACGGGAGCATTCCTTAGCTCAATATTGACCCTAATATTGAGAGGGCCTTCAAACGAAGGACAAGGCAGAATTGAAGAAGGACCAATCGTAGCTTGGACCTAATTCAAACGGCTGGTGGGAAATTGCCTGCATAAGCAGGAGGATTACTGGATATGACCTACTCACAAGCCATAGATATTCTTGACAGAATTTCGTGGAATACTAATGAATAGGTGGACGACGGATATGGATTTCGCTCCACCGATAGAAGGCAAACGTAAGCTGGATTGCTTGAAGCTGATGTTGCCACTAATCTCTCAGCTCAGATTGCCAATATTACATCTTGGTTGAAGACGATAGCCTTGAATAATCAAGGTAGATCAGTTGCTGCGATGAACGCAGTGAATCCTACAACGTCTGTAAGTTGCGTGCAATATGGTGTGGGGCACTTGTATGACATGTGTCCCTACAACGCCCAGTCAATCTGCGATGTTCAAGACAACCTCTATGGTGAGACATACAATTCGGGCTGGAGAACCACCCTAACGTCGGATGGGGTGGAAATCAACAACAAACGCAGAGAGTTGAGCAGCAGCCACGGAGAGGCAACCCTCCTGGTTTTAACCAATGGGATCAAGGCCAGAATCATCAGTATCTGAGGGATCCGCAAGCGGACGCATCATCCTAATTATCTTCCATGGAGTCTCTTTTACGAGAAGTCATTTATAAAAATGAAGCGAGACTCCAGAATCAAGCCACTGCAATCAAAAATTTAGAAGCTCAATTGAGTCAAATTGCAGAGGAGCTCAAGAATGAAACGCAAGGAGACTTGCAACTCGTAAATGCTCCAACTACAAGTCAACAGATGGAGAGTGCGACGCATAATATCCAGCATCCATCATCTTTCACCAAATCAGAAGAAGAGGAAAATAGAGAGAGGAGAGAAAAAGCAACGCAGGCAGAACCTGCGTTTGTAAATGAAGATACCACTTCTGGACACGCCCTGATTGACGTCCAAGAAGAATTATCAACACCTCGCGTGGGTGATAAGATAATCACAGACACCAATGAAAAGACAAGACTTGTAACGGTGTTGAAAGATGAAATCCTTAAGGACGGTGAGGATGGTGAAGAGGACGAAATTAAATTACTCTCCGATCGTATAATAGAACAATCAAACCGGAGCAACAGACTCACGGCAAAGATCGAGCCGTATTTAGAAGAGCCTTCAACGCATGAGCTATAAGCCAGACCAACGCATCCCAAGTATGCTCACTTGAGGGAGGTGATACTGCAATTCATTGTCTCCTCTGCGTTGAACCCTGAACACGATAAAGGCTACAATGACTAGCGCAAACATAAATGAGCTTGCGTTGAAAGGTCCCGGCGCTGATGAACACCACTTTTCCAAGGATGCTTTCTTTTACTCTTGCTTTCTTCCTTTTTCTTTGTACTTGTATTAGTGTTTATTTTATTTTATTTTATTTTACTGCATATTATTTTTTTTTTTTCTTTCCTTTTGTGTTCTGTCTTTTGAACTTTGTTTTTAGTATTTATTTTCATTCTTTGAATTCAGTTTTAGGAGTAGTGTAAATTAAATGAGCATGAAATTGTGTGTCGAGCTTTAATGTAAACTGTGATTTCACCGCAAACTCTGCCATTTATGCTGCGGCCAACGCATAACTCAACTGAGAACCATGCGTTCATCAGTATGCGTTTGTCAATTAAATGAATGCATTTTAGAAAGAGCAAACCGGGTAACGCATGCGTCCTTTGAGTCGTTGCGTCTTCCAAGAAGCACTCGAGTGCTTGTTTGCGTCATTAGCCGCCCACACATTTAATGGGTGTGCGGCTCAATAAATTTACCTAGATTAATGGGATTTTGGATATCGCGTATCTTCATTTATTGCAGACGGCTTAATTAGCCCATTATTAACGCGATTCGATTCTCCATTTACCATTTTCAACCCCTTCATCTTTAAAACCTCCGGTGATTTGTATTCTTCGCAATTCTATCTATGTCTAGCCAATCCGACTCCCAAAATCAAGAACATTTCGCCGGCGATGTTTCCCCAATATCTTCCTACAACACCCAATATTCGACCCCATCTTCTTCTTCATCCGAACCGCACCCAGTCCCCGAGGTATTTCTTAACCCTCGAACTCCATTTTTCTTTTCCACCCGACCTGTGAGGCTTTTCGCTTCCCCAGTCCGCGATAGATCTCCAAACCCCAGCCCTCCATTCATCCCAAATTTTTTGGCGTCAAGGATCAGGGCCAGCGCCCAAAGACCACCTATCACCCCATTTTTCCGACCCTTCTTCAGACCCCCAGTCCGTCCACCAGTAGTCGATCTTGACTCCGACGACTGTGTGGAAGTCCTGAACATCCAACCCCTCAGCCGAATCGACCCAGCACCTACCCCAAAACCCAAGAGCCGGGTAAAGTCCTGTATCCCAAAGCACAGAATGAAGATTGTTAAGGAGTTCTCCATCGCCAACTTCAATGTCGGAAATCAACAATTAAGCATGGAAAACTCCGAAACTGAGCAACCGGGTCCTGGAACGCTTCGCGATGAAGCTAGCACACTGTACAAAAGTAGTGAAATCCACCACAAAGACGAGTGGAATGTCTTTGGCGATATCCTCGAGAGGATTACTCAAGAGGAAAGAGACGCAAAGGCTAGGGAGGATGATGGGTAGGTCAACCAGCCTTTGCCTTCATCAAGACATCTCAGCACAAGAGGGACTAATGAAGTAGGGGGAGGAGTAGAAGAGGATGTGGTGGTGGAAGAAGGGGAAGTGATTTCTACGCGTTCCCCATAAGAATGGATAGCACAAATTCTCAGTGGCCTGCGCGATCCGCTTGAAGCATGCGTTTCAGATGCAAGAAGGAAATCACCCTCATCGATAAAAGAGGACCAGAGTCAGCCAAAAGAGACTCGGGAGGGTGAAGAGACTAGGGACAATAAAGAAGGAGACGCCACCTACAGTAAGGAGGTCGTAAGCGAGCCAGTTAAAACGGATGGGTTAGTCCCTGCGTCCATCAGTCCTGAGGAGACGACCCTAGGCTCCAATGAAGGACCCATAAAAAAAGTTGTGATGGCCATAGAGGCCAAGAGAAGAAGAGAAGAAGAAGAAGAAGTGGTACCTCTGATAAGGAAGAAAAGAAGGGTATCAGAAGAAACTGCTAGGGATGAAGAGCCGACAAACGCAGAGCAAGGAGACGGACCTGAGTCCCCGATTGTGCAGGGTAGTGTGACCTAAGAAAGAAGGAGAAACGCAAGGCTTTCCTGATCCTCAAATTGACGAAGCTACTATGGCATTGGAGGAGGAAATGAGGGAAGAAGAAAGAATAGAAAAGGCAGCTGAGAAGCTTGAGAGAGAGCTGGAAATAGAAGAAGATGAGGAGTTTGCTACACGAATAAATGCCCAAGAAGATAGGGAGGGCAAGAAGAAAAAGAAAAAGAAAAGTAGGCATCACTCGCCTACACGGAAGGAACGCATAGGGGAGGATGCGTTAGAGGAGCAAGGTGTCAGCACCTTGAGAAAGAAGAAAAAGGAAGTAACTGACATGGCCAAGAGCAAGAAAAGACTGTGGATAAAATACCTGCTAAGGCCAAAGGAAAAGAGAAGGTGGCAGTTGCATCGCCAAAGAAGGAGGGAAAAGGGAGATGCAGGGCGTTCCCTGATTTACTGATGGAGATGGAATTTTTCCCGGAAGAAGCCCCGTTGCCGCAATACATTATTGAAATCATCGACTTCCACGGGTGGAGAAATTTCTATTCCAACATTCCTTGGATCCAACCCGACTTAGTCCGCAATTTTTATAACAGACGCATTGACGAAGAGGAGGACGTGGTAGTAGTCGAAGAAAATGAGTTCCCATTCAACACAAGGGAAATAAATGCAATATATAAGTTGAGGGACAACGCGAATGCGGAAGGAAACAAAATAATAGAGTCGACTCCACTAGAGTTAATGGAAGACGCAATCCGTGTATTGGCAAAGCCCGGGGCAAAGTGGGACGTATCACCCACAGGCATCAAAACCTTGCTTCTAACAGCCTACAGCCAGAGGCCAACCTGTAGGTATACTTGGTGAAGAAGTGGCTAATCCTGACGACGCATGATAGAACAGTATCAAGAGATCAGGTAATGGCAGCCTATTGCGTTATGCATCGCATTTCCCTTGATGTAGGATGCATAATTGCGGCGTAGATAAGAAGGGTCTTCAACAAACCAAAATGCAGGCTCTTTTTCCCCACACTTATCATGAACTTGAGCGCCAATGCTGCCATCGGAAGGTCGACAGAGGTGTTAGACGCAGACAAGATGATCGAAGTCAATGGGGTAATCGCCCATAAGACTCTGCGTCGGTTGATGAGAGGATCGCAACATCTACTAGAGTCTGCTAAGGCCACCAAAAGACCTCATCAACCCATTCAATCAATTAGAGCGTCGCCTCCAAAGCTGCAAATGCAGAAGAAGGGGAAGTCATCTAAACAGAAACGCAAGATTGTGGCAAGTCCTGATGCGACCATTAGACCATCCCCTTCCTCAAGTCCTTCACCCCCACTCCCAACAACCAAAAGAGAACCAACTCCACCTCCTCCTAAGACGCATTGCCCAGAACCCTCTCAACCTCAACCTTCCACAAAACCTATCTCCCCAACCTCCTCAATAAGAGTTGATGACTCACACTACGGAGATTTTGGCGCAACTTTTATGCTTCCATCATCCCCTGCGTTTGATGAAACTCTATCAACCTCTCGCCCTCAGCCAACCCGTCCTCAACCTCAAGAAGCCCAACTTGACCTTGATTGGGAGACAGTGCAAACATACCTGCAGCAGTCAATATTGAGTCCAATGATGCATTCAATGAATATGTTAGCACACCGACAGACGGAGCAGTTTCACTTCACACTGAATTACATTCATCAACTGTTTCTGATTCAATCGGAAGACCCATCCCCTAACATTCCTGAATGCCCACATCCGCTTCTCTTTCCAATGCCGCAACGTCCTGTACCTGAGCAGAAACGCAACACTGATGAAGACAAGTCGGATAGTTAAAATTTAGGGGTGTAGTCAGAGTTGTATCTTCTTTACTGCTTTCCTTGTATTTATCTTCCAGAGAATGTATGTGTTTGTGGAAACGAATTTAATAGAATGAAAATTTCTCCATCGCATTGAGCTTCTAATTACCTCTTTGCATTGTCCCTTGTTGTAAATTCATTCTAAGTACATATATAATTATTCCCAACTTTTATCCTTGTGTTGAAAAGTTAGTCACTACGATGATCATCATGCTTACACTTTTTGCACACTCTTAAGTTAGATTACTTTCAATGTGTCTGCATACTATTCCTTAGAAACGCAAACCTACTTTGCATGCATGCAAGCGGCCAATTCAAACTTCTTTTACAAAATTTTGCAACATCATCTTTGTTTACAATTTAAGCAATGAGGACCTTGCTGCTCATAAGTTTGGGGGTGGAAGAGGTTTGAACTGTCAAAGATAAAAATATGAGGAATTTATTTCTTCCATGTCAAAAAAAAATAAAATAAAATGCAAAACTCCGTTGACAAGACTAATATATTTATCTTGTTAAGAGTTTAGCTGAAAACGACACCTGCCCGTAGTGGCCACCTTCGTGTGGGTAATCGTAATCAGCAAAGCATAGATAAAATAACAAACTCCAATGTCTAGTGAGAAAACCGAACTTAGATAAGAGTTTAGTCGAGAAGGGCACTTGCTCGTAGTTGGCTGCCTCCATGCACCCCATAGTTGGTATGTCAGAACGAAGGTGGGTAACCCTACTCGACGTGTTGTAATCTAATACATAAATAATAAAACAAATGAAAGAAAAAGGAACTTTATATCTTCATCTTTTCAGACTCAATGATAAAAGAAGAAACAAAAATTTTGTGAATAATGAGTAAAGAATTTTGAAAAGAAAGCTTGCCGCATATAAACTAGACCCATTCTAAAGAAAAGAATATAGAGGTAGAGAAGTACTATAACTGACGGGTAGCTGATTGAGTATAGTATTCTGAGAGACTAGTCAATGCGTTGATAAAACTTTGGGGATGGTTGAAGTGTCTTAGATAGAAGTTATGCTTGAGGACAAGCATTTATCTAAGTTTGGGGGTGTGATGACTTGTAGAAATACAAGTTATTATAACCTTTTTCTTAGAAAAATAGAGATTAAATAGAGAAGTATGTGGTAGTTTAAGCTAAATTATACTAATAAATCTTCCTACTTGTTCTATTCTTGTATTTTTATGAAGATAATAATTTTACCATTTTTTGAGCCTAAAACGCATGTTTCAACGTAGGAATGCAAACAATGAGTTGACTACCTCCTAACGCAAGATTGTGTGTTAGCAACCTATGACGAGTTGACATCTACCAAACTCCTCCTTGAACGCATAATAACAAAAGATGCAAGGCGCAGAAAATCAGATCATAATCTTGAGAGATTGTCAAAAGATTGACATGCATAATCTGTGGGTAAAGTGGTGGATCTAAATTGACCAGATAATTACGCAATTAGGCAAGATGGACGCATGATATTAATTTCGCCACCAATCAAGAAGATCTGCCATTGATTGCGACCGCAACATCTACAAAAGGGTTGTCCCACAAGACGAGAAAGGGTTGTTCATTCTCGGAAGAATTCCTAAGTGACAGCAGAGTTCTCTCCAGAACACAACCGGAGATGAATAGCTCAAGAGAGAAGAGTCTTCCCTCCGCCTTACCACTTCACAGCAAATCCTCACGCTTCCATTCCGGCGACTCAAGACATTGACGCCCTTTTCCTGCTTTCTATCTTGTTTTTCTAGTTTGATTTTAGATTTGTGTCAAGACATTGAGCTATCTAAAGTTGTATTCCGTTCATCAATCTATATTTCTTCCATGTCTACTCATTTCTCTATACTTTTCGTTTTTTACTTTGAATCCATGAGTAACTAATCTATCAAGGGTTAAGGGTTGCGTTAGCATCTAAATAAGAACCATAGTGTAACTATTGGATCTTATCGATTGTAATCTTAATCCGATGCTTATATCCATTTAGCTAATCGATATAAGTAGTAATAATCAGACTGCTCGAGAGGGTAAGTGATTGTGGAACTCAATTGACAAGGCTAAGTAGTGTTGCCTAGACATAGGAACAACCTTGGCACTTAACACTCTCCTATGCATTATAGACATATAACGCATAGCGGCTGACAACTGGGAGAAGAGTCACAAGTATGAATAGACTATCACCATGCGTTTCTGATGTTAGATGTTAACCAACCCGAGACCTGTTTTTACCTATTCATTAAATTCACCTAACTGACTTTGCTGTGTCGCATGCCTTTTCATCTTCCACATTTTAGTTTAGTGTACATGTTATCGCTTTCTTTAGATTAGAAACACACATCTCGCGAATTATTCTTGGTTACCCCTACAATGCATATAATCCACTTAAATATAGAATCAACATAATTCCTGTGTTCGACCTCGGACCCACCGAGACAACCTAGTCCTTTGCTTATACTTGGGTAAAGGATAGGAAACTTGACATATCACAAACGCATAACATTAAGCATAAGTAAAACGTATAGTCTGTTAAACGCATAGGAAGCTTAATTATAATAACAGATTAACAAATTTTGTACTTCAGCATTGCATGCGCAACAACAGTTTCCAATGCCTAAGGACCTTGTGAGAAGGCATATAGAAATCAGTACATGAAGGCTTAGTGCTGAAGGACCATGAGTGAAGGCACTTGAGCAGTGAATTTATGATGAGACTCAGTGCTAAAGGACATTATGAGAAGGCACTTGAGTGTTGAAAAGCCGAAGGACGAAATGTGAAGGCGTATGTATATATGAATATATGAATATTAGGAACAGAATACCTGATATGAGGTTAATTGCATTGAGCTTTGCTCCGCTGTTTCTTAGAAAGATATCTATGCTATCTTGTTGAATGGCATGAGTGATCCAACAATCTGTATTAACAAGATATATAGTAGTGTTATAATCAGCGTTAACTGAATGATTAGATTGTAATTGATATTTTAGTCACTCACTGGGCTTTAACTCACGCCTTTTTGTTTATTGTTGTTCGTTTCAGGTAGCGAGCGTGTCCGATACGCCTAGCCTACAGAAGATAGTTGTAAATACTCAGTCTAAGTACATATTTTGTCATATATGATTTTTGTGGCATAACGAGCGTGGGTTTTGTACTGTATGTTGAACAAATACACTTGTATGATAAATTATGAGCTGAGAAACCTTATGTAAAACTTATGATTACCTGATAATGTTTCATTAGTATAAACGTTTGTAAATTTGATCTGGTATTGAATTGTGTTTCAAGATATAAGATGACGTGTATGTGTATAGGTTGCACCTACTCCTAGGTTAGGAAGTTAATCTGGGAGGGGGTGTGACAAGACAAACGTCCATTAATTTATTATCATGATGATATTTGAATTCTCAAATTAGAGAGTGCATTTACCTCAAGAATTTGAGATATTTTGACAATCTAAACTCCATCATAGAATAACATGGCATTTTAAAAAAAAAATGTCTCATGTGGATCAAATCACATTTTAGAAGTAAAAATATGACTTAATCCTTATGAGAAGTGTAAGCCCCTCAAAGGAAGATTGAATTCAATTTGTAAATCGAGGTGAAAACTCAAACTGAAATTTTATTTTGAAAATTCAAATTTAAATGAAATTGATATTCATTTGAAAGCTAAAGTAAAACCAAGTTAAAAATCTTATGAAAATTTCAAATTAAAGTTGAGATTGAAATGTTTTTTAGAAATTTTAAATTGCAAGATATTCAAAATTCATTTAAATCAAATTGACATACTTGACAGCATATTGATATTGGTGTTCTGTTTTTATAACTCCACCAAATTGAAGATTAAAACAAAATAAAGATTTGAAATCCTACTAATGAAAAGAATCAAATTAAGGAGAAATCAAGTTTAAATTGGAAATAAAGTTACAATTTACTTTTAAAAACCAATGGAGTCTTGAAGAAATTAATTGAAACATATTTTTAAAATTTTCAAAATATAAGTCAATTCCAATAAATTATCAATAAATAAAGAGAGAAAAATGTGGGTGGGACTCATCACCTTTTATCTTTTTTTCTCTTATTCAGTTTTCTCTTTTCTTGTCCAAGTACTTCTTCTTCTTCCTTCACTTCTTTTCTTTTTTCACTTCTCTTCTCCTTTTAGTTTCTTTTACTGTAGGTAAGAAATCATCCCAAGTTGCAAGCATGCGAGATCCCCACCACTAAAACACTGTTGTTGTGAGGTTCGCTGTCGGAGTCGTCCGTTCGTGAGCTTCGTTGAAAATATCTATTTGTTGAAGACGTTGTCGGGCGGTATTGTATTAGTGGGTTTTGTGTGAGTTTCGTCAAAATCGTGCACAATCCATTTAATGGAGATGAGCTTTTGTCGGAATCATCTCTTTCTCAATTATTTCTTCCTCTCTATTTCTCCCTCAACGTGTATAATCATCTCTCCCACCTTTTTGTGTTCCCCCCCCCCCCCCC
>QLSR01000318.1:710359-722859 GCA_031780015.1 Citrullus colocynthis
TTCCCCCCCCCCCCCCCTTTTTCCATTGTGAAATACCATCAATTTATAGGAGAGTGTGGAGGTTGAGAGTTGAGCTTTGTAAGGAAATTTGAAATGGAGAATGGAGGAAATAGAGGAAGAAGTATGAAGAAGATGAGAGAATTGGGGAAGAAGAGGAAGAGAAAGAGAGAAATAGGGGAAAGAGGAAAAATGGGAAAAGATAAGAAAAATGATTTTTTTCATTTTTAATATAATTTTTATATATATATCTTTTTGAAAGTTTCAAATACTTAAGGAAAAACTTTCTTTTAAACCCATTTTTTTATAAAAAGACTAAACTAAAATATATGTTATCCAAAATAATAATAATAATAGGTCGGACTAAATACGGTGTCTACAGTTTGCCTCCCTTTTTGCATCCTTGAAGGATTGAAAGGATAGACAAAGGAAAAGACAAAGTATTTGAAAGGCGAAAACTTGAAAAAGTATTCCAAATCAAGTGGAAGACCATCAAACGTTGTAGGGCTTAGTTTGAGCAACATAATACATAGACTTAACTCGACCAAGTTTCAACCTCAGCTAAATAGCAAGTCGGTTCGATTTAACCAACATTAAATAAGATAGACAAACGAACCTGACTCAACTAGGCTTTGACCTTAGCTAATTATCATACTGGTTCGATTTAACCAACATTAAAGCAAATAGACAAATGGACCTTATTCGACCAGGCTTCAACCTCAGCTAATTAGCAAGCTAGTTTGATTTAACCAACATTAAAGCAAAGAGACAAATGAACCTAACTTGACCAGGCTTCGACCTCCACTAATTAGCATGCTAATTCGATTTAACCATCATGAATGCAAATAGACAAATGGACCAGACTCGACCAAGCTTCAACCTCAGCTCATTAGCAAGCTGGTTCGATTTAACCAACATTAAAGGAAGTGGACAAATGAACTTGACTCAACCAGGCTTCGATCTCAGCTAATTAGCAAGTTGGTTTGATTTAACCAACATTAAAGCAAATAGACAAATGGACTTGACTTGACCAGGCTTCGACTTCAACTAATTAGCAAGCTTGTTCGATTTAACCACCATTAAAGAAAATAGAGAAATGGACCTAACTCAACCAAGCTTCAACCTCAACTAAATAACAAGCTGGTTCAATTTAACCAACATAAACCACTTGAAAGGTTAAGTCCTTTGGAAACACACTAGATTAACCCCCTTTTTCTAAGTAAACTTTGAAAACTCTCGTTTAGGTGATTGTCTATATGCATGGACTAAGAAAACTAAATTGCACTAAAGAACGGTACTCAAGGTTGAGTAAAGGTGCGAGTTTTTAAGTTAAAACATTTTGCGTGTGCAAACTATGCAAGGTCGCTTAGGTAAATTACATAAAGTGAGTTAGATGAATGCAATTGCCCCAATGTTAAGCATGAAACATGATAGGTAAAGACTTCCTTATGTAAAAACATCCCTAATTAAGCCTAAGAATGAATTATGCACTTAGCAATGCATGAGACACATGTGCTTTATTCTTCTGGCTTGATCAACATTTGACATGTGATGCATTGTTGTGGCTGTATAAGTCTCTTAAATGCAACGTAAGAAAACAGAGACAGTTTATTGATATGCTCAAATGTCTTAAGAGATTATGCACTAGCAATATGGAAACATGTGCTCTAATTCCTTCGGCTCGGCCAACGATTTTAGTCTTGAGACGCTATGCAATATGGAAACATGTGCTCTAATTCCTTCGGCTTGGCCAACGATTTTAGTCTTGAGACGCTATGCAATAACGCATATGCATGAATCCCACAGGTACAATTAATATGCTCAATTGATTTTAAAAAATAATTATGCGATTCGCAATGTATGGAAAGATGTGCTTTAATTTCTTTGGCTTGACCAATGATTTTAACTCTTGAGGCGCGATGCAATAATACATATGCACGAATCTCATGGGTGCAACAAGAATAAGCATGCTTAAATAGCATTCTCAATTGAATTTAATGAATGAATATGCAATTAGCGATATATGGCAACATATGCTTTAATTTTCTTTGGTTTGAACAATGAAAGTAAACATATGCCATGATGCGATGATCCTAATTGGTTACTTCCAATTATGTAAATCAATAGTTCAAACCGCACTCAAAAGTAGGGCATTTCCCATTTTTATAGGAACTTCTGTACCAGAAACAATGGTATCTCCAATTATAGCCCCTCTGAGATGTAAAATATATCTTTTCTCACCATCCCCATAGTGTATGAGACAAATGTATGCATTTCAATTAGGGTCGTATTCTATGATTACGATTATACCATATATGTCTTTTTCATTTCGTCGAAAATCGATTTTACGGTATAAACACTTATGACCTCCCCCTCTATGCCCTGCGGTAATGATTCCTCTGGCATTACGACCTTTACCACAACGATGCTGTCCATAGATCAAATTATTTCGTGGATTGGATTTTACTTAATTGTTTACAGCTCCATTGCATGTGCTCGGGGTAGAAGTTTTGTATAAATGTATCACCATGCTATTAAGTATTTTGATTTAAGTTCTTTTCTTTCTAAGAGGTAGAATAGAATAACCCGGTTGAAGCGTAATGATCATACGTCTGTAATGTGCATTGTATGTCCCATAATAGGTCCCATTCTTCTACCCTTTCCCAGGAGTCGATGACTATTCATAGCTATTATCTTGACACCAAAGAAGAGTTCGACCCAATGCTTTATTTCTGTCCTAGTTGATCCTGATTCGACATTAGAAGTATATTGATTTTTCCCTAATAACTGAATACTTTTGTCTATAAATACTGCATATTTGATTCCATCCATAAATTTTCTTCCCTATAAGTTCGAGTGTCAATAAGAATGCTAGTTCTTACTGTTCATATGTTATGATATGAATATACCACACCAATTCGTTATGTATGGATGATGAGATTCCATCGATACAGAGCCAATTCCAATAGACTTATTGGAGGGTCCCATTGGCGTGCATCCAGTAGGAACTGATCCTACGAATTCACCAACTTTGAGTTGGGCGCTTTAACCATTCAGCCATGGATGCTTAGTGGGGATCCTCGTACATGGTGAATAACCAAGTTCCAATTGAAATGAAATCTTTAGGATAAATCAATGCAATTTAGAGGACTCAATGAAAGGATATCAATTCAAATCCTGGATTTTCGAATTGAGAAAGATCAAGAATTCTCACTATTTCTTAGATTCATGGACCCAATTCAATTCAGTGGGATCTTTCATTCACATTTTTTTCCATCAAGAACGTTTTATAAAACTCTTAGACTCCCAAATTTGGGGTATCTTACTTTCACGCAATTCACAGGGTTCAACAAGCAATTGATATTTCACGATCAAGGGTGTAGTACTATTTGTAGTAGCGGTCCTTACATATTGTATTAACAATCGAAAGATGGTCGAAAGAAAAAATCTCTATTTGACAGGGTTTCTTCCTATACCTATGAATTTCATTGGACCCAGAAATGATTCATTGGAAGAATCTTTTGGCTCTTCCAATATTAATAGGTTGATTGTTTCGCTCCTGTATCTTCCAAAAGGAAAAAAGATCTCTGAGAGCTGTTTCCTGGATCCGAAAGAGAGTACTTGGGTTCTCCCAATAACTAAAAAGTGTATCATGCCTGAATCTAACTGGGGTTCGCGGTGGTGGAGGAACTGGATCGGAAAAAAGAGGGATTCCAGTTGTAAGATATCTAATGAAACCGTCGCTGGAATGGAGATCTCATTCAAAGAGACAGATATCAAATATCTGGAGTTTCTTTTTGTATATTATATGGATGATCAGATCTGCAAGGACCATGATTGGGAATTGTTTGATCGTCTTTCTCCGAGGAAGAGGCAAAACATAATCAACATGAATTTGGGACAGCTATTCGAAATTTTAGTAAAAGACTGGATTTGTTATCTCATGTGTTGCCTTTCGTGAAAAAATACCAATTGAAGTGGAGGGCTTCTTCAAACAACAAGGAGCTGGGTCAACTATTCAATCAAATGATATTGAGCATGTTTCCCATCTCTTCTCGAGAAACAAGTGGGCTATTTCTTTGCAAAATTGTGCTCAATTCCATATGTGGCAATTCTGCCAAGATCTCTTCTTTAGTTGGGGAATGAATCCCCGCACGAATCGAATTTTTTGAGGAACATATCGAGAGAGAATTGGATTTGGTTAGACAATGTGTGGTTGATAAATAAGGATCGGTTTTTTTGCAAGGTACAGAATGTCTTGTCAAATATTCAATATGATTCCACAAGATCTAGTTTCGTTCAAGTAACGGATTCTAGCCAATTGAAAGGATCTTCTGATCAATCCAGAGATCATTTTGATTCCATTAGTAATGAGGATTCGGAATATCACACATTGATCAATCAAAGAGAGATTCAACAACTAAAAGAAATATCGATTCTTTAGAATCCTTCCTTTCTTCAAACGGAACGAACAGAGATAGAATCAGACCGATTCCCTAAATGCTTTTCTGGATATTCCTCAATGTCCCAGCTATTCATGAAACGTGAGAAGCAGATGAATAATCATCCGCTTCAGGAAGAAATCGAAGAATTTCTCGAAAATCCTACAAGATCCATTCGTTCTTTTTTCTCTGACAGATGGTCAGAACTTGATATGCTTTCGAATCCTATTGAGAGGTCCACTAAAGATCAGAAATTGTTGAAGAAAGAACAAGATATTTCTTTTGTCCCTTCCAAGTGATCAGAAAATAAAGAAATAGTTAATATATTCAAGATAATTATGTATTTACAAAATACCATCTCAGTTCATCCTATTTCATCAGATCCGGGATGTGCTATGGTTTCGAAGGATGAAATGGACAGTTCTAATAAGATTTTATTCTTGAACAAAAATCCATTTATTTGTTTATTTCATCTATTCCATGACCGAAACAGGAGGGGATACACGTTACACCACGTTTTTTAATCAGAAGAGAGATTTCAAGAAATGGCAGATCTATTCACTCTATCAATAACCGAGCCGGATCTGGTGTATCATAAAGGATTTTCCTTTTCTGTTGATTCCTACGGATTGGATCAAAAACAATTCTTGAATGAGGTAATCAACTCCAGGGATGAATCGAAAAAGAAATATTTATTGGTCTACCTCCTATTTTTTATGAAGAGAATGAATCTTTTTATCGAATGATCAGAAAAAAATAGGTCCGGACCTCCCCCGGGAATGATTTGGAAGATCCAAAACAAAAAATAGTGGTATTTGCTAGCAACAACATAATGGAGGCAGTCAATCAATATAGATTGATCCGAAATCTGATTCAAATCCAATATAACACCTATGGGTACATAAGAAATGTATTGAATCGATTCTTTTTAATGAATAGATCCGAATGTAACTTGGAATATGGAATTCAAAGGGATCAAATAGGAACTGATACTCTGAATCATAGAACTATAATGAAATATACGATCAACCAACATTTATCAAATTTGAAAAAGGGTCAGAAGAAATGGTTCGATCCTCTTATTTTGATTTCTCGAACTGAGAGATCCATGAATCGGGATCCTAATGCATATAGATACAAATGGTCCAATGGGAGCAAGAATTTCCAGGAACATTTCATTTCTGAGCAGAAGAGCCATTTTCATTTTCAAGTAGTGTTCGATCAATTACGTATTAATCAATATTCGATTGATTGGTCTGTGGTTATCGATAAAAAAGATTTTTCTAATCACTTCGTTTCTTTTTGTCCAAGTTACTTGTTTTTTTGTCCAAGTTTCTTCTCTTTTTGTCTAACTCACTTCCTTTTTTCTTTGTGAGTTTCGGGAATATCCCCATTCATAAGTCGGAGATCCACATCTATGAATTGAAAGGTCCGAATGATCAACTCTGCAATCAGTTGTTAGAATCAATAGGTCTTCAAATCGTTCATTTGAAAAAATTGAAACCCTTCTTATTGGATGATCATGATACTTCCCAAAAATCGAAATTCTTGATCACTGGAGGAACAATATCACCATTTTTGTTCAATAAGATACCAAATTGGATGATTGACTCATTCCATACTAGAAATAATCGCAGGAAATCCTTTGATAACACAGATTCCTATTTCTCAATGATATCCCACGATCAAGACAATTGGCTAAATCCTGTGAAACCATTTCATAGAAGTTCATTGATATCTTCTTTTTATAAAGCAACTCGACTTCGATTCTTGAATAATCCACATCACTTCTGCTTCTATTGTAACAAAAGATTCCCTTTTTATGTGGATTATGTGGAAAAGGCCCATATCAATAATTATGATTTTACGTATGGACAATTCCTCAATATCTTTTTCATTCGCAACAAAATATTTTCTTTGTGCGGCGGTAAAAAAAATACTCTTTTTTGGAGAGAGATACTATTTCACCAATCGAGTCACAGGTATCTAACATATTCATACCTAACGATTCTTTTCCACAGAGTGGTGACGAAAGGTATAACTTGTACAAATCTTTCCATTTTCCAATTCGATTCGATCCATTCGTTCGTCGAACTATTTACTCGATTGCAGACATTTCTGGAACGCCTTTAACAGAGGGACAAATAGTCAATTTTGAAAGAACTTATTATCAACCTCTTTCAGATATGAATCTGTCTGATTCAGAGGGGAAGAACTAGCATCAGTATCTCAATTTCAATTCAAACATGGGTTTAATTTACACTCCATGTTCTGAGAAATATTTACCATCCAAAAAAAGGAAAAAACGGAGTCTTTGTCTAAAGAAATGCCTTGAGAAATGGCAGATGTATAGAACCTTTCAACGAGATAGTGCTTTTTCAACTCTCTCAAAATGGAATCTATTCCAAACATATATGCCATGGTTCCTTACTTCGACAGGGTCCAAATATCTAAATTTTCTATTTTTAGATACTTTTTCAGACCTATTGCCGATACTAAATAGCAGCCAAAAATTTGTATCCATTTTTCATGATATTATGCATGGATCAGATATATCATGGCGAATTCTTCAGAAAAAATTGTGTCTTCCACAATGGAATCTGATAAGTGAGATTTCGAGTAAGTGTTTACATAATCTTCTTCTGTCCGAAGAAATGATTCATCGAAATAATGAGTCACCATCGATATCGACACATCTGAGATCGCCAAATGTTTGGGAGTTCCTCTATTCAATCCTTTTCCTTCTTCTTGTTGCTGTATATCTCGTTCGTACACATCTTCTCTTTGTTTCTCGAGCCTATAGTGAGTTACAGACAGAGTTCAAAAAGGTCAAAACTTTGATGATTCCATCATACATGATTAAGTTGTGAAAACTTCTGGATAGGTATCCCACATCTGAACTGAATTCTTTCTGGTTAAAGAATCTCCTTCTAGTTGCTCTGGAACAATTAGGAGATTCTCTAGAAGAAATATGGGGTTCTGCTTCTGGTGGCAACATGCTATGGGGTGGCGGTCCCGCTTATAAGGTCAAATCAATACGTTCGAAGAAGAAAGATTAGAATATCAATCTCATTGATCTCATAAGTATCATACCAAATCCCATCAATCGAATCGCTTTTCGAAAAATACAAGACATCTAAGTCATACAAGTAAAGAGATATATTCATTGATAAGAAAAAGAAAAAATGTGAACGGTGATTGGATTGATGATAAAATCGAATCCTGGGTCTCGAACAGCGATTTGATTAATGATAAAGAAAGAGAATTCTTTGTTCAGTTCTCCACCTTAACAGCAGAAAAAAGGATTGATCAAATTCTATTGAGTCTGACTCATAGTGATCATTTATCAAAGAATGACTCTGGTTATCAAATGATTAAACAACCGGGAGTAATTTACTTACGATACTTAGTTGACTTTCATAAAAAGTATCTAATGAATTATGAGTTCAATACATCCTGTTTAGCAGAAAAACGGACATTCCTTGCTCATTATCAGACAATCACTTATTCACAAACCTCATGTGGGGCTAATAGTTTTCATTTCCCATCTCATGGAAAACCCTTTTCGCTCCGCTTAGCCCTATTGTCACACACCTTCCCAAGCTACTCTACCCAACCCGAGAAGAGATGAAGACAGCATACATCACCCCTTTTGTTACGCATACCATCCACTAACACACTTGTCCTATATTGTTCACAACATACATAACACTCCTTAATATGTATCAACCATAACATATAGGGAATTATATACATAACGATAATTCAGAATACAACTCTTCCATAAAGCCCTTTTACAAAACCATGTTTCAACTCCTAGTAATTGTACAACTTGGTCTACATGCCACCTATATAAGATTTTACATACATGCAACTTTTCAAACAGGACAGTTTTCTGGAAACTCGAAGCTTAAGCAGGGCGAGTTGGAGTAGGCAAAGCACCAGGAACGTCCTTGCTACCTGGAGGGGAAAAAAAACTTAAAAACATAAGCTAACAGCTCAGTGAGTGACTAATTTTAAACAAATTCTTTAGTTCGAAAATCATCAGGATTTAAACAAACTCTGAACATGAGTAAAACATAGAATCATCACATTTTCATTGATTAAATCACGTTTAAATGCCCTTATCAAATCATACATGGTTTTTTCAACAATTCGTAAGTAAAACAGTACGGTTACAATACTTTCCCTTAGTTGAGGCGAAGCAAAACTCAACACCCCAATGTTGAAAACAAATAAGGCTCGATGAAGAGCAAAACTCAACGCACCAGAATATAACCTCTATGTGCACATAGGAACATGGCGGGTTACTTAAGTACCTTCTCCATGTCCATCAGTACTGGGTCCCAGGGAAACTCACATGCCTTCTCATGTCCTTCAGCATTGAGCCTCCTCTAAAACAATTTTCCTTTAGTTTAATACAATACTTTCTACAAAATAGTTCATAGTCAAATCTTTCATAAGAAGACAGGGCACTTCATAAATCAATATCAATCCATAAATCTACTTTTCAATATCCTTTAGCAAAAACATCAATAAATAAGAAAAACCAAACTTACATGTACAATAGAATTGTTGAAACAAGAAAAGAAGTGTCACTCACAACTCTTTTCTAAGCCTTGAATGGATTATACGCGTCTCCTATCTCCTCTTGGCCTGAAAATATACATTTCTTGGGTTAAGCTTCCCTAAACTTCCTTTCTATAACCAACAAACTTTAACCATTCATATTTGATCAATAAAACTTAATGAGCAAGACCACTAGCGAGACTGGATTACACTACACGCCACTAGCGATACCAGGGTGAGCAAGACTAGCGACACTCACCAGATCAGCGAGACCCAGCGAGAATTGTGAGATGCAAGGCTTCTAGCAACACCTGCGTTACCCGTCTCGCTTCTCACGCTTAAACTCTTAGCGTTACTTGCAGTCCAGCGATACTTATCTTCCACAGCTTCTGCCTTCCTTCTTTTCCTTTTGTTCTTCACTGTTGTCGATTAAAAGTTATACTTCCAGCCAAAATTAGAACTTCTTTCCTTCTACAAACTTGTAGAGAAATGTGTTCCTAGCTTACCTCAAATTTTCGTAGCTTAACTTGTCCTTGTTTGTCAGATATTGCAAGATTCCTCCGCACTAGTACAGATTGCACAGAAATTCCTTATCAGTCACTTCCAGCTAAAAGTTTACATGTTTCTATTCCATTTTAACTCAAACATTCTTCATAAAAGTTGTTTAGAATTGAGTTAACTTACTAACCTTAAAATTTTAGCCTTAGACTCGATCTCCTCGATTCGTTTCCCTCCAAACATCTGATACTGTCAAGCTTGTGAGTCCGCTAATAACGTGCTATTCCAGCTTAGATTTCGATACCAAAACGAGTAAAATTCTATCCGAAATCCACAAGAACACCTTCTTCTACCTCCACTTGTAGTTCGTCTGAAAAATTGAACCGACTTAAGCTCTCGAAAATGTCTAAAAATGATAAAATATTCAATTTATTCACCTATTTATACTGTCGACTTAACTCTCTTATGCAGGCTGGCACGCGGGGTTTCCCTTCTCAATTTAAAGTAAGGCATTCAACGCAGCCCACCATCAATGCCTTTAGCAGCGGCCACCCTCAATGCATGGTGTCCTCAATGCCTCCTACCTTCAACGCATACAACTCAATCAGTTATGTCCGTCTCCAACGCATGGAGACCTTAACGCATGCAACCTCACCAACGCATAGTTGTTCAAAACACTTCCTTCCCCGCCAATGACAAATTCCTCTTCCAACACAAGTGACTACTTCAGCTCATAACTCTTCGGGATTTTCACCTTCAACGCATGGTCACTCAAAAGAACAATACTCCTCTTTGTTTTCACCAACGCATAGTCTTGGCCCATGCTTAACTCTTTCACTCTCGGCTACTTTTCTCTAACAACGCATGGCCACATTTCACTTGCCTTGTCTCAACACTTAGCATTATAAGCCAGTGCTTACACCTATCCCCCTCTAGGGGTATTTTAGTGATAGGTTCTATAAGAACTGGACGAACCTATTTGGTCAAATACCTAGCGACAAACTTCTATCTTCCTTTCATTACAGTATTTCTAAACACGTTCCTGGATAACAAGCCTGAGGGTTTTCTTATTGATGATAGTGGCGATATTGATGATAGTGACGATATCGACCGTGACCTTGATACGGAGCTGGAACTTCTAACTATGATGAATGCGCTAACTATGGATATGATGCCGGAAATAGACCGATTTTATATCACCTTTCAATTCGAATTAGCAAAAGCAATGTCTCCTTGCATAATATGGATTCCAAACATTCATGATCTGGATGTGAATGAGTCGAATTACTTATCCCTTGGTCTATTACTGAACTATCTCTCCAGGGATTGTGAAAGATGTTCCACTAGAAATATTCTTGTTATTGCTTCGACCCATATTCCCCAAAAAATTGATCCCGCTCTAATAGCTCCGAATAAATTAAAACATACATTAAGATACGAAGGCTTCTTATTCCACAATAACGAAAGCATTTTTCACTCTTTCATATACTAGGGGATTTCACTTGGAAAAGAAAATGTTCCATACTAATGGATTCGGTTCCATAACCATGGATTCCAATGTACGAGATCTTGTAGCACTTACCAATGAAGCCCTATCGATTAGTATTACGTAGAAGAAATCAATTATAGACACTAATATAATTAGATCTACTCTTCATAGACAAACTTGGGATTTGCGATCCCAGGTAAGATAGGTTCAGGATCATGGGATCCTTTTCTATCAGATAGGAAGGGTTGTTGCACAAAATGTACTTCTAAGTAATGGCTCCATAGATCCTATATCTATCTATATGAAGAAGAAATCATGTAATGAAGGGGGTTCTTATTTGTACAAATGGTACTTCGAACTTGGAACGAGCATAAAGAAATTAACGATACTTCTTTATCTTTTGAGTTGTTCTGTCGGATCGGTCGTTCAAGACCTTCGGTCTCTACCCGGACCCGATGAAAAAAATGGGATCACTTCTTATGGACTCGTTGAAAATGATTCTAATCTAGTTCATGGCCTATTAGAAGTAGAAGGCTCTCTGTTGGGATCCTCACAGACAGAAAAATATTGCAGTCGATTTGAAAATGATCGAGTGACATTGCTTCTTCGGCTCGAACCAGGAATCCCTTAGATATGATACAAAATGGATCTTGTTCTATCGTTGATCAGAAATTTATCTATGAACGATACCAATCGGAGTTTGAAGAAGGGGAAGGAGATGGAGTCCTTGACCCGCAACAAATAGAGGAGGATTTATTCAATCACATAGTTTGGGCTCCTAGAATATGGTGCCCTTGGGGCTTTCTATTTGATTGTATCGAAAGGCCCAATAAATTGGAATTTCCCTATTAGGCTAGGTCATTTCGGGGCAAGCGGATCATTTATGATGAAGAGGATGAGCTTCAAGAGAATGATTCAGAGTTCTTGCAGAGTGGAACCGTGCAGTACCAGACACGAGATAGATCTTCCAAAGAATAAGGCTTTTTTCGAATAAGCCAATTCATTTGGGATCCTGCAGATCCACTCTTTTTCCTATTCAAAGATCAGTCTTTTGTCTCTATGTTTTCACATCGAGAATTCTTTGCAAATGAAGAGATGTCAAAGGGGCTGCTTACTTCCCAAACAGATCTTCCTACATCTATATATAAACGCAGGTTTATCAAGAATATGCAAGAAAAGCACTTTGGATTGTTGATTCATCGCCAGAGATGGCTTAGAACCAATAGTTCATTATCTAATGGATTTTTCCGTTCTAATACTCCATCCGAGAGTTATCAGTATTTATCAAATCTATTCCTATCTAACGGAACACTATTGGATCAAATGACAAAGACATTGTTGAGAAAAAGATGGCTTTTCCCGGATGAAATGAAAATTGGATTCATGTAATAAGAGAAAGGTTTCCCATTTCTTAGCCGGAAAAATATATGGCCATGAAATAGGGATTAAGTGGAACAGAATTGACTGGGTGATAGAATCGTGAAAACACCAGTTTCTTCCATATT
>QLSR01000318.1:737859-769560 GCA_031780015.1 Citrullus colocynthis
TTTTCGTAGCCTAACTTGTATTTGTTCGTCAGATATTGCAAGATTTCTCCGTACTACTACAGATTGCACAGAAATTCCTTATTAGTCACTTCCAACTAAAAGTTTACATGTTTCTATTCCATTTCAACTCAAACATCCTTCATAAAAGTTGTTCAGAATTGAGTTAACTTACTAACCTTAAAATTTCAGCCTTAGACTCGATCATCTTGGTTCGTTTCACTCCAAACATCCGATACTTTCCAGCTTGTGCGTCCACAAATAACGTGTTGTTCCAGCTTAGATTTCAATACCAAAACGAGTAGACTTCTATCCGAAATCCACAATAACACTTTCTTCTTCTTCTCTTGTAGGTTGTCTGGAAGATGGAACCGACTTATGCTCTCGAAAATGTCTAAAATGATAAAATATTCAATTTACTCACCTATATATATTGTCGATTTAACTCTCTTATGCAGGCTGGCGCGCAGGGTTTTCCTTTCTCAATTCAAGGTAAGGCATTCAACGCAACCTACTATCAACACCCTCAGCAGATAGCCACCCTCAACGCACGGTGTCCTCAACGCCTCCTACCTTCAACGCATACAACTCAATCAACTAAACCCGTCTTCAACGCATGGCAACCTTACCAACGCATGGTAAATCAAAACATTCTTTTCCCCGCCAATGATTAACTTCTTCTTCTAATGCAAGAGATTGCTTCAGCTCATAACTCTTTGTGATTCCATCTTCAATGCATGGTCACTCAAAAGAACAATGCTCTTCACTGCTTTCATCAGCGCATAGTCTTGGCTCATGTTTAACTCTTCCATTCTCGACTACTTTTCTCTAACAACGCATGGCCACGTTACACTTGCCTGTCCAAACACTTAGTATTATAAGCCAGTGCTTACAATCAATCTTCTCCAAGAATGCTCAAGAGGCCTACACCATACTAGAAGACTTGGCCACTACATCATACAATTGGCCATGTAAACGGTCTTTTTCAATCATCCCAAAAGTCATTGGACAATATGAGATGGACAAGGTAAGTTCTCTAAAATCTCAATTGGCTTCTCTCACTAATGCTTTATCTAAATTTTCTCAAGGAAGCCAAACCCAAGCAAGTCCATCATCCATAGCTTCCCTTACGGCCATGGAAAATCAACAAGAGCCAAGTTAGTTGGAGGTAGCCAATTATGTAGATAGAGGACAATACCGAGGTCAACAACAACTTCCAACTCACTATCATCCCAACTTGAGGAATCATGAAAATTTTTCATATGCTAACAACAAGAATTTGTTGCAAGCACCTCAAGCATTCAATGGAGCGAGGAATGCAAAGACATCATCACTAGAGGATATAATGCTTGACTTTGTCAAAGAGTCAAGATCAAGGACAACCACATTGGAGAATTCGGTCCAAGCTATTTCAAACACCGTTTAAAGCCAAGGTAAGACAATTCAAAACTTGGAAGTTCAACTTAGTCAAATGGCCACTTCCCTCCAAACAATGCAAAAGGGTAAGTTTCCCAAGTTGCCCCAAGAGATACCCAAGGGAAGAGTGCAAGGTCGTGACTTTGAGGAGTGGGAAAAAGCTATACACTCCCTTGATCAATGATGAAGATGATGAACCTCCACAAGAAGAGGATGTTCCACAAAAAGAGAGTGTATCTAAGGAAAAGGAGAAATCAAAGTCAAACATAGGGAGTACTTCTAACTCTACTTCTTTTACCCTAATACTTTACCTTTTCCTCAAAGATTTCAAAAAAGAAAAAGATTGATGCTCAATTCTCAAAGTTCTTAGACATATTCAAAAAGTTAGAAATTAACCTTCCTTTTGTAGAGGCATTAGAACAAATGCCTAAGTATGCCAAGTTCATGAAGCATGTATTGTCTAAGAAGGAAAGGTATGGAGATTATGAAATGGTTGCACTAACCGAAGAATGTAGTGCAGCACTAAAAATGAAATTGCCTCCAAAACTAAAGGATCCAGGGAGTTTCTCTATCCCTTGTCATTTAGGCAATAATAAGGTCACTAAAGCACTTTGTGATCTTGGAGCTTCTATTAACTTAATACCTTTATCCATGTTTAGGAAGCTCAATGGAGGATAGGTGCAACCAACTACCATATCTTTGCTTTTGGCCGATCGATCATTTGTTCATCCCTACGGCATTGTGAAGGACGTCTTGGTCAAGGTAGAAAAGTTTCTCTTTCCGGCGGACTTTGTGATATTAGACATGGAGGAAGATGCCGAAGTCCCCATAATCCTTGGGAGACCATTCTTGGCCATCGGAAGGGCCCTCGTCGAATTGCAAGATGGAAAACTCACATTCTGCCTTAACAATGAGGAGGTAACATTTGACATTTATAAAACCATTAAGCATCTGGGTATATAAAGGTACGAGCATCATGAGCCAAGCACAAAGGTAACATCGCCTAGCTCTTCGAATAAAAACTCTATGCATGATGAGCCTCCTTTGAATGGTAAGACTAATGGCATGCTTAATGTTAAAGTAGAAAATTCTATGAAGCATGTTTCTCGTTGTGATAACTCTCCTAGTTCTTCTTGCATGCCTCTAAAACCTATGATGAAGTATCAACAAATCATGGAGAAGCATGCTAAGAATGAAGTAGTGAGTCTGGTAAAATCTATACATGATGACTCTTTAATGAGTCTTAACCATATTAGAAAAGATGATGTCCAACTTAATGATTTGTTGACTAACTCACTAAATGCAAATGAATATGTTTGTGAGTGTCAACATGGGCGAACACTAAAAGTTGTAGGTTATCCAAAGCATGAAAGGAAGAAACCACCTTGGAATCCACCTTGATTTGTGAGCCTTGTCTAACTAGAAGACATTAAACCAAGCGTTTGTTGGGAGGCAACCTAATTTTATTGCTTTTTTTACTTTTCTTTTTATTTTATTTTCAATAAATCTTTGAGTCACTCATATGCTTTATCTCTCAGGAACTTGGTTTATCACACAAAATACTCCTTATACCAAGCCTGTTTGGTGGCTTCCCACTTGCTCCCAGGCTTGTTCTTTCTTTGTTAGATGCTCTTATGCATTGAGGACAATGCATGATTCTAAGTTTGGGGTGGCAGTTGTCTCTCATACTTTTATGTGTTTTCTTATCCTGCTATGCATGTTTATGAAGTTTTACTGATCATATGCATGTTAATTTTGAAAAATTTTGAAAATTTTGGAGCTTTTAAAGTTAATGGGAATGTTGTTTATGGTTGTGTGCCTTGATGTTGATTGCCCATGATGAGATTTGAATTTTTGTGATAGATGACTTATTGTGGAAATAGAATAGCACTATCTTGAGTTAAATTCATTTAAGTCCCTCTGAAAATCTCTCATATTTTTGAGCACGTAACCACTTTATTTATAATCTTTAACTGAAAAAAGAATTAAGTTAGGTGTATTTGGTTGTCACTCTGAAAGGCCCCATCGGTTAGAAAGTGGAAATGCATGATAGTTTGTAATCTTAGACTACGGAAAAAGAAAAGAGTATACATGCCTTGAGAAAAGAAAAAGTGTACACAAAATGTATGAGCTTTATTTGTCTATCTTCTTAAATGTTGAACTTGTAATGAGTATGCATGGATGGGGGGAAAAAGCGTTGCCTTTGCTGTAATCAATAAGGACGCCTAGGAATTGACTAGGTACGAGTCCCTACAGTGAATGTGTGAAAGCTAGTGCCCCTAGGTAAAAGAATGCAAGTTTAGGGCCCAAGAAAAAAAAATATGATTGAAAGGCACCTTAGTGGACATATTACTCACGTGCATGAGCTAGATGTTGGTGTGCAATGCAGATCTGAAGTGTAAAACTTGTTACTGCGTCTATCTATTATTATTAAGCTTCCTATGCATTTAACATACTATATACTGAACATATTATGCGTCTTACTTATGTTTAATGCTATACGTTGGTGATCTGTTAAGTTTTCCTATCCCTTACCCACGTATAAGCAGGGGAGTAGGTTTTCTCGGTGAGTCCGAGGTCGAACACAGGGATTATGTTGATTCTTTATTTAAGTGGATTATATGCGTTGTAGGGGTAACCAAGAATAATTTGAGAGAGGTGTTTGTTTCTAATCTAAAGAAAGCGATAACATGTACACTAAACATAAAATGTGGAAGATGAAAAGGCATGCGACACAGCAAAGTCAGCTAGGTGAATTTAATGAATGGGTAAAAACAGGGTTAGTGTCACACCCCCTCCCAGACTACTCTCCCCAACCCGAGAAGAGATGTGAAGACAGCAAGCATCACCCTTTTTTGTGACATTCACTGCCTATTTGTACCTGAATAACCTGTGAGACTATAACATACATATTCGCTTACAAATCCAGAACCATAAAGACCTGTATTATTACAATTAAACTTTCAAAATATTTACAACATATTTGCACAATAACCCGTCTCACATCCCATCTATTATGTAATTAGGTCTACATGCCACCTATACAAGGTTATATACACGTATAATGACTCAAATGTATCTTTTTCCTGATATCTCGAAGCTTAAGCAAGGCGAGCTGGAATAGGCTAAGCACTGGGAACGTCCTCGCTACTTGGGAGGAAAAGAAAACATGGAAAGCGTGAGCTAAAATCCTCGTGAGTGAATAATTTTGTAAAACCATCTTTTGTTCGAAAACAGGCATGTGTCAATCATTATAACACCATATACGTAAACGTGATTCAATTAATCATTTCTGTAAAATCATAATTTTCAACAGCGTAATCAAATCACATATGTTCATGCCAAAATGATCGTACACGAAATCAGTTCGTTCTCAAAATTTTCCCTCAATCAGGGCGGAGCAAGACTCAACGCACCCGACGTCGAAAACATCCTTAGTTGAGGCGGAGTAAAACTCAACGCACTCAACGTCGATAACAACCTTAGTTGGGGTGGAGCAAGACTCAACGCACCCAACGTCACAACCTCTATGTGCACATAGGAATATCGCGGGTTGCCCAAGTACCTTCTACGAGTCCTTCAGTACTGGGTCCCGGGGAAACTCACATGCCTTCTCATGTCCTTCAACATTGAGCCTCTTCTAAAACATTTTAGAAACCAGTATTTTACGTAAATAGTTCATATGAAAATCTTTCATGAAAAATCAGATATTTCACGATAAACAACATTTCACAACATGCCATTCAATATCTTATAGAAAACGGATAAAACATGCCTTGTGAAAAATATCATCAAACATCATGCTTTTCAAGAAAACAGTTCATCTCAAAGCCATATCTCATAAGAAAACCACACTAAACATTTTCAATAAATTTCGTTTTCAAAGAAAAAAATGTGTCACTCACAACTTGTCCTTAGGCCCTGAGCGGATTATATGCCTTTTCGAGCTCTTCTTGGCCTGTAAATACACATTCCTCACGTTACGCTTTCCTTAAACTTCCTTTACATGATCGTTAAATATGCATACTTAAACTCTAATCATGATTCATCATCGAGACTCCCTTTTTTTTCTAAAATAAACATAATAAGCGAGATTCTACGTCACTAGAGAGATTACCAACGAGATTTCACCTTACTAGTGAGATTACTAGCGAAATCACACAACAGGTACACGGCACTAGCGACACCAAAATAAGCGAGACTAATGAGATTAAATGAGGAGCGACACCGAGCGAGAGTCAGCGAGATTTGTGAGACAAAAACCTCCTCTGCACTACCAGTGAGATTTGTCTCGCTACTCACTCTCCAATTTCTTAGCGATACCAGCTTCCTAACGACACCTGACAACAGAGTTTCCTCCTTTTCTTTTTGTTCTCACTTCTGTCAGTTCAAAGTCATATTTCCAGCCAGATTTAGAACTTCTTTCCTTCTATAAACTTGTAGAGACTTATGTTTTCTAGCTTACCTCAAATTTTTGTGGCTTAACTCGTCCTTGTTCATCAGATATTGCAAGATTTCTCCGCGCTACTCTAGATTGCACAGAAATTCTGTATCAATAACTTCCAGTTAAAAGTTTATATGTTTCTATTCCATTTCAACTCAGGCATCCTTCAGAAAAGTTGTTCAAAATTGAGTTAACTTACTAACCTTAAAATTTCATTCCAAATTTTGATCTCTTCAGCTCGATATTCACCAAACACCAAACCTGGTTCAAACTGTGCGATAGCAGATGAAGCTTCTGTTTCAGCTTCAGTTTTAACATGAAACCGTCCAAAACCTTACACGAATTTGCCTTAGAACTCTTCTTCAATCTCTCCACGATGTGCAGCTGAAAGATAGCATAGAAATGAGTTTGGAAATGAATAGAAATAAGTCGGCAAAGTTTTCCCTTCAATAAAAATTGATAACCGACTTCTCCCCTTCCTTATCTTCTCTTCTTTCTTTTTTTTTTTTTTTTTTNGCGATAGCAGATGAAGCTTCTGTTTCAGCTTCAGTTTTAACATGAAACCGTCCAAAACCTTACACGAATTTGCCTTAGAACTCTTCTTCAATCTCTCCACGATGTGCAGCTGAAAGATAGCATAGAAATGAGTTTGGAAATGAATAGAAATAAGTCGGCAAAGTTTTCCCTTCAATAAAAATTGATAACCGACTTCTCCCCTTCCTTATCTTCTCTTCTTTTTTTTTTTTTTTTTTTTTTCAATTTCCCTTTTTTGTCTTCTTTCCCCTTTGTTTTCCTCTTCCTTCTTTTTCTTTTTTTTATTTTTATTTAATTTACAAAATGAGATTATTAATATTAATTAGCTTAAAGCTTTTGAACGTGCTTACAAATTAGGTGCTTACAGTTAGGGTTGGTTAACATCTAACATCATAAACGCATGGTGATAGTCTATTCATAGGAAAGTGTTAAGTGCCAAGGTTGTTCCTATGTCTAGGCAACACTACTTAGCCTTGTCAATTAAGTTCCACAATCACTTACCCTCTCGAGCAGTCTGATTATTACTACTTATATCGATTAGCCAGATGGACATAAGCATCAGATTAAGATTACAATTGACAAGATCCAATAGTTATACTATGGTTCTTATTTAGATGCTAACGCAACCCTTAAGCCATGATGGATTAGTTACTCATGGATTCAAAGTAAAAAGCGGAAAGTGTAGAGAAATGAGTAGTCATGGAAGAAATATAGATTGATGAACGGTATACAACTTTAGATAGCTCAATGTCTTGACACAAATCTAAAATCAAACTAGAAAAACAAGATAGAAAGCAGGAAAAAGGGCGTCAATGTCTTGAGTCGCCGGGATGGAAGCGTGAGGTTCTGCTGTGAAGTGGTCAGGCGGAGGGAAAACTCTTCTCTCTCGAGCTATTCGTCTCCGGGTGTGTTCTGGAGAGAACTCTACTGTCACTTAGGAATTCTTCCGAGAATGAACCACCCTTTCTCATCTTGCAGGACTGCTTTTTATAGATATTGCGTTCGTAATCAATGGCAAATCTGCTTAATTGGTGGCGAAATTGATATCATGCATCCATCTCGCCTAATTGAGTAATTCTCGGGTCAATTTAGATCCACCACTTTAGCCACAGATTATTTATGTCAATCTTCCGACAATCTCTCAAGATTCTGATCTGATTTTCTGCTCCTTATGTTTTTGGTAATTATGCATCCATGCAGAAGTTTGGCGGATGTCAACGCATCATAGGTTGCTAACGCACAGTCTTGCGTTAAGAGCTAGTCAACTCATCGTTTGCATTCCTGCGTTAAAACATGCGTTTTAGGCTCAAAAAGTGGTAAAATTATTATCTTCATAAAAATACAAGAGTAGAATGCATAGGAAGATTTATTAGTAGAATTTAGCTTAAACTACCGCATGCTTCTCTATTTAATCTCTATTTTTTTAAGAAAAAGGCTATAATAACTTGTATTTCTACAAGTTATCACTAAAGTAGGAGGAAAACTAAAGAAACTCTCTTAAGTCCTAATTTGAGTTCTCGTATTTTAAATTCAAGGAGGCTTGCACACACACACATGGGAGACAGCAAGATTTGGCCTTGAATGATTATAACGACATAGATATGCTTGCATGTTTCTACTTAAGCTCTAAATGCTATTCTCTGAGACATGAGTCAATTGCACACTTCTTCATCTAAACTCCCTATTTTTTTATTTTATTCTTTGCTCGGGACTAGCAAATCTCTAAGTTTGGGGTCGTGATAAGCACTTGAAAAGTGCTTTCTATCCTCTCAAGTTAAGGGAGTTTATATTAGATTTCACTTGTTTGCTAATGGTTTTCAGGTTAAAATGAGGAAAATTAGAAGACCAAAAGATCAAAACCGAACAAGAATACGGCGAAAAAGAGAAGAAAAACTCAATATGACAAAATTGGGGCAGCGTCGCGGTGCTAAAACCTGAGAGCAAACAATTCTCCACGCAACCCTAACGCCGGGATGCGTCATATTAGAGGAGAAAAATAAAGAGAAAGAGAAAAAAGCTAAAGGAAAACAACCTGAAACTTCAATTATAGAAGGATCCTATGTGGATTTTGATGCACTAGCCTCAACACAAGACAAGCCAATCAGATTAATACCCTTGGAAAACATGATTTGGTCTTGGACTCCGGATGTACCTACCATATGACTCCTATTAGACCTTGGTTTAATACCTACAAGGAGATTTATGAAGAAATGGTCTACATGAGAAACAATCAAGCTTGCAAAATAGTTGGGATTGGATTAGTGTCATTGAAATTGAAGGATGAGACTGGTGAAACTCCTAAGAAATGTTAGACATGTGCCAGTTCTCAAGAGAAACTTGATCTCTTTGGGAATACTGGATGTAATTGGGTGTGAATACAGAGGAACAAGAGAGACTTTTGAAGTCATCAAAGATTCTAAGAAGGTCCTAGTTGAAGAGAAGGCTAACAACCTATTTGTGGTTAGAGGAGTTGAAATGGTAACAAGGGCCTATATAGTGACTTCTAATGAACTAACAGAGGCTAATGTTTGGCACAATAGACTTCCCACATTAGTGCAAAGGGGTTGGAAGCTCTATCTAGAGAAGGCATCCTACACCAAAAGGAATTAATGATCAACTTACCCTTTATGAGCATTGTGTAATGGGCAAAGCAACAAGACATAGTTTCACTAAAGCTCACCATACAACAAATGGAATTCTTGACTACGTATACTCTGACCTATGGGGGCCAACCCCAACCCCAACCCCAAGCCTAAGTGGCTCGAGGTATCTCCTAACTCTAATTGATGATTTTTTAAGAAAGAGTTTGATTTACTTCCTTAAAATAAAAGACCAAGTTTTTGAAAAATTCAAAGAGTGGAAACTAATGATAGAGAAGAAAACCTCTAAGGAGATCAAATACCTAAGAATAGATAATGGGTTGGAATTTTGTAATGAAGAATTCAACAAATTTTGTAGAGAGAATGGGATAACTAGACATAGGACAGTAAGATATGCACCTACACGAAATGGGTTTGCTGAGAGACTAGATAAAGCAATCATGGAAAGAGATAGATGCCTATTGTTCGATGCCATTCTTAGTGAAAAATATTGGATTGAAGTTGCTGCCTATATAGTGTAGGCCTTAAATAGGTTCCCCCGTACTTCCCTAGACTACATAACCCCTAAAGAAAAGTGGTTCAAACATCCACCTAACCTACAAAACCTAAAGGTATTTGGATGTGTTGGATACATACATCAAAACCAAGGGAAACTCAAGTCTAAAGTTGTCAAATGCAAGTTTGTAGGATTTACAGATGGTGTGAATGGTTTCAAAATGTGGCACCCTATTGAAAAGAGATTTATAATCAGCAGGGATGTTACCTTCACAGAAAAAGAAATGTTCATGCAAAAAGAAGTGACAAGTGAAATCTCTATAAACCCTACCACTAGAGTTGAGATGGAGAATCTTAAAAACACACCTACAAAAGACAATCCTCCAAGTGATTCAGAAGAAGTAGAGGTAGAAACAAGGGAGCAAGTTGAAAATGTGAATGCTCAACTTGATTTGAGTCAATACTCATTAGCTAGGGATACACAAAGAAGGATGATTGCAACTACAACAGTGAAACTAACTACATGAACTTAGTTCTTAAGGGATTCGAACCCTCAATAGTTCTTTGTTTCGAACTATACCGGTTTTCAAGACCGGATGCTACTATGGTCCCAAATGACCAAGAGCCAACTACATTTGAAGAAGCAGTAAGCTGTCCTGAAGCAAGGAGTTGGACAGAAGCTATAAATAAGGAAATGGAATCACTAAATGTGAACGACAAGTGGACCCTAGCTCATCTTCCTAAAGGATGCAAGCTAATAACATTCAAATGGATCAACAAGCTAACGGAGGGTGTGACTAATGAACAAAAGCATAGATATAAAACTAGACTAATGACTAAGGGCTTTACACAGATAAAGGGTATTAATTATACAAAAATTTCCTCACCAGTGGTGAAACGTACCTCAATAAGACCTCTATTATTAGTGGTTGCACATAATAACCTTGAACTAGATCAGCTAGATGTAAAAATTGAAGGGAATTGAATCCTAGTGGAAGCATGTGATCGTGTTCTTTGATTTCTTGAAAGAATTAAAAATACAAATAATTAAGAAAATGTTAAGCAACATACCTTTGTTGATCTATAATTTCAGGAAAATCTTCCCTCAAACCGATAGCCTTCTCCTTGTAGTCTTCTTTTTCCAAGAGATCTTCCTTACTATGAATCTGGCAAGAATCCAATTTGTGGGAACCACTTCTTGAAAGAATAGAGGGAATGGGAAGAAGAATGTTCTTAGAACTTTTCTAAGAAAATTGGGAGAATTTCTAGGGGGAGAGTTTTAGAGTAATCATAGAGATTATTCTTGTAAAAAGTGTGTGTGTTCTATGAAAGGTCCAAGAACCTTATTTATAGAACTCTATGGGTTACTTCTAATCCTATTAGGATAACCCTCCTGTAAAGATTTTAAATTAAATACTTAATAATATCCAATATTAATAAATATTTATTCAAATAATATCTCATATATTAAAGTGTTTAAAGTATTTAATTATTATTTAAATATTTATTTTCTGCAAAATCTTTAGTTTGAATTTCATCCAAATTAAATAATTAATTATTTGAATCCAATTCAAATTAATTAATTTATCAATTCTCCCTCTATTTATTTATATGGATTTCATCCAAATAAATAATTAATTATTTGAATCATATTTAAATAAATTAATTCTCCATATTATAAAATTATAATTTGAATCTTATTTAAATAAACTTTATAATAAATCATGTAATTAACTATATCCAATACAATTAATATTTTCCCACATAAATTTGAACATTTCAAATTTTTCTTTAACATAGTTGATCCTTGTTGGTCCTTGGTGAGTTAGCAAGGGGACCTTATGGACTTACAGATTATAAGCTCTATTAATTCAAGACTAATTAATTAAACTCTTTAATTAAATTAATCTTCATTCATTAACTACAGGGCAAACCACTATAGACCCATAGTTGAACTCTTATGCACTGTACGACAAGTTGTGTCCATGGAATAATCAATATAAGCAAGTCGATCCTTCACAAGTTCTTCATAATTATAGCTAGGTCAAATGTCCATTCTACCCCTGTAATTACCTCTTATCCTTAAGTATCACTGATTTCTCTAATGAACAATTTGTTTATGGTCCAACCATAAACTAAACCCCTCTTGGGCCAGTGAGAGGGTGGGACCCCTTGTTCAACACTCGAAATCAGCACTTAAGTGAACTACTCATCTACTTACCCTATCTGGGAAGAAGTGAATTCCATCTTGTGAAGTTATGTTCTCATCTCCCCATTTAGTCAAATCCTCAAAATGGTAGGCTTATTGAGTCGCCCAATTCCGCGCCAAATAAATTTTCCTAACTTATCCACAGTGGTAATGGCAAACCGGGTCGAATGCAGGGAGCACTCGAATTTCACAGTTGAAAAGTTTTCAATTCAAGGTAACCAAAAAGGGGGGTTTCAAAAAAGGTTGATTGCAAGAAAAAGTAAATTTCATGAAAATAAAATGCGGAAAGTAAAACAGAGTAAAAATTCAATGGAAGAAGCTCTAGCTTGGGTTATGCGGGGTTTCCTTTGTTCGATGTTCTTATCATTGGTTCGTCATTACTAAATTCATTGAAGCTAGCACCTAATCAATTCAACTGGAAATGCCAGAATTGAATTGCCCTAGTTAACAAATTAGATTTAAGCAAATCGATGAAAACCATGCAAAATTTGACTAAACCTAACCACATTAAGTTCAAGGGAAAAATAGGCGGGACATGCAACTGGATAAACCTAGAATGAATGTCCTACCAATTTAATCCTAGGTTGATTAGAACAATGCGCATCACCATCTAGATTTGCAAGCTAACCTAACCTATTGCTTCCTATGATTGACATATAACAAATTGTCACAAATTGTAATACAACCAAAAGCAATAATCAAAATAAACACAAGCATTACAAATTGATCATAAATCTTGAAAACTCGGAATGAAATCATGCATACATTGAATTAAGTTCAAAACCTCAAAAGAAACACCAATTACAATGGAAAATCCCTAATACCCAAGCTGGAAAATGTTACCTTAGCCTCGATACATGCTTGTGCACCCAATAATTATTCAAAGAAACTCTCCTCAAGATGAAAAGAAGGAAAAACGCAGTGAAAAATTTCTAAAAACAGACTTAGGACTCAGGTTGCTTTCCTTTCCTGAATGTCTGGTGTTGTTGATGAAATGATGAAGTGCCAAAAACTTGTTGTGCGTTTATCTTTATTAAGCTTACTATCATGCATTCAACATATTATGCGTTCAACTTGCTTAATAGTATGCATTATTGATCTGTCAAGTTTTCCTATCCTTCACCCAAGAATAGGTAAAGAATGAGGTTTTCTCGGTGAGTCCGAGGTTGAATACAGGGACTATGCAGATTCTATAATTAGTTGGATTATTTGAGTCATGTGTCTAAAGAAGGTGACGAGAAGTGATGCGTTTAACTAACTAGAAAGCATAAACCTAAGCCAATGTGGGTTGATGGAGAGGTATGCGACACAGCAAAAGTAGCTAGTTGAATTGTATGAATGCTAAAACGCAGGGCTGGGGTTGGTTATCATCTAAAGTCGGAAACGCATAGTTGGGTCTATTTCATACCAGCGACTCTTCTCCCGGTTGTCAGCCGCTATGCTTTATACTATGTTAAGTACGCCTTGTCAATTGAGTTCCACAATCACTTACTCTCCCGAGCAGTCTGATTATTGATACTTATATCGATTAGCTAGATGGACATAAGCATTTGATTAAAAATACAATTGACAAGATGAAATAGTCTTCTACGGTTCTTTATTTAGATGATAACACAACCTGTGACCCTTAAGAGAGTTAGTTACACATGGATGATAAATAGCAAATGGAAAGTGATGAGAAATGAATAGCCATGGAAGATGTATATATTGATGAACGGAATAACTGTTTTAGAAAATACAATTCCTTGCTAATAGACTAAAACATAAGTAAGAAAAGAGATAGAAAGCATGGAAAGGCTTCTCAATGTCTTGAGCTCGCGGGGATGGTAGCGTGAGTTCTATTGTGAAGTGGTCAGGCGGAGGGAAGACTCTTCTCTTTCGAGCTATTTGTCTCCGGTTGTCTTTTGGAGAGAACTCTACTGTCACTTAGGAATTCTTCCGAGAGGTCCAACAACATTTTCTTCTACAGGTCTACCCGTTTTATAAATGTTGCATTGCAATCGCTGGCAAATTTGCATGATTGGTGGCTAAATTTCTGCCTTGCGTCCATCTCGCCTAATCGCGTGATTTCCAATTTAATTTCGATCCACCACTCTTGCCGCATATCAAGCATATCGATCTCCCGACAATCTCTTAAGATTCGTATTTAATTCTCTATTGCCTTCTTAATATGCGTCCATGGATAAATTTGGGTTCATGCGTTCAAGTATGCCAACGCATCCATGGGTTGCTAACGCATCAACCTGTGTTGAAGGGTTGTCAACGCGTCCACAGGTTGCCAATGCATACTCTTGCGTTAAGAGGTTGCCAACGCATCTACAGGTTGCTCGCGTTCCTGCGTTAAAACATGTGTTTAACGCTCAAAAATGTTCAAAACAATTATCTTCATCAATTTACAAGAGTAGAACGCATAAGAAGATTTATCAATAGAATTTAGCATCAACTACCGCATGATTCTCTATTTAAACTCTATTTTTCTAGGAGAAAGACATATAATAACTTGTATTTCTACAAGTTATCAGCTAGCGGTTAGGGTTAATTTAAGCCAAAATTAAAATGGCGCCACGGTGCTGACAGTAATTTGTCTACCTTTACTTTCCAGAGCATCACGGTGTTTGCTGCATTTCTTCAGTAAAGCGTCTCAGGAAAAAGCATCACGGAGCCAGGGCTTCAAGGGCAATTTTGTCCTTTTGGAGTTCTATCTCCAAGTTGATGTCGTGGAACTCCGTTTGGGCCTGTTTTGGCCTGGTTTTAGTGTTAACACTCCGTTCTACCTGTTAAATGCTCAAAACCTACAAAATAACACAATAGACACATTAAACAGCACAATGATCCCGAGTTAAGCTGAGAAAAATAGCACATTTTAGGTGCTATCAAACACCGCCAACTTAATTCTTGATCGTCCTCGAGCAAGGTAGAATAATGCACTCAATCAAAAATTATGCTCACTCAATCATGCAAGGTTCGTTACTCAAGTCTCAATAGTCCACTAAGATTCAACTTGCATTCACAATGATATCGGTTCATAATCAATCAATGAAGCACAGATTAAAACTAATTCTAGACCAACTCATGCAAGGGTAAGTTCAAAACCCTGCTAATTAAGTTTCTAGCACCCCGGAATTGCATTAAATTGCTCTCAATTTGTTCTCCCCCAATGGTGGCTCATGCACAAATCATCTGTCCAAAAAAATCAAAGCGGCAGTATTTCAACTAAGGTGCCTAAATTCAAACTCTATGGCCCTAAACTTGCATATATTTTACCTAGGGGCATTAGCTTTCACACATTTGCCACAGGGAACTGTACTCACTCTTTTCTCGCGAGTGTCTTAACTAATCACAGCAAAGGCAGCTCTGTCTACCCCTAGTCATGCATATCATTACAAGTTTTCTTTTTTTTTTTTTTCATGCTTTCTTTTTCATGCTTTCTTTTTTTATATATATGATATTTTTTTAAAAAAAAAAAAGCATAACATTCTTTTTCAGCAGACATATAAATATTTTTTTCTTCCTCGGTATTACATTACAACCCATCATAAAAGACACTATCTAATCAGTGGGACCTATCGAGGTAACAACAAAAATACAAGCTAAGTAATACAATTCTAAGCATGCAGGACCTAATATAGGCAGACAAATAACTTAAGCGTGCATGAAAAATCAGAAAATTTTTTAAAAAGGGCTAAAAATCATGATCAATCACTTCAAATATTGCATCATGCAAGAGAATCAAAAAGAGTGCATCATCAACCAGTCATCATAACGAACCAAGCACAAATGAGCAAGCAAACATGAAAGCACACAATATTTAGTCCGAGCTATGCTCAAGTACTCCAGCCAAAACACAGATGTTCCCCACTCCCAACTTAAAATCTAACATTGTCCCCAATGTGAGAAAAGAAAAGAAGAATAAGGGACAAATGAAAAGGGAAATAGAAAACTTCCCTGAAATTTGGCACAAAGGATGGCAGTGACGTCTAGCTCGTAAAGGTAATCTCCTTTCCAACTCCCTTCAAGCAAGAAAAACCTAAAAGATCAAGAAAAGTAGGAAGCATTAAGCTCAATAAAAATAAAAACAAGAAAAGAAAATAACATAAATATAAATCCTGGCTGCCTCCAGGTAGCACAATTTTTTAAGGTCGTTATGCTCCTTACTCGGCTTCATTATCCGTATCCACTTGGAAAAGCCGAGTCCCCATCCAACACCCCTAACTTAGTGTGTTGACCACAATCCTTAAAAATCACAGAACTAAAACACATAGGATTTGTCACACCCCCTCCCAAGCTTACCTGCACAACCTAAAAGGAGACGTAAGGACAGTATACATCACTCCTCTTGTGACGCATACCATCCATTCCTTTACACACATTCCAAACTGTTCACAATGTAATCTTCACATTCTAAGACATTTTAAACATAACATATAGGAAAGTATATACAAGCCAAAAACGAATTTTCTCAACTCTTTTACATGTCCTTGCACAACCCATAGTTCAACCCCTGGTAATTGTACATACATATCTACATGCCACCTAATTAAGGTTTAACATACAACTAACACTTCAACAAGTCGAATTATTCAGAGTCTCGAAGCTTAAGCAGGGCGAGTGGGAGTAGGCAAAGCACCAGAAACGTCCTTGCTACCTGGAGGGGAAAGAAAACATTGAAAACATAAGCTAAAGGCCCAGTGAGTGACAATTTTAACAAACCATTTTAGTTCGGAAATCATCAATAGTAAAACTATGCTCAAAATCAAACATAAAACATGTAATCACTTCAAATACCATAGTTAAAACAAACTTAATTGCCCTTATCAATTCATACATGATTTTTAAATAAATCATAAGGAAACAGTTTAGATACCATATTTTTCCCTTAGTTGAAGTGGAGCAAAACTCAACACCCCAACGTCGAAAACATATAAGGCTCGATGCGGAGCAAGACTCAACGCACCAGCATATAACCTCTATATGCACATAGGAATATGGCGGGTTGCCCAAGTACCTTCTCATGTCCTTGAGTACTGGGTCCCGGGGACACTCACATGCCTTGCTAGCATTGAGCCTCCTCTAAAACATTTTCCTTTTTAGAAACAACATTTCATACAAACCGTTCGTATACAAATCGTTCATAAGAATACAGGGCAATTATTATATCAATAACATCTCATAAACATGCTTTTCAATAGCTTTAAGAACATAACGTATGCCTCATAAAGCATTTAATCGCAAAATCACATTTCATTGGAAAACCGAACTATCATGTGCAACAAAATCGTTTAAAAGTAAAAGAAGTGTCACTCACAATTCTTCCTAGGCCTTGAGTGGATTATACGCCTCCTCTATTTCCTCTTGGCCTGAAATAGATATTTTCCCTTGTTATACTTCTTTTCCATTCACAAGAGCATAAACAACAACTTATCATATGCTCAGTATTTATAGCACATCATGCGGTTAAGCTTTCATTAGTTTATTCTCAAGCCTTAAACACTAAGGCTATTATTTCTAGCTATACCTTCTGTTAGACTTCAATTCAAAGAACACTTTGCCTGCAGCTCACTTTTGCTATTATACCAACACTTGAGCCTTAGTTTCTACTTGACAAAGCTGACTGTTACAGCTTGATGTCTCTACTTAATCCCTGCTAAAAACGCATTTCCAGCCCATATTAAGACTTCTTCCCTTCTACAAACTTGTAAAGAATTAAGTCCCACAGCTTACCTCAAAATTTCAAGGCTTAACTCTTTTTCATTCTTCAGTTATGCCAAAATTACTCCGTGTTGCTCCAGATTGCATAGCAGTTCTGTAGTTGCTGCTTTTACCTAAAGATTCATGTGATTAACCTCAATTTCAGCTTAACCATCCTTCATAAGGCTTCTTAGGAATTATGTTAACTTACTAACCTCAAAATTTCAGCCCCAAACTCAGCTTCCTTCAGTCGTTCTACTCCAAACATCGACCACTATTCAGTCTGTGTGTCTGCAATCAATCCTCTGTTCCAGCTCGGATTTGAGCACCAAAACAGGTAGAATTTCGCCCAAAAACTATAAGAACACCTTCCTCTTCCTTCTCTGGTGGTTTCTCTGAAAGATGGAACTGACTTAAGTTCTCGAAATGTCTGAAAATAATTAAACTCACCTATATATACTGTCGACTTATCTTTCACAAGTACCAAGATGATAATGCCGACTTACCCCTCACAGTAGGTTGGCGCTGGTCTTTCCTTCGACGCAAGGCACTCATGTCTATGTTCTCCTCCAGCGTCTTCAGCAACTAGCCATTCTCAACGCATGGTGTTCTTGGCGCCTCTTACTTTCGACGCATACAACATAGTCATTCACACTCACTAGCTTCATCGTGTCAAGACCATTATGTCTTGGACGCAATGTGACTTTAGCGCATGGCTAACTTCAACGCATGGCTGTCTTCGACTCATCGTGACTTCAACGCATGGTTCAAGCATATTTCTTTATCCGATAATGATCTCTTATTATTCGATGCAGCGACTGCTTCAGCTCACACCCTTCGTGATTCAATCAATGACGCATGGTTTCTTAAATAATTCAACTTCCCACTACATTCACCAACGCATGGTCTTTGCCAACACTTAACCAAAATTTTTGCTCTACTTCTCGGCTACTTTTCCTCTAGCAACGCATAACCTCAATCGCATTGCTCTCCCCAACACTTGGTTTACAAGTTAGTGCTTACAGGATTAGTGGTAGAGGAATCATTAGAAATAAAGAATTTTTCAATTTTTTCTCTATGCCTTAGAGATAGGGACCCTTCATCCACATCAATCACCACCTTCGTGATCTTTAGAAAGGGTCTCCCTAAGAGCACAGAAAAGGGAGAAGCAAAAGAAGTAGAATTAACATCCATATTGATCACATAAAAATCAGCAAGAAAGCATAGGCCATTAACTCTAACTAGCATGTCTTTAACTATACCAATTGGCCTAACAAGAGAATGATCAGTTAATTTCATTACAATATCAGCCAGGTGTAGGATATGAGATTGAAAATCAGCACAAACAGGAGCAGGCATGATATTAAAATGGCGTCATGGCGCTATAAGGCAGCGTCGCAGTGCTTGCTGCATTTCTTCAGCAAAGCGTCTCAGAAAAAGTGTTGCAGTGTCGGGGCTTCAAGGGTAATTTTGTCCTTTTGGAGTTCTATCTCCCAGTTGATGCCGTAGAACTCTGTTTTGGCCAAATTTTGGTGCTAACACCCCGTTCTACCTGTTAAGTGCTCGAAACCTATAAAATAACACAATAAACACATTAAACAGCACAACAATCCCAAGTTAAGCTAAGGAAGATAGCACATTTTAGGTGCTATCAGACATGCGAGTGGGGGTATCCTATACAATGATTCTGCATAAGACCGGACCATGAAATAGTAATCACTAGATGTAACTCTGTTGCTAGTTAGGTTTCTATTTCAATAACATGACCTAGGTAACTTAGACTTAATCCTATGTATATTATGAATGTCCACGAGGGATTGTCCTTTGATTTGTATGGGTGAGAGTGGTCGTTGCCGACTCAATGTGCCTACCATCTTGGGGACAAAATCGAGTGGGGAGCTGGGGACATAATTATACAAGATGGAATTCACTCATTCCCATTTTCAGGGTAAGTAGATAAGTGTTCCTTTAAGTGGTGTCTCCGAGACTTGAACCAAGGACCCTACCCTCTCACTAGCCTAAGAGGGGTTTCTGTTTAATGGTTGGACCATAAACAGGTTGTTCATTAGAGAAACACTGGTACTTAAGGATTTAGAAGTAACCCAATGATAAAATGGTAATTTGACCCAGCTAGTGCTACGAATACCTGTGAAAGACTAATTTGCTATTATTGGTCTATATCCATGGACTCAGAAATATATTTGTAGTGAAAAGAGTGCAGCTGTGGGTCTTTAGTGGAGTGTTCCCACAGTTAACGAATATTGATTAATGTGGTTAACGAGTTTAGCCGATTAATCTTTTATCGTTGGAGTTTCTGATCTGTAGGTCTGTAAGGTCCCCTTGCTAGCTCATTACGAACCAACAAGGATCAATTATGTTGAATGAAAATTTGAAATGTTCGAATTTATGAGAGAAAATATTAATTATATTGGACACAATTAATTACATGATTTATTATAAATTTTATTTGAATGTGATTCAAATTATAACTTTATAATATGAAGAATTAATTTATTTTAATATGATTCAAATGATTGATTATTTATTTGGATAAAATTCGTATAAATAAATAGAGGGAGAACTAATTAATTAATTTGAATTGGATTCAAATAATTAATTATTTAATTTGGATGAGATCCAAATTAAAGCTTCTGCAAAAAATAAATAGATAGAGGGAGAATTAATTAATTGATTTGAATTTGATTCAAATAATTAATTATTTAATTTGGATGAGATTAAATCAAAGATTCTGCAGAAAATAAATATTTAAATAAGATTTAAATATTTTAAATCATTTAATATGAGATATTATTTTGGGTAGATATTTGTTAATATTAAATATTAGATTTAAAATCCTGGGTTTATTCTAACAGGATTAGGATTGACGAGTTCTATAAATAGGGCTCTTGGAAGCTTTCATAAAACATACTCTTACTCTACAATTCGTTTACCTAATTCTCCCAATTTTTTTAGAAAAATTCTAAGAAAACCCTTTTCTTTGCTTTTTTGCATTTTTAATTCTTTTAATAAATCAAAAAACACGATCACACGGGATGATTCAACAAGATCACAGTAAATGATTTAAAATATTGACTTGTTCAATCAGTGTAGGCTGATTCAACAGGATCACAGTAATATTCAGTAAACATTGCTAATTAACAATAGCTTCTCAATTTAACAACTCTCTCGTCTTAGAGCATTATAACCTTAAAGATTTTGGCATTCTTTTCTTTGGCAACAAACAATTCTCAGGTCGATAAGAACAAAAAAAAAAATGGCCAACCCTAAAATAAAGACCATTTTGCTTAAATATGCACACTGGATGAAGGAGAGAATAGGCCCTTCCATAAATGCCAGACACCCAAAAAGGCAACAAATTCGCAAAGGAGTAAAAACACAAACAAATCCATATAAGGAAAAAACAATATGCAGAATCTGCATCAAACATCCAATGGAACATTTTTAAAGACAACTCGCGAAGCAGCTCGAGAAATAAGTGCCAAGCAATCTTACACAAAAATAGCCAATACCAGGTCTCTAACAATTTTTTGTCTTTACAATACTGAATCTAAGATGAAGTCAAAAGAAGCTAGCAAATCCCAAGGATGATCGATTTCGTTTAGCAAACAAATGATCTCCGCACTTCGCCATGGGATGAGGGGCAACTACAATACAAACGCTCCTCCTCCTCCCAAGTACTTTTAACATCTTCTCTAACTAAAAAATTGAATATTTTAGGTCTAGCTAGTTCAATAATAATTTTGTTTTTTATTTTCTATTTTTGAAATTTATGCTTTTTTAACTCACCATTATGCAATATGAGTTACACCTTTCTGAGGAAAGGATGTTTTTCATTTTCTATTTTTGAAATTTATGCTTTTTTAACTCAGCATTATGCAATATGAGTTACACCTTTCTGAGGAAAGGATCTAAATCTGTAAACAAATTTCAAAAACAAAAGCAAATTTTTTAATAAAAAAATAGTTTGGGAATTTTAAATTAAAAAAACGTACTTTAAATTTTGAGATGTGCTAAGAAAAAATTACAATTTTCAAAAACTATAAATTAAAAATCAAATGCTGTCCAACCGAGTTTTAAGAATCTACAGTTTTAGTCCTAACGTAATAATGTTTAAGGGTAGTATGGGCCTTTGGATTTCACTACGTGAAGAAAAGAAAATCTTTGATATAGATTGATGAGATTGAGATTAATCAATAGAAAGTTTCAAAACTTATAAATAAAATTAATTAATTAAAATTTGGATCATCATTGAATGTAAAGAAAATTAAAACATGGGGGAGACTGAAAACTTTGAAAATAGTAATGAAGATGATGATTAAGGTCAAGTTAAATGATTGATGAGAAGAAAAATATCACTTTTGACCCCAAAAGAAAAAAATGAAAAAAGAAGAGAGAGAGAAGGGAAAGTGAGGGCATTGGGTTTTGAGATTTGTCATTAAAGAATGTAATTGATTTAAAATATATATATATATATATTGCTTTTTGGAAAAAGGAATTTGACTCCCACTTTCAAAATAAAAAATAAGTGATTTTTTTTCCACATAGGGCTAAGATAATCATGGAAACATCTCTCCCTTAAAATCAGCATTAACTCTTGCAATATTTTTGGCCTAATCTTAATTCTCTCTCTCTCTCAAATTGTGAAACTCATTTTGTATAATTAATTATAATTTACAATGAAAGATTGCCTCCAATCCCAAGGATATAAAAACTTTTCAAAGTTTTAACCTTTTTTCTTTTTGATAAACTTTTAAATTAGTTTAATCTTACATTACCATTACAACTATGCAAGTTTTGGTGCCCAAAAAATAATATTAATAATAACTTTTTTGCCCTTTTAGCTAAAGTTCATTGTTTTTAGAATTTTAGGTGTGTTTGTGTTTCTATAGTCGTGGTTTTAGAATTGTTTCGGGATTTGGTAAAGTAAAACAATCCGGTGAATAAATCAATTTTTACATTCAACACTTCAAAAAAGTCAAAAGTGGTACGTTCTAATCTTTAGTTTTTTGACAATTTGTGATTAGATATGAATAGTAATGTGGTTGTTACAATAAGAGTCAAAGACTATTTTATGTAATCTCCTCCACTGCGCTAATGTATATAAATCCCTTTTTCATATAAACAACCTATTTTAGTACTAAAGACTTTTCAATTGCTATAAAATTATATTTCTAGGAATATGGACTAATGTATTATATAAATCGCCATAAAATTCTGAATACATAAAAATAAAAATAAAAACTGTAATGTTAGTGTCATTTTTTCAATAATTTGCCTCTAATGTTTTAACAATTTCAATTCTATTAAACGTTTTGTAATATGTAGTAGAGAAAGGTATATGAATGAACCGAAACTACATTTAAATGAGAGAGATTTTACAAATATAAAAATATGATCAAAGAATAGATCAAATGAATTGATGGTTACTATATGTAAACGAATGAAGTGTACCTTCTTTTCAGTTAACTTAATTATAAAATTTTCAAATTGTAAAAATAATATTTTTAAAAAAAAAATTCAAAAATTAGTCTTGTTAAATAAATAAAATTTTATATATATATATATATAAATCTCTTCCCAAAATGTGCTCTTCTCAATACATGGTGAGGAAAATTATGAGTTGGATTCAAAATTGAAACGTATTTAGTGCGGAGAAATTCTATATTGAGCAACCTTCTAAAAAAAATTATATAAAGGCAAAATATGTTGAAATGACTTTTATATGGACAAATAATGTGTCATCATAGTTAAATTGAATATATATTTTAATAATTAAGTGAAAACTTGAAAGTATCTTATATGTTTTGATTCAATAACAAAGACATATATACTCTCCCCTGTGAGATTTGTTAATAATAAAATGCATTTTGCTTATCCACACAATGAGTTGTTGCTACATAAAATAAACTCATAAAAAATGCTAGTAGTCTAGTTTTCTAAAAAAAAAAATTAAGTATAATTTCAACTTTTAGTGAATATGTAACCCTAGGATTCTGATCAAGATTAAGAATTTATATTTGACATTTGTTGACTCCAATATTTTCCTACATCCTTGCAACCGACAACGTCATCTATTTGTCTTAAACTGCTTTTAAGTGTGAAAACTATTCTCATAAATCAACATGACTACTAAAAAGGAAGGTATATCTAGTATAGATATTAACTTTTAATTGTTCTAAGCCTTTCTTTAGTCGTATTTTTATATCCTAAAGATCTTTTTCATTCGAATGTGATCTCAAATCATTCATGTACACTTCTCTTAAACTCGGACAATACAAAATATATGTATGAATTTGATTGAAAAAAAGCTAGTGCATTAAAGATGAAAATAAAACTTTTAAAATATTATAAATGGAGTTAAAAAAGGTGATACAAACAACAAATAATATATAGTTTTAGTATAATAATATACTTTCTTAGACAACTCTATTTGTAAGATTTTAATAGACATTTCAAGATAGCTATAAATATCTTTATGGTTTAATAAGACTAAACCAAAAGTCTCACCCCATAAATAAATAAAAGGGTCAAACTTTATAGAAAAATTATCTTAAATGGCAAAATTGCTGAAAATATTTACAATTAATAGCAACATACGCAATCTATCTACGATAGACCGCAATAGACTACTATATCTGTCTTTTTATCTACTATCGTGACACAGATAGTAGTCTATCACGATTAATCATAGATAGTGTTGGGTTGTATGTCCTAAAACTTGTAGTTTTTGTAGATAGGTGAATGTTAGTACATATGAAGTTATTCAAGTGAATTAATTATTTATTAAACTCTAAATCCAATTAAACTACAAACCCTTGGCTACAATCATGAGTACTTGGACTTTATGTGAATACATAAACAGGATCAAGTTCAAGTAACTAGCCTCAATAATCTATAGTACATGGATCAAGTTGGGTACCTCTTCCTGGAGACACTATTGAATACGGCCCACTTCATGATTGTTACAAATGTTGTAAAGTGTCATAAATGAAGTGATCCTGATTTGCTCATGTAGAGACATGTGAGCGGACGTATTCTAACTAATGAAATTGTGTAAGACTGACCCTAAAATAATCACTGTTACGTATTAACACAGTTTACAATTAACACTGATTAATTTCACTTATCAATGACCTAGATAACTTGATCTGAATCTTGAGCTATCTATGAACTCCTATTTATTCAGAATTATCCCTTGATCTGCATAGGTGAGAGGTCAATAGCGCTGCTCAACATTCCTCCCATTTCAGGGATAAGACCGGGTAGATAGTTGGGGACATAGAATTTGCAAGACGAAATTCACTCCTACCCAACTTAGGGATAGAAGAGAAGTTGTTCTCTTAAGTGTTATTCCAAGGACTTGAACAAGGGGCCCCATCCTCTCACTGGCCCAAGAGTGAATGGATTTAGTGATTAGATCCTAAATCAATTGTTCATTAGAGGGACAATGGTACTTAAGGAGAAAAGATGTAACTCAGAGGTAAATCGGTATTTGACCTAGCTGAAGTTATGAACAACCTGTGAAGGACTGATTTATCGATGACGGTTATATCAAATGGACACAAATATATCTACAGTGAGGAGAGTGCAGCTACGGGCTTTAGTGGAATGTCCCGTTAGTTAACGAATGTTGGTTAACCTAGGTTAAAGAGTCTGGTCGGTTAATCTCGGATCGTTGGAGCTCATGATCTGTAGGTTCATTAGGTCTCTCTACTAGCTCATAAATGGACTAAAATCTTAGATAATGTGGTGACTAAGTTTGAACCGTTCAAATCTTGGCTTAAAGAATGAAAGTCAGATATATATACGATATATCGACGTTTAATTACGAATTAAACATACAAATAGAGTTAATTATAATATTTAAATATGATAAATACTAATCATATGAATAGGGTTTCATATCGGTTTTTTTAGAAAAATCGAGACAAGTGGGAAAAATAATATTATTTTATTATTTAATATTAAAATAATATTTAATTAATTAAATATTAAGTTATTTTTATTTAATTATTTTTTAAATTAAAAATCAATTTTAATTCAATTTTGAAAATTCATTGAAAATTGATTTTAAAATTGATTTTTGAAGATTGGATTTTGCCACTAACTAAGTTAGGAGCTTGGTTGTCTTCTTCACAATTAACCAATAAATTAACCATTTTGTGTTGTCAAATTTTGATGCAATCGGATTGCATGTTATTCTTTAATAAATAGAGATGATTTTGACATAAAAATGGTTAAGAATTTTGTGAAATTAAGGGTTAATTTTGCAAAATTCCATCCATTGTTCATCTTCTTCCCAACCTTCATTCTTTCTCAAATTCACCACAAATTTGGATCCCACCATCCAATCTAAGCCTAGAGAATAGTAGAGAAGACTCTTGTGGTGGTCTACAACCAAGTGGTGCTGAAATTCATCACGAATTGAAGGAGAATTTGAAGCTTCAAGGGTAAGTGTTCTTGAAACTTTGGTTTTTCTTCTTAATTGCATGTTTAATTCTCTAAATTGAGCATCTTAGAGTGAAAATTGATCAAATTAGCTTCCGCTGCATGCTCATTTATCCATCAGATAGACAATAAAATTTTGCTATATTTATAAATATTTTGATTCCTTTTGCTATATTTGAAAAAAGCTAAACTTTATACTTACATATAATAATGTATAAAAGATTTTTTTTTTTTTTTTTAAATAACATTAGCAAAACAACAAAACAAACAAACTAGAAGACTACATCACACGTCATAAATATCAAAAATTACTTGAACAGAGAATAGTAAGATAGGAAAACTCACGCGGCTCTAAAAACAACTTTAGATGCAAGAGCGTACACCATACATTTACTATTTAATAAACCTAATTTCTAAATCTTGTAGATAGTTATTAATTAATCTTATAAAGAAAACTTCCCCTTTTACTTTAGTTAAAGCAATACCTCAAAAAGGTATTCAAAAGTTCCAAGCAATCCTTAATTTGATAGGTAATGTGTTGACTTCTAAAATTGCATTTAATTAAATTTCATTATTGCAAACAAAATACACTGTTTGGTTTACAATGATTAAGACCATCAATTAAAAGGTCATCCCTAGTTTTTATTACAAAAAGACACAGAAGAACCTGTTTGTGAGAATTTTCAAAAGTGTTTTCTTTCATTTTTTTTTTTTCAAATAATATTGTAGTTTCCAAAATTTTAACAACTCATATAATTTTTTTTTTTTCTAAGAAAAGGATTTGTACTTTTTTAAAATGACTCAAAAATCCCATAAATTCTGCACCAAAAACAAAAGTTTTTGTGTACAAAGCTATGGTAACGTTTTAAAAGTTTTATATTGGGTAGTGCATTGTGATTTATATATTGAAATTGTCATTTAAAAATGAGATTAAAAAAATATTAATAAATACATTAAAATAAGAAAAATTATTTTAATGACAAAACGGTTAAAAATATTCATAAATAATAGAAAAATATCACAGTTTATCTGGAATAGACTAAGATAGATTTCTATCTGTCTATTATATCTATCAATGGTCTATCACGGATAAACATTATAATTTTGTTATATTTGTAATTTTCTTTTTTGTTTATTTTTCTATTTTTAAAAACATCTCTTGAAATAGACACTTTTTAAAAATAGAAGATTCAAAATTGATATTTGGAAAGTAGATGAATTAAGATTAGGGTTGTTTTCAAATATAGCAAAATGAGCCAAAATATTTACAAATATAAAAAAAATTTCATTGTTTATCAGCGATAGAAGTCTATCGCAGTCAGTTACTGATAGACAATAAATTTTTTTATATTTATAAATATTTTTCACAATTTTATCATTTAAAATAATTTCTTTTAAAATCAACCAAAAGAAAGAAAAAACGAAAGCTACATGTATTTGTCAACTTTTAATAATCTCTCCTACCTTCACTGTTAATTAGTTTTCTTATTATTATTATTCTACGTCAAATTTTAAGTTTAATTCTTGAGCTTAACTTCAAGTTTATATTAATTTAGTCTCTGAATATTGGATTTAATAAAATTCTAAACTCTTAAGTTTATGCGAAATAGGACTTTAAAAGTATCTAGTAAAATCTTAAATTGAGTTTTGTTTTTTTTTTATAGATTTCTTTTTCGGTTTTTAAAATCAAAAAATATATTTTTTTAATTTCTAAAAGAAAATATGAAAACAATATAAAATGGTTTTCAAAAACCGACTTCCATTCAAAAACAAGTTAATTACTATTCTTTTTTTAATATTTTAATATTTAATTTTTTATATTTTATTGATAATATATTAAAGTTACATATTAATTATTGAAAATATATTGTTTAAATTAGATTTTTCTCAATCAATTGTATGAAATTTATATTTTATGTTATATTTTAAAAATAATATGCAATTTTAATTTTTTTTCTCAATAAGATGCAACTTGTTGTAAAATTGAGGAGCAAAATGACGAGAAAATGGGAACACGAATACCGAAGAATTATAATATTAAAATAATAAAATAATAAAATAAAATAAAGAAATTGTAGAAAATTGAAGTTGATTTTGATAGAAAATCAAAATCTCTCAAATTTCTCCAATCTTTTCCTTTATTTTCTCACCAATGTGTGTATTTACAACATCCACCAAATGCCACGATTTGGCAAGTAGGTGATGGAAAAGTGTTGCCAATAACTTGTTGTGTACAAATTGGATTAGATGTTATAATTTCAGTACAAAGTTTGCGTCGAGAATTACTCAAGTATGATCATTAATCAGCAAGTTTTCTTATAAAAGTCCAAGTGTAAGCTTCTATAGGTTTTCTAGTGAGTCTAGGGTCGAACGCATGGATTTGTGATAAATTAGGCGTTGAGACTACATACAAAAACTATGCGGTGACTATACATGTATTATATTCAAGAGCTTTATGTGCCTAAAACTATACATAAAGAATAAATAAAATTTTCTACAATTAACAAGGTGGGGTAGAAGCGGAGAATGTTAGTCAAATATCCTTGAGTCAGATAGCATGCGTTGAGAATGACGATGGAACCATGCGATAATAATAGAGTTGATGCAGAAGCTAGTTGTTACTTAAGCTATCACACCCCATCCCAAACTACCCTCCTGTAGTCTGAGACAGAGCGTGAAAACAGTAGTCATCGACTTTCTAGTCGACTCCCACTGTCGAACTTCCTTTACTTCCCATTTAACTACACTTTCTAGGACGGTGATACCATTAACTCTTGACAAACCTCGACTTCGACCGGCAACAGGAACTGTCATGCTACCTGAAAAATGGACAACATATGAAAGGATGAGCTAACAGCTCAATGAGTAACAGTTTTTGTAAAACTATCTTTAGTTCAAAAACAGGCATGTTAAAAGTAGTGTACACTATAATCATAAAACATGGATTCAAATCATCATTACCGCAAAATATATTTCTTGACAACTTAGTCAAATCACACAAGTCCCACAATATACGTAAAACATGATTCAAATCGTCATTTCTGTAAAATCATACTTTCCAACAACTTAATCAAATCACATAAATTCATTCCAGAATACTTGTACATGAAATCAGTTCATTCTTCAAAATTTTCCCTTAATTGAGGCGGAGCAGTGCTCTATGCTTCTCAACGTCGAAAACATCTCATATTATTTCTCTAGTTTAGGCAGAGCCGAGCTCTACGCTACTCAACGTCAATTATCCCTAGCTGTGTGGAGTAATCTCAACACATCAGCGTCGTATATTCCTCTGTGTGCACATAGGTATTATAATCCGGGCTGCCCATATGCCTTCTCCAAGTCCTTGAACATTGGGGTCCCATTTCCATATCTAGGTTACCCATTTGCCTTCTACAAGTCCCTCAGCATTGGGTACCTTTAAAACATTTTATAAGCGGGTTGCCCAAGTACCTTTTCCGAGTCCATCAGTACTGGGTCCCGGGGAAACTCACATGCCTTCTCAACGTCCCTCAGCATTGAGTCTCTTCTAAAACATTTTATAAACCAACATTTCACATAAACAGTTCATATGAAACCTTTCGTGGAAAACAAAATATTTCTCGATAAACAACATCTCGCAACATGCCTTTCAATATCTTATAGAAATCAAATAAAACATGCCTTGTGAACAATATAATCAAACATCATGCGAATAATACCATAAAAATCATATAATATCAAACAGCATGCTCAAATGCTTTTTAAATATAAACGCATACTATACACATTGAAAACTCATGAATGCTTAATCAGATTTCAAAACCATTGCTATTAATCACAGAGAACGCATTCATATTTTGAAAAACGTTAGTGTTACTCATGAAATACTTGCTCAGGGGGAGTTCCTTTCCTTCCTTCTAATTTCTCTTTCCCGAGCTTCTTGGACCCAACGTCTTGAAGTTTGAAACGCAAGGCAACTTATTTTCCTTTCTGTCAGCTCGGTTGGACGCAACCCTACCCTTGAACGCAAGGTTGGTTACTTGAACGCAAGGTGCAGCCTTCCAACCAACTCTTCTGGCTTCCCTTTTGGATGCATCGACCTCTCTTGGACGCAAGGACCAACTTGAACGCAGAGTTCATCTTTGAACGCAGCGTTCACCTTGAACGCATAATTATCTTGAATGCAAAGCTACTTGTTGAACGCAAGGTAGCTAGGTTGTTAAGAACACCTCATCTCTTGGCCACAGACTTCACCACGAACGCAAGGATTTACCATTTTCTGCCTTCTCTCTACTTTCTCTCCAGAACTCAGACTTGATGATCATCCCCCCGCTCATTTTCCCTCAAGGTCCTATTTATAGTTTTGGGATGAATCCAACTTCTCTTCTCTTTTTGCCACTTGTTTGCCACCTGTCACCCTGCATGACACATTCGACATGCAACCTTGACACCTCCTCCTTCTGAGGTGTTAAGTTCAAATGAACTCATGCAACCTTTACCAACTTATCTTATGTGTCCAACTGACTCCAATATACAAAGTATTCATCCAACATAGTGTCCCCTATGCGTCCATTTAATCCTCTTTCAGGTTTTAGCTTCATTACTTTCCCTTACTCTTCGACCATACTACCTTTGACCCTGTTTCTCCACTATATATTATCAGGCGTCAATGTCTCAGACGCACACTACTATGCGTTTGTACCTTCTGCATAATACCATGCATCCAACTCTCTTCCTTATGTCCAATCTTAGCTACAAGTCTTTTTCTTGTGTGATAACACATCCGATGATGTGGTTTACCCTTGATAACCAAATCCAACTCAAGACCTTCCTTATGCGTTTGCACTCTTTGCGTCTACCTTTACTTTGTTCTGCGTCCATGACCTTCCTCCTATCCTTAAGGATTCCTTGATTATCCCTCTATGTGTCCTTGAGTTATATTCCAGGGTTATTGTAACAATCCCAAATCTATTAAATAAATTTAAGTTATCATGTATGAAAAGGAAAATATGATTATTTATTCATGCATTTATTTAAGCTAAGATGGAAATTTCAAAATTTGAGTTTAAGGAAATTTTTGGGATTTAGAAAAGGATGATTTTATCTTGGGGCAAGTAAATTAAGGTGATTAATTTTTGGTAAGATTGGATAATTGAAATAAATCTTAGTGGTAGAAGATTTTATTGGATTTTATTTGATTTGATTTTATTTGGTTGGAAAAGAAAAGGGGAAAAGTGGAAGGATTTGGGAGTTAGGGTTTTGTTTTATTTAAACCCTCGGTTTGCGTGCCATTTAAAACAAAAAAAAAAAAAAGGAAAAGGAATTTCCTTTCTCTCTCTCTCTTTCTCGCGCCGCACGTCCCCCCCCTCGTCTTCTTCTTTTTTTTTCTTCTTCTTCTTCTTCTTCTTCTCCTCGCCACAGCGCCGCCGCCCCGCCAGCCCTCTTTTCTTCCTTTCTCTTCCTCTCCGCGGTTTTCTCTCTCCCTCGTGTCGACTGGGCCACCGCCGCCGGGCTCTCCGCGGTTTTCTCTCTCCCTCGCGTCGACTGGACCGCTGCCGCCGCCGGGCTCTCCGTCGGCAGCTTTCTCTCCCCCTCGCGTCGGCTGAACCGCCGCCGCCGCCTCCCAGCGTTAGCCGCTGCCGCCGCTAGTTTTCTCTCTCTCTCTCTCTCTCGCGCCGCCGGTCCTCCTCCGCAGCCGTTTCAGTCAAACGCTCGCCTGACTGCTCGTCACCGAACCGGTAATGTTTGGGTGAGTAACTTGGACCCAGGGTTAATTTTGTGGCATAATTTGGTAAACTTTTGGTGATACGGACTTATGTGGTTAAAATTCTTTTAGGTGACCGGAAGTGACGTCGGGGTAAAAAGGATTG
>QLSR01000319.1:10842-30913 GCA_031780015.1 Citrullus colocynthis
GAATGTTATGGTGCACCTACTGACCTTTGTTCTGCCAATACCTTTTTGGAAAGAAAATGGCTTTGTCTTTTCTGTAATAGTTAAATTGAATAAAAAAGAAGTACCTCATTTATTAACATATAAGTTAAGGTGATATTAGAAGGTGAGGTTAGAGAAAACTTATGATGTATATGTATTGGTATGCGATATAAATAAGATTGGTAAAATTTGGTCGATGTATATCAATCTTAATCAACCACACATATAGGACTATACCCATGCATTAGATCATTCACAAATCATGATTTTAGCAGCAAACTCCTAAACATCAATCCTCCTCATAAAAGAAACTTTTATTTTTGCTTTTAAAAAAATCATCTAACTTGATTAATGGTTTGGTGGGACTTTATTAGATGTCCCTTAATTAGTAAACTTGGATTTTTTTAAAGAGTAAATTTGGATATTCTTAAAACAAAATACAAAATTTTATTAGTGATTATACATTCAATATGCTGTATTAAGTTTAAATTGTGTTGTTCGAATTAAGGTTTTGCATTTTATATATGTGAACAATGATTTGGACTTATCTGATCTTATTAGAAAGATCAATATTTTATCCAAAATAAGCATAACTCAACTGGCATATTAGTGTGTTAATGAATAATCACAAGATTTGTGGTTCAAAACCTCTGACACCCAATTATACTAAAAACAAAATAACATTCTATATATATATACATGTACGTATGTATGGGAGTATTGACTTCCAACTTTTGTTCAACTATATTCATATATTGACTTAATTATTATATATATTTTATTCATAAAAATAGATTATTAGATTAGTTATAAACCTTCGATTTAACACTATGTCGATTGAGCTATGTTCATTTTGGCGTTTAGATTAAAACGTTTATCATCATAATAATTAAAATTATTATATATTAAAACAAACTTAGCCTAAACGAACATAGTTTAATTGGTGAATAAAATACATTACTTTACCTCTTTAACGATGAAGAAGTTTAAATTCATTTGGTTGTACGTGAAACTCGAAAATAGAAAAATACTAAACAAATTTGTGGGTAATGAGAGAGAGAAGGAGATGAATGTTGAAGGAAGTTTACCTGCCTCCATTAATTGATCCTTGAATTCACTTTAAATGCAGAATTCAAGGATTGACATTGAAATTCAATATTCACTCTTCATTTCTTCAACGTCTTTCCTTTCCTCACACTCTCTCGTTACAATTTACACCAACGGCCTTTCTTTTTGTTTAATGCTCTCAACCCACCTTTCTCTTTCTCTCCATTCTTTTACCTATATATGTCCCTCTAAACACAGTTCAACTAATTAAAAAGATTTAATTAAAAATGTTTTGATGTTCAAAAATAATCTCTCTCACTCAAAATCTAGTGGGCCAATTGATGGTAGAACACGATTCCCGAACGAATACAGTCAACCGAATCTAACCCGTATAGTTTAACTTAGGTTGAGTTAGTTGGTTTATGAGTTAACTTAAAATAATCCAAAACAGTCCGAACTTGTTATTAAATTTTAGAGGTTTTCTCATTTTTTTTTTTTTTACTTACAATATAATTATATATACATATGTTTATTTTAATTTTAATTAACTTATGTTTATGATTTTTTTTAACACTTATTCTCCAACGACTCTTAAAAATAATTCTAAATTAAAGTTGAGTGGTTCAATTAATCTTAATGCAATTTATGAAAATAATTAAATAAATATTTTATCTATTAACATTTTACTTATGTTTAGAATAAAATTTAAATAAATGATATGAGTAACCCAAACCAACAGATGTTGGGTTGAGTTGAGTTGAGTTTATTATTGAGCTCTTTTCAAATATAGCAAAAGGAACCAAAATATTTACAAATATAACAAAATTTCACTATCTATCTGCGATAGACCGCGATAGACTATTCTATGTGTCACAATAGACACATATAGTAGTTTATCGCGATTTATCGTAGATAGATAGTGTATTTTGCTATTAATTGTAAATATTTTCAGTAGTTTTGCCATTTAAGATAATTTTTCTTTATTATTTAATAAAGATTATGTTATTTAAATCGAAAAAACTTACAACTCAAAACAATTGGATTGAGTTTAAAAAATATCTAATTAATTTCAACCCAACCAAACCAAATTCCACTTAGGTGAACATCCTTTGATGACAATATTATACTAAATTTGATGGCAACAATCACACTATTTCAATTCTTTATTTTCACAATGACATGATATTGTTCCTCTAACTCTAAATGAGATAAACAACCCTACACACGTAACATATATCATATGTATTACACTACGTGAAGATCGAGGTGGCTCGGGTTTCTGATTAACATCAGTATGTGTGTGGATAGAGTAATGAGATTAAATGGTATTGCTGATATAAGGGTTAATAAATTGTCAGCTGAGCTTATAAATATAGGGGAGTTGGAAGAACAGAGGGTAGGTTTCCTAGTAATAGTATATATGGCAGAGGCACACACCACAATTTCATCACCCCCTTCTATTTAAATTTTCTCAACTGTCTTCCCTTCTCTTTACTCTCTTCAAATACTTGTAATAATTCAAATTTCAATTTTACGAATATGTCTATATAGATATTTTTATCGATAATCCTTTAAAAATACATATATTAATGATGAAGTTATTTTTATTTTGAAGCTTAGTTTTAATCTCGTTATTGGTATTTATATTGTCATTGAGATTAATAGACTTTTTTTTGTTAATTATCTATTTTATGAGTATTTATAAAAGATATGAGAGATATTGTCTCCTTTAATTTACGTACGGATATATTGCCTCCATGAATATTTAAATCCTTAGTCTATATGTAATATGTATATCATATTTATTTAATTTTGCATGCAAATTTTCTCACACAAGACAGATAACTTTTCTATATACTCTTTCCCATAGAGTGGGGATGTGAAATTTATACTAAGGTAAAGTATATTTGGGAGTGATGGATTATGAAAAGATTAAAATTACTTTTTTTCTTTTTAATTTCAACCTGAATCTAACTCATCAATTCATTAACACGTGTATATCTTTTTAAAAAAGATTAGACGTTCAAAATCCTTGATCTCTAATTTTGTTAAGCTTAAATGAGCTTTGTATCTTTTTTTTTTTTCCTAATATATGAAATTAAGAGAGGGAACTATTTTTCATATGGTTAATTGTAGCCCAAGTTTGGAAGTGATTTTGAAATTGTTAAATTCACTTTTATCAGGTTCAAAATCACTCGAAATACAAATTTAATAACTCAAAATTAATTCAATGTTTAATTTTATACTCATTTTTATAATATTTAAAATTGATTTTGAATGATTACAAGTATTTTCGAAATGATTTAAACAATGAATATTTTTAACTATTTTAGTACGAAAGCCAAATAAGTGGGTAATTATACAAAACCTTTGATGGCAATGATGTAAGTTTGTTTCTTAAAAGAGATTGTGCTATTGCTTATGTGTGTAAAGGGTTAGAAAATATTTTTCAACTAGTACACATCAATAATTAATATGGACAAATGTATTGCGTGACAATCTCGATTACGATATTCATACATGACAATGATATATAGGGGTTATAACATGGTGTAGTTTTTTACAAGGGATTAGAGGATTATTCAGTTAATTAGTTAATTTCATGAACCTTGGAAGATTTAATCCATCTCAAACTAAATCATACTCCACCTATCATTTATACTTAAAACTTTAACTTTCATGTACTTTTTGATTGAGTTAGCTTACTCCTTTCATGGAGTTGTAATTCAATACAAGAAATCGTGGAAAATTGTAAAAGGTTGATCCTTATATTAAACTAAATAAATTGATGTCAAATTTTGATTAGAAGAAGAGTTTGACTTTCACATGATAATAGCGATAAATTTATGTAGTGGGAAAAGAATGTACATTGACCCTACAAAATAGGAATTAGTTTTTACACATTGTTGTGGTGATGGCCTTACATGCACCAATGCTAAAGTCAGCAGGAATGAATAGGTGCAACAAGTTAAGAATTAACCTATTTTCTTAAGACCGTCGCGTCATTTATAAGAGTAAGTGATTGACTACGTCATCTTTAAAACAGAATTTCAAAATTAAACTAAGATTGTTTTCTTACCTATTGGGTCGAGGCAAGCAAATGGCCAGCCCCTATTAGACATTTGGCTAAGCTCGTTGTTCTTTTGTATTAGCCAATTTTCGTCTTTAGATGTTGGCTTTGGTTAAAATCTTGTCGCTGGTCTTAGTTTGTTTGCTTATGTGTTGTCTAGTATCAATTATATCACTTGGTTGAGAATCACCTAAAACAAAATATATAATTAGATTAGAAAAAAATGTCAATTAGATTATGAAAAACGTATCTGCTAAAACACGTGTGACGAAAAAATAACTTGTGTTAAAAAAGACTAAATTTAAATATAGCAAGATGTATTGAGAGACACTGATAAATAAATTACTATTATTTATCGTTGTCTATTAATAGTAGATACTTTTAGATATATATCATAATCTATTACGGATAAACAATAATATTAAAATATTTTCAATTATTTTATCATTTAAAATAATTATTCTATATTATATATTACCGTGTAATCAAATACGTATTAATATTTTATTCAAATGCTTTCCTTTAAGATGTGAGATGGGGGACAACGAAAGTGACAAAAACTAAAGGCTACAGATGAAGATATTTCCAGTAATTAATATATGAGCTTTTATTGTAACTAATTTTATTTGAAAATTTTGTTTTCTTAAAAAAAGAAATTATATTACTTTTTTTTTTCTTTTTTGTAAAATTTATAGCGCAGCCACAGACCAATGAAATTCAACGTTGGTGGCAACCATTTTATACAAAGAAAGAAAAAAAAAAATAATATATATATATATATATATATATATATATATATATATATATATATATATATATATTATGGTCTCAAATCCACGTGGAAAAGAGCATATAGTTTAAATGAAGGTGTAAAACACCAAGAATGCCCTTCCATGCATGTACGAGATACGGGTAAAAGTGACATTAAACACAACATAAGAAAGTGACTAAAACTAGCAAATGCAAATTACATTAATTATTTTGATCGAAGATACACGCATCTGTGAAGTATGGATATATACTTTATAAAAATAAAAAAAACCATTACACATTGTTGAATGAGAAATACCGATGAATCACAAGTTGTTATGTCATTACAACAAGATTCTAAGTTCATTGTGGAAATTGTAAATATTGAATCGGCCCGAGTAATTAAAGTTACTCGGGTCCAAAGTCCAACCCAATTCTAACAAAATATTAGACCAAATAAGATATTAGCCCAAGCTCAAGCCCAATTTTTGAGCTCAAGCCCATATAAGCTCTATAAATAGAGAGTCTTACCCATTCATTTCGGGAGGTTAGAAGTATTGGTGTTGAAACTCTAAGATTGAAGGTCTACCTCTTGAAGTTTTGAAGATAAAAAACTAGAGCTCTAAAGAAGCCTAAGATTAAAACTCTTAAGAAACCTCTTGAAGTTTTGAATATGTAACTCTCTTGAAGTTCTAAACACTAAAACTCAAATAATTTTTCATAATATCACAAAATTTTCTCTAAATATCTTAAAGTCAAAAAACTCCAAAAGTCGAACAATAATATCAACCAGCGGCCCATCTAAATCGATGAATTGACATATCAAAGATACATGCATCCTTGAAGTATATATCCATTGCATGTATACACGAGAGAGAGAGAGAGAGAGAGACCATTGCACACGCACAACGAAAAAAAAAAATGGTAAACATAAGTGGTAAAATGGACCAAGATGGCCTGAGCTCATGTTGACCCAACCTCTTATAATAGCCCGGCCCAACTCACTTCACTTGTTAAATGTGAATAGTATATTCCTAAAACAATTTGGTCAACAGCTAAAGAATGGAGCACACTCCATACCCAACATGGACAGAGGAGTCTAATACACAATAATACGTGCAAATGTCATACCTAAAATATCACACAAAAAGCAACAATTTGTCTTTTTCTTTCAATCAACTACGTCTTCCAAGTTATAAAGGCAAGAAAGTTAAAAATACAAAGAGATAGATGCAATTGAATATTTGTACCTAGGAATTGCTTTGCATAAAGAAGTTTGGCACTAAAAGCACTCTCTAGGACGTAAATGAACATAGATGTAGAAAAACAAATTTGGATGGTTGTAATTAGAATGGGACTGAATATTTGATGTCAAATTAAAAGTCTAATATACCGATATACTTCTATATTAGTTACCCATAGAATTCTATATAAAAATTGAAGTTTATCAATGACTATCGTGGATAGAATTATATTACCACTAATATAATTCTTTATTAAGTCACTTATAGAATTGCTTCTATCAATAACTATTATTGATAGAATTTTATTATTGTAGAATAGAAAAGATGGAGTAAATATGAAAATTTGCACCATATATACTAACTCATACTTTTGTGTAAAATATGAAAGAAAAAAAAGAATAGGAAAATTGTAATGAGGAGGGAAATTGCGATGAACGGAGAAGAAAATTACGTTGGATGGCTTTAGGAGGGTCCAAACAATAAATCATGATTGCATGTGAGAAGGGAAATCACATAGGGTAATTTAGTAATACTGGGGCTTTAAAAACTGATTTTGCAATATTTACAGATTATTTTAAATTATGCTATATTTGTAATATTATTTTCTTACTCTTTCCTCTCGTTCTTACACCCATGTTTCTATCAATTTTTAGATTAAACTTTCAACCTCATTAAACTGCAAGTTAGACTTAAAATAAAAATTGCAATCTAAACTTAATATTTTAAAAATGTTTTAAATCTAAATCTCTTGTTTGAAAGATCGTTAAAAAAGGTATTATCACATGCATTTAATGAACTATAAAACATATGCATGGTAAAGACGAATAAAATGGTGAATTCTTATGAAATTATTTGATGGTTTATTTGTGCATTTGGCAAATTTAATTTTGTGCAAAAACTTTATCTTATTGAAACGGGTGAATCTATAGAGATTTTCAAGATTGCTTAATGCTTAGGGTACAAATTAGTGAGTGAAATAGCAACAATTGAATGGACGACAAAAATTACGAAAATTTTATCTAAATTTTAGGTCAAATTTGATGAAATTAAAAAACGTTAAATTATAAGTTCAAGCCTTAAAATTTTAACTTTTTGTCTATTTTATCCCTACGATTTCAAAAGTATCTAACATATCTCTAAACTTTCAATTTTGAGTTTAATAAATCCCTAAACTTTAAACTTTTGTGTCTAGTGGGTCTCTAAAACTTCAATTTGTATTTAATAGCTCTCTCCTAATATATTATTTTTATTTTTAAAAAAGTCAATTAAAACTTTAACAATTAAATATATACTTGAATTTTAGGTTGAATGAAACTTTAAAATTTCAATTTTATATTTGGTAGATACATGAATGAAAAAATATATCGAATTGGACGAAACTATTGGATACAAAATTAAAAATAATTAAAAATTTATTGATACAAATTTAAATATTTAAGAATCTACTGGACAGTTTTTATTAAAAAATAATTTAGAGTTGAAAGTTTAAGAATCACTCCTAACATATTTACCACAAAATTATAAATTTAAGACGTATTAAACATTTTTAAAAAATTTCACTTAACAAACACAAACGAAAAAGTTAGAAACCAAAGTTTCAAGTAGAAATTGATTTTGACCCATTTATTTTAAAAGTAAGGGCTAGTTAAAAAATTTAGTTAAGCTTAAGGACTTGATAAGAAATACACAAAAGTTGCTAGAATCTCTTCTTCCATCAGAGACCTAGTTGAGATTGAGCCCTGATTCCGCCGCAGTCGCTGCTCAATACTTTCTCCATAGCCAAATTCCATTAGTTGTAGAGAGAAATGTCGCACTTTGGAAGATCCGGGCCTCCCGATATCCGAGATACCTACTCCCTTCTCGTCCTCAACATCACTTTTCGTATCTCCGACCCCTAATCTTTTTCTTATCTTCAACTTCGTCTCTTTCTCTCTGTTTTTTTTTTCTTTAATTTCTTGCCCCTTTTTTCTTGTTTTTTCAGGAACCACCGCCGATGATCTTTACCCCCTTTTCGACAAGTATGGTAAGGTCGTCGATGTCTTCATCCCAAGAGACCGCAGGTTTTTTCTTTTTTCACTCTCCGTCGCTTTCTAATCTTTCTTTCTTTTTTTTTTTTTTCTTTTAATGATTTTTGATGAATCATAGTGCGTAATTGGTTGGTGGGTGATTGTTGTTAGGACTGGGGATTCCCGAGGATTTGCGTTTGTTCGATACAAGTATGCGGATGAAGCACAGAAGGCAATTGATAAGCTTGACGGTCAGCTTCAGTTCGACCGAAAACTCACATTAAGCTTGAGATTTTCAATTTAACTTTGCTGCTGTTTTTATGGGAAATCAATTTGGGTTTCTACTTTGCTATCTAGGACGAATGTTGGATGGTAGAGAAATTATGGTTCAATTCGCTAAGTATGGTCCCAATGCTGAGAAAATGTGAGTTTATGAGAAACTGTTTTAAACGCTTTTGTATGTAATTTTTCATACTCAACTGCTGCACAAGGAAGTATGTTTTGATTCTTAAGTTTTGGTTTTTATCAGTCGGAAGGGGAGAGTAATGGAGTCATCATCTAAGACAAGGGGAAGGTCGAGGAGCCGCAGTCCACGTTCAAGGTGAGAGTCCTTGTCTAAATGCATCTGAATTCCTATCAGAGCTCTGGTGAAGAATTTTATATTTTCTTGAGGTAATTAAATTACCCTTATTTACTTGTGAATCATAACAAAAATTCAATGTACTCTTCTGCGTAGTCATTTAGAGTGAGAGAGGTAATGCTATCTTCTCTGTTTATGGATGCAATTTCCTTGGTAGTTCATTTAGGCGGATGACTTGCATTCTTTTTCTCTGTTTTAGTAGAATTGGTGTATATGGTTACACATAGAATTAGCTATGTTGATGTGTATTAATTTAAACTCCGTTTGGTAATCATTTGGTTTTTGGTTTTTAGCTTTTGAAAATTCAGCACATAAACACCATTTTCACCTCTAAAACTATTGTTTTAATACCTGCTTTCTACTAATGTTTCCAAAAACCAAGTTAAGTTTTGAAAACTAAAAAAAGTAGTTTTTAAAAACTTGTTTTGGATTTTATTTACTAAAAAAAAAAAGCCTTGTTTTTGTTTTTGGAATTTGCTTTGAATTCAACTATTTTACTTAAGATAGATAAAAACTATTGCAAGAAATTGGGAGAAAATAGGCTTAATTTTCAAAAAGAAAAAATGAAAAACGAAAAATCAAATGGTTACCACACGGAGTCTTAGTTAATGGTTAATTTTTAGTAAGGACATGTTTTTCCTCGATATTGCAAAACAATATGAATATTTGAAACACAGGCATTTTCTTTCAAAATAGACAAACTATAAGGATATGATTTGTAATTATTCCGTCATTTAATGTCTGAGGCATGGAGGAGTTCTAAAATACCAGTGCTTTATAGTGTATGTTTCATCTTGCAAATAGGAAATTCTAGAAAATCTTTTTCCTTATGTTGGTTAATAAATGTAATTGCTTCTGGCCTCGCCTCGTGATTTCACCCACCTAAATTTAGTGGTAATACAACATCTGGTCATTAGTCTCTTGAATCCATGTCATAGATTTTGTGGAATGGAGAGAAGCTATGAACAAAAGGAGTGATGAAAGTAAGCTTGTGGAGAAACCCTTGGGTTTTTAGGGCATTGGACTCTCACCAATGCTTGCGTTACTCAAGCCAACATTCTTGCTTCTGCTTCGCCCACCATTGCTTCACCCACCACTGCGAATATTTTAGACTGGTGGATACAATTTTTCCTGAACTAGTTTGATAAGTGAATGCACGCAAGATGATGATGGATATTGAATAGGCATGGCAAGATATTCTAGTCTATTGCTTGAAGAAATATACTCAAAATCACGAAGTCATGCTGCTCTTTTTTATTTCTTTTTCTGGGGGTCACCAATCTATGAAACTACCTTGGATTTTTTCTGAACTTGTATTTGATTAACTGGTTTTGACAAAATTTTATGGGATAAGGAACGGATGGTTAATAAGACTTGTCTTAAATGGAATTTCTTATCATTACAGGCAGTTGATTGTAATCTCATTGTTGCAAGCTGGTTATTCTTGCCATCTCTTATGGATTGCAAAAAAATTTCAGGCACCGTGATGACCATAGGGATAGGGATTACAGGAGAAGAAGTCGCAGTAGAAGCCGGGATAGATATGATCGTGATAGACCCCACAGAAGTGAGAGAGACCGCTATCGTAGTAGGAGTCGTAGTGCTAGTCCTGACCGTAGTAAAGATCGTAGGAGGGGAAGAGATGATGATGAACGTCGTAGTGCTAGCCATTCCGATAGAAGGTACACATACATTCTTAATTTTGTTACTTGCACAAAAGGAGGAAAATTTTCAGCTGGAAACTGGAAAGTTTTAGCCATTTCGTTGCATTTGCATGGGCAAGGGGATGGGTGGTCTTTGACTGTTTTATTCACACTTTATTTTATTTCTACTACGTTCTCATGGTAGAGGGTATGTTTACCAAACCATTAAATATCTTTTAGATTACTTGGGAGCAAGCGGTTTCAGGTCGCTAAATATCTTTCAATCCACAATTTTCTTGAGAATAACAACATTAATTCTTCAAAATAGGCTTGTGAGATGAGAACATACTAAAAACTAAGTAAAGAACAGTTATTTGGCCATCATATTCGAAAACTATTGTTTGGAGGTTAAAAACACTTCTGCCTTTTAGTTCTTGAACTTCCATAGAAGTAACAATTTAGTCTTTGTATTTTGTTTATAACGATTTAGTTCACGTGCTTTCAATTTTGTAATAATTTAGTTCTTAAATTTTTATCATGCAATGATTTAGTCTCAATCGCAAAAATTGGCTTTAAAATTAATTCTCAATTCTTAGTACATGACTACTTAGTTTTATAGTTTATTAACAAGTTTGATCTCTTAGTTTATTAATCGTCGTTATAACAATTTTCATGGTAGGGACAAAATCGTTACAAATTGTAGAGTGCAAAGACTAGCTTGTTACTCATTCCAGTTTGATGATTAATTGTTACAAATTTGAATATACATGAACTAAATCGTTACAAACTAAAGTTCAGGGACTAAATGTTTGCTTGTAAGATTAAAAAAACTATTTCTGAAATTAGTCTTCGAACAACTCTGCTCATGTTTTTACCAAACACATTTTTCATTGAACTTCACAGAAATCACACATTGCCAAGTACCCAGCAAGGTCCTCATAATCATCCATTGTAATTCTTTTCAATTTTGTTTTGTTTTGGGTCTGTATTCTAATTGGAAATGGATTCTATACTGAAGTATGTCACCCGCCCGGCATTCCCCTGATACTCGGAGGAGCATATCTCCACGTAGGACACCACCATCTAGGGGTAGAAGCGACGATGAACTTTCTCCAAAGCGAGATAATGGCTCACCGAATGACAAACCAGTTGATTCTCGAAGTCCATCTCCTGCTAAATCCGATGCTGATGTGAGTTAACCTACCATGCTTATTGCTTATAGTTATTGCTAATGATGTTTTTTTACAAAAAGATTTGTGGTGAATGTATAGTGATAGCTTAAACATGCCTGCAGGAATGATCTATACATGCCTTAGAGACAATTTATGCAAGCTAAGGCATTGGATATTAGAAATTATCTAAGCATTTTATGATGGAACAAGCATGGCATCCCAGGGGGGATATTTTGCACAATTGTATCTGCCTTTTTGTACTCCAAGGACTGGTTGGATGTCAAGATAGACACGTAGGATCCTGCTCCCAATTAGTTTATGAGTTTTTTTTTTTTCTTTTTTTTTTCCTTTTTTTTTTAGATTTCAAAGTAGTATCTGTACTATTTACATGCAAAATATGAGTCTTCCCAGTGCTTGATTTTTACCTCGTTAGATGTATAATGATTATGAATTGATTCTTCTGAATTGTATAAGGTCCTTTTGGATCCCTACTCATCTCATATTTTGTAGTTCAACCTTTTTTTTCTACCATGGTTGGGTTGATTGATTTTAGATCCAGTAATAATGGATGAAGTTTTTCACAGTAAATCCTTTTGCCCTGTAAACAGGTTGAATTCTTATTCAATGACAAGGTTGAATTACACATTTGATCCCTTGAGCTTAGAACTTTTAAAACTAATTTATCTTGTCCAACCTGTTTGGATCAATTTAAAAAATAAATATTTTTAAAAGATTCATTTTCATAAGAACTATTTAAAAGAAAAAACATGTGGCTTTCAAAATCAATTTTGAATGATTGTCAAACATTTGTATTCCTTTAAAAAATAACTTATCTTTTAAAATTAAATTCTTGAAAAAGTATTTTAAATCCAACTCTTAATTTTTTGAAATAATAAGTTTTTGCTATTATAATTAAACATTAAAACATGTATAATTGAATAGTCTTCTTTCTTTTTGGTATAAAAAATTCAGCCTAAAAGATTGTAGCATTCTAGGGAGCTGAGTTTTGCCTGCTTGACAAGGTAACTCGATTGAGATAAGTTGGACAAGTACCATCAACCTTAGCTTGTTAGCTCACTCTCAAACCTATGGGCCTCATCAAGAGCTGCCTAAATAAAAGTTTACATGAACAAGTGCAAGACATGATACTCAAAGTGCAAAGGGAACCCTTTTGAGTATGGTGCAATCTTTAGTTAACTATTGATCTCACTCGATGTCAGTGCCTAGAGTTTGTCACCAATCAATTCACCATGATTGGAGGTAAGAAAAGTGTATCTAGTAATATTATATTACGTCTAGTGTCATTTCTAATTTGTCACTTATAATTCTAATTGTGATTAATGCACCTTTCTTACCAGACTTAGGTTTGTCGTAAACATCATAGGGTATTTAACTAACAATCCCTTGATGTCTACAATTTTCCTTTGTTTTAGGTATTTTTCGCGGACATTCATTTGCTCTAGTGTTATTCATTACCACTTTATTCTAACGTCTAACAAGTGGACCAAGTAGCTTTCCAACAAACAAAAATGATATACCATCATTAATATATATGTTTTAACCAATTATACTATGTTCAAATTTCCAATATTCTCATTTTAATTTTATTCAAGTCAACAAATGATACGGTATCGTTAATATTTATATTAAAAAGGGGATGCCCCCTCTAGCCTTTTATGCATTTTTTCCTCTTTAAGTAAAAGTTCTTATTATCGGTCTAACTATTTTTTTTTTAGGAAGTTAAAAGGTTTTTGTCTTTCATTTTATTAACTTTAGAGATAAAAAATAGGAGTAAATTTCGGTCCCGTAATTATATTGAGTTTATTAATTACACATAATTTTCGGAAATTGCTTGAAAATTGGTCGACATGTCACCCCCATGGAGTGAATTAGCAAAACGACAGCTACTTTTATCCGTTTAATTAGGCGGATTTTAATGTTAATATTAATGTTAAAATAAAATATACGTTTTTAGGTAATGTTAATATTAACAAATAACTAAATTTTCTTATTCCTTATTATTTTTTTTTTCTCGGACTCCATTGTTAGTTAGTGGAAAATTGATGTTTAGTTTCCAATAATTAACAACATTCTTTATTTCACAATCTTCTTTAGTCTAACTCCAATCATGAAACTAAGAACTTGTTTGATTTGTGATTTGAAAATTTGTTTTTGAAAATAGAAAGTTTTGTACAAAATGAAAAGTTTACTTATTTTCTTTATATCGCAAAACACACTATTTTTAATTTAAAGTATTAAATTTCAATTCAAAAATTGAAAATTGTATTTGGTTGTGAATTTGAAAATGGAAGAAAAAATTATTGTGTTTGGTAAAATTTATTTTTTAAGACTAAAATAATTAATGATGAAGTGTGATCTATTTGACATTTTTTTAAAATGGTGTTTTCTAAATTGGAAACAAAATTAAAGAACAATGGAAACATCTTTTTGTTCTTTTCAAAATAGCCCATTTTTTGAATTCTTTTTATAATAAAATTTGAAAATAGGTGTACCAAACATATTCTTATTGTTGTTTTGTATTTTTTTATTTTTAAAACATAAAAACAAAATAAGATCTTGAACAAAAAGTGGCCTAATATTCTTAAAACTCAATGTATATTATTACTTGATTTATTTATCAAAATTCAAATAAAATACTAAAAAAAATATTTTGATAAAGAAGTTAAGTCATCTTGAACCTCAACATAGCCTATTACTTGATAGTATAAGTTTATGTCATTTGAGCTATGTTCATATTGGTATCCTAGTACTTGAGTGGGAAATCATATTTCGAATAAAATAATAATTATAATTATTTTTCTTCTCAAATCAAATGAATTGCATATATCAAGATTTTTTAAAACTTTTTTTACAATATATGCTCATGTCTAATATTTTAAAATAAGTGTTCAAAAATTGAGCAGCATCAAACTCTAATGAATGTCACTCTTGACACTTCAACACATGCCCAAGCTTAGTATTTTGAACTAAATGAAACATGATCTCATTAAGATTTTTTATTTCTTTTTTACATATTTAAATTAACTCAATAAGATGGACGGGAAGAAAAAATTAAAATAAGAATTGGAATTCGATGATGCTATGCAATAGGAAACAAGCAATTTAATTCCCTAAATTCTAGAAAAATGAAAAAGAAAAATGAAGGTTGAAAATAGGGTAATATAATAATTTCTCTTAAATTAAAAATTCATTTTCCTTATTATTTTTTTTGGAGGCACTCAAATTATTTTCTCCCCTTGATTAAAATTTCATTAATTAACCCATTTTTCGACATGAACAACATGTTTGACGATAAATGTATGTTGTGCAGATTTGTGACTAGTTGATAGTGTGCGCTTAGTTTTAGCTAGTAGGCGGTATGAGCATCTTATGCACACCTTTGTGTTGACTATGGTGTGTCCTCGAAAGCTTCTTGGTAATTTCCTCAAGTCTTTGATTCTCAATATGTGTTCGTGGTCCATAACGATCACATTGCTAGTTGAAAAATATAAATTTTTGGTTCCATTTGTTACACTAGAACATGGAACAAAGTCAATAATTTCTATTATTTTAGATAATTTGTCAAGTTTGATTTAATAGAATTTTTTTAATGTTCAATAATATGGAGTTGATATTTAAGACAAATGTATAATATTTTAATCAATTAAATTATTCATAATAAAATAATTAAACTTTAACTAACGTTTTAGCACATGAACATAGTTCAGTATTGCATTGACATTAAAAAGTTCAAATTTGATCACACTTAGATTGGTTGAATTAGAAAATCTGGAGCATCCAATTTAGGAAGATAAATTACTTTCAATACATAAACAATTTGCTAACATTTGATGCATTGAATTATATTGAGGTATCACATGTTGTTTCTTGCAATACAATGATGAATCCCAACATGAAAGATGGGCTCTTTTGTGACCATGTGAGTTTACAAAATGGCCCCCATTTTACATCCCTTCCAGTAGTTCTCTCTTAGGCCAATTTGGGCCATATCCTTATTATTATTCCCTTAGTAGAATAGAAGCTTCTCCTAGTAGCATTTAAAAACTAAAAGTGTACCTATGGCTAATAAAATAGTAGCATTGCCTTTGTAATAAATTATTTTATTTCAAGGAATGGAAATAAATTATGTTAATTTGCAATTTTGTAATTCTTAACTATCAAATATCTTTACATTGATTTTTTTTTAATGTATTTAGAAATTCAAGATTCTATTTTAAAATTTTTTATTCATTTTGGTATTCGTACTTTCAACTTTCATTCATTTTGATCTCTATACTCATAAAATTTTGATCTACTTTTAAAAGATGTTTATCTTGGTCTCTTTTCTTTCTTTTTTTTTTCTTTTTTTAAAATTATTTTTATTGAAATTTTATCATGATATTTCATTCACCAAAATTCTAAAAATATAACCATAAGTTATTTTCCCCCAAAGATATTTAATTGCGATAGAGAGAATTGTACCTCGCAACCTAAGGTCAAGATACAATCAAAAGATAAACAAAATAGCTAAGAAAAGAACAAGGACAAAAAAAAAAAAGTTCTACAAAGAAGAACCCTCTTGAATCATCTCAATCAAAACCCCAAGCCACTTAGAATAAAAAAAACGTCTCAAATTGCACGACTTGACTAACCACCTGGAGGAGACGCGAGGTAACCCCGTGGACACAAAGGTTACGCTCGAACCACATATGATAAATAATAACACACTAGACAACTTTTCAAGTCTCACGCCTTAACGACTACATGTACTACATTGACAAACCAAATTGAGCTTAGTATCTCAATGAGAGATCCTATGAGAACACCCTCTTCGCAAGAGCATGACTAAAAGGATAATCAAAGAATAAATGGTCCCTAGACTCAACTCCACTAGTGCATATAACACATACACTAGGGATATAAAAACACCAATTCTTAATAAGATCACACGACTATAATCAATTTTGAATAGTAAGCCAGACATATTAAAAGAATGTTTTTATTACCACCAACTGAAAAAAAGGCTAGACCAAGGCACCACAAGATGCATAAGATGCAAGGACTCCCCAATCACTAGCTATTGAAAACACAGTAGAGTAGCAAAAGAGCTAGGTCACACAATCATTCCTTCCAACCCCAGCCACTATCAATTGTACTTGCTCGGAGAGCTCAACCAACTCTCTTTACGATGTCAAGCCCAAGTCCCATTAGGCCAAAGGAAATCATGACCTTAGTTTGAAGGTAACTACGCACATCCAAAATAACAATAGTACTAGATTGCTGAAGGATGGGGCATCCGTCTAACCAAGGGTCAAACCAAGTTGAACGACATTGTCCATCTCCAATATAAAAATAAACCAAAGGCAGCAAAATTATTACCAACAGGAAGGATAGCCCGCCAATACCAAGATTAAGATTTTGAGGCATGAACCACCTAGATACGATGACCATGTAAACTATAGACCTCCACCCAAGTGACCCAAAAAGATTTAGCGCGAATCAAGATAAGCCACAAATTTTTGATGACAACAACATTCCAAGAAAGAATATGACAAATACTTAGATCACTCTCATAATAGGCAAGCCAAATATTCGACTAGGCAACCTTTGCCCTACCAACACTGTCCAACTTCTCTATTCAAAGATACGAGCAAAAGCAGACTATCTAAGTCTTATACAACTTAGTCGACAAAACAAACACACTAACCTAATAAACTGAAAGTTATAAACGGTCGCCATAAGTTTTTATTAAATGATTTCAATAGTGTATAAAGTTTTTGTTAAATTTTTGTAAATAGAGATCACAATTATCACTTTTTTAAAATAGACAGATCAAAATTACATTTTATTTGAAAGCGAAAAACAAAAATAAACCAAAATTGAAACAATGACGAAAATAAGTATTTTGAAAATACTAGAGAAAAAAGCAAAATTGCCAGTTCAGGACCTGGAAATTTGATGAACAAAGGCAAAGGGACAAGAAGAAAACAAATAGGAGTGAAGATATAAACCATCATAGATTGACTTTGATAAAAACAAAGACATAATCTCAATAAATAACTAACCTAATAGTTATTCAAACTTCCTCCCCATTTTAGTTAAAGTTTCTATTTTTGTTAGACAACCATCTTAGTTAAAGTTAAAGTTCATAATTGAAGCCAAAATAATAAAAATAAAAATAAACAATTCGCAATTATTTACCTAATCGATTCTTTTATTTTAAACTAAACTTATTATATAATAATTTTTTTATTCAATAGTGACTACAGTTCTGATATTGATTTGTTTGCGCATTATTGGAAGTATATATATTATACATGGTGGGCCTCTTTTATTGTTAAATTATAAAAAAAAAAAAAAAAAAAGTGAAATTCTAGAATAAAATAAAATAAGTAAATTGCAAAAATCAAACCATGGTAGTTGCAATTATAATTTTAAACTTTTAATTTTAAAAATTAGGCATTCAAACTTTTATAAATGCTAAATTGGATCAAACTGGAAATTTAAATTTACATAATTGTATACATTGTAACATTTGTATAAATTTCGAGTCCTATTTTTATCATTTGTGGGTCCAATTTCTACAATTATTATAAGCTTGAGGGTCTAATTTTAACACTTGTAGAAATTTAGGATCTTTTTACCATTGAAATTTGAAATGTGTAATTGCAATTACCACCCTACACAAATTATTTTGGTAATTTGCTACAAAAAATAATTTTATATTAGAAAAAAGAGTATACAAAAGTAACATAAAATGGGGAAAATAAAATTGAGACATGTGTTCGAAATTTATAACAGTTCAATTTCATTTTCACATGTGTTCAACAAAGAAAATATGTGTTTGGAAAAAAAATTCAAACTTTCCTCTACTTTTTCTTAATGTTTTTAGAACTTTTAAAATTTTAATGCTTTTTCAAATTAATAGCCTAATTTAGGGAGAGTTACTAGTTATTTATAAGTATAACAAAATTTTTCTGTCTATAAACAGATAAAAACAACATTATTTCAATAAGTTCCAAAATAATCTATTTTTCCAATAAGTTTTATTTTATTTCCAAAATAATCTATTTTTCCAATAAGTTTTATTTTATTTCCAAAATAATCTATTTTTCCAATAAGTTTTATTTTATAGCATGTTATTTTTTAGAAAAAGAAGGTTATCATAGGGTTTATATATATATATAATATAATATGTTGGGTAAAACATTTAAACATTTGACATTTTGCTTGGAGTGACATTAAGCCAGTTGAGCTATATGCTTATGTTGGGTTTCAATTAATATGGTTTAATAGATTACACTAACCATTAAAACAGAATGTCACTTTATTGGTCAAATTGCGAATTTGACCCCATGGTTTGGAGAGTATAAGAATTTAGTGTCTATGGTTTGATAAAACCTTTATGAATAGTCTATTTATGAGAAGTTTATCAAACCATTGAGATTATTTGTGAGATTTTATCAAATCATAAAAAACTAAATTCTAGCGTTTAAAACTTTAAGGATTAAATTATAGCTTTTTCCAAATCATAGGGACCAAATTTTTAATTTGACCCACTTTATATAACTTACTTTTAACACATCTATAATAACTTAAAACGTATAATTTCTATTATCTTTCACTAACCATCTAAAAATAAAACAAATAATATAGAGATCAATAGACAAGTCGTAGTAACTATAGTTAAGTGTAATTTGCATACATTCCCTCTTTTAAAGTTGAAAATTGTTCTCTCATCTCTAAAACTATCGTACTAAGTGCAAATTTGTAATAGATAATATAAATCTACGAAGAATAATTTATTAGGTGAACAATCCAAATGATGGATGCAAATAAATCTTTAGAAGGCATAGGTAGGTTTAAAATTAAGGTTAAAACATAGAAGCTAAAATTGTAATTTAATTAATTTCTTAGAACTTTTTTCTTTTGGTTGAAAAAAATGAAGGTGGAAATAGAGAATTACCTTTTTTTTTTTTTTTTTTTTTATAGTTTATAGAATGTAATAGAAAATAATGAATAAAAGAAGAAAAAANGGGATTAAATTATAGCTTTTTCCAAATCATAGGGACCAAATTTTTAATTTGACCCACTTTATATAACTTACTTTTAACACATCTATAATAACTTGAAACGTATAATTTCTATTATCTTTCACTAACCATCTAAAAATAAAACAAATAATATAGAGATCAATAGACAAGTCGTAGTAACTATAGTTAAGTGTAATTTGCATGCATTCCCTCTTTTAAAGTTGAAAATTGTTCTCTCATCTCTAAAACTATCGTACTAAGTGCAAATTTGTAATAGATAATATAAATCTACGAAGAATAATTTATTAGGTGAACAATCACAATGATGGATGCAAATAAATCTTTAGAAGGCATAGGTAGGTTTAAAATTAAGGTTAAAACATAGAAGCTAAAATTGTAATTTAATTAATTTCTTAGAACTTTTTCTTTTGGTTGAAAAAAATGAAGG
>QLSR01000320.1:11420-38181 GCA_031780015.1 Citrullus colocynthis
GTAGAGTGTTGTCACTATCGTTCTATTGAAAATAAAGTCAAGAAATTATTATGTTAATGAAAATATGAGTTAACTATTTGAAGTTGGACAATTTCATCAGGAGGCCATTTTCAGGTCTGACTTGAGTTCTAAAATTAAAACGAATATATTTATTGAGTTAATATTTAGCATTTTGTATTTATGGTACAAAGATAGTTGAATAAAAAGTCTGTATTTGAGGAGTAGAGTTGAGTTATTACGGTAAAGATATCTCGTATAGGCTTTTTGTGATATAAAAAAGTATGATTTTCTTGTAGTTATATTTTTATTTGCTGAATCCTTCAATTGCACACTCAATTAAGATGTCAACTTAAAACAACCTTCACATATATCTCACAATTTTTTACATGTAACCATTGTACTTGAAGTAGACAAAATACTCTTGTTTTATACCAACAAGAAAATTAAAATATATTTCATATTAGTGGAATGCATGAGTCTAATAAAGAAAAAAAAAATCAAGGGTCTAGGGCTTATTAAAAAAACATCTTAATTATGTCAAATTATACATTGTGGTTTAATATGCATGTATGTTGATATTGGGAATGCGATCAAAGTCTCACATCAGCTAGATAGGACATAATCATGGGTATATAAGGGTAGTATGATGTCTGTTGGGTGAAATTGAAAGTAAGCTAGGAGGATTGGTGAAATTGAAAGTAAGCTAGGAGGATTTACGCTCGAAATAGACAATATGATACAGTCGGTAGAATCCTCAGGTGCCTCTTTTTAAAAAAAATGTCTAAAATAAAAAATACAAATGTGTTTAGTGACATTTTTTGAAAAGTTTTTCATATACAAGCTTATTTGGTTTTATTATATGCTCAAAGTGTTTCTATTAATTTTAAATTACTATATAAGACGACTATTAAACACTATGAATTAATAATTTCAATTCTATATTTAAAAACACTTTCGTTCGCCGACCATTTTTTTTAGTATGTGATCAGTTGAGTTGCTCGTTAGAGTTAGTCATTAGAGGTGATCGATGGAGTTAGTGGTTAATATTGGGTGCCAGAGGTGGTAGTCGAGCAAAGTTGGACATCGAAGGTGGTCGTCGGTGAAGTTTTTCGATAAACGTGCAAACTTCAATAATGAGCACCGATTTGTGAAGTTGGTGTTTGTTATTGAATGTGCAGACATCACTCCAATTGTTAAAATTGGTGGAGTTGGATTTGTTAGGATTTATGTCATAAATCTCGTAGTTTGTGAATTTGTAAACAATTATTAATAAATAAAGTATTATTTATTTTCAAATAAGTGTTATTTATTTGCATAACTCAAAATTCAATAAACTAAAATCTAAGGTTATTTAATGTAACTTGAACAATATGTGGTTGACATGCAAGTAGATTATGTTCAAGTAATAACCTAAAAGATCTATAGTATATGGATAGGGTTAGGTACTTTATCCTGGTGGTAACACTATAAATACGACTCACTTTGTAAGTGTTATAAATATTGTAAGTGTTACAAACAGTTTGATCCAAATTGTTCATGTACATGTAAGTGGGGGTGTCTTATACAGTGAGTATATTAAGATCGGACCACTAAATATGATTTCTTTTTGTAACACTGTTAATTGAAGAGATTTATATTTCAAACGATAACCATGCAACTCAATCTCAAACCCGAGTGAGTTATGAACTCCTGCTCATGAAGGTCATTCTTTGATTTGTATAGATGAGAGTGACCTTAGTTGCCAACTCATATGCCTACCATTTTGGAGACGATACCGAGTGAGGAGTTGAGAACATAAGTTCACAAGATGGAATTTACTCATTCCTAACTTTAGGGAAAGTAGATAGGTTGTTCTCTTAAGTGCTAACTCAGGGATTTGAACAATGGGGCCTCACTTTCTCACTGTTACTTAAGGTGCAAGAGGTAATTATAGAGGTAAAACGGTCATTTGACCTAGTTGTAATTACGAACAACTTGTGAAGAATTGACTTACAACACATAAATATAATGCAGTTCATAAAAGTCCATCTATGAGTTTTTCGTGGTATGTCCAATAGTTAATGAATGTTGATTAAAATAATTAAAGAATTTAATTAATTAATCTCGAATCATTGGAGATTATAACTGTAGGTCCATCAGGTCCCTCTACTAGCTCACAAACGGATCAAAACAAGGTTTTTAAAGTGGAAGAAATTTGAAGGGTTCAAATTATTTCAAGGGATTTAATTGTACATAATGCAATTAATATAATGTATATACATTATATATAAAGTTAATTATGAATATGATTCAAATTAAATCATATAACATGAGAATATTAATATTTGAATAAAATACAAATATTAATTTAATATGAGTTGAGTTCATATTTAAACTATAGATTAAAAGTAATGTGAATTGGGGATTCAAAATAAAACTATAGCTTATGAGAGTTTATGTACATTAGAATATGATTATATGTACATTAAATTGAATATATGATATTTAATCATTAGATTAATTAAATTAGGATTTAATTAATATTTAATATAATCTAATTAAATAGAAAATATTTATTTATTTAATTAAATTGGATAACTCCCTGCAGTTGCAGGGGAGTAGGGAGTGGGATGAGGGGAGTCAACTATTTTCATGATTAAATGTTGGGATTTGTGCCTAAAACCTCGTAATTGATTAGTTAATTATTTTAATTATTAATTATGCAATATTAATTTAACCATCAACAGAAAAATCCAAAGGTTATTACATGAAATCTTGAACATGTATGTAGTTGACAAACGAGTGGACCATGTTTAAGAAATAACCTAAAGGTCTATAGTATATGGATAAGGGTAGGTGTCTTGTCCAAGTGATACTATGAATACAACCCACTTTGTAATAATTACAAACAATTTGATCCAAACTGTTCATTTGGAGACATGTGAGTAAGGGTATCCAATATAAAGAGTTTGTACAAGACCAGACCATGAAACATTCAATGTCTCTTAGTAAATCCATTAATTGATGAGATTAATATTTCATAGGATGATCATGTGCGACTCGATCTTAATCCTGAGTGACTCATGAACTCTTATTTGTGAGGTCGGTCCTTTGATTTGCATGAGTGAGAGTGGCACTGAGTTGCCAACTTAATAAGTCTACTATTTTGGGGATTTAACTAAATGAGGAGCTGGGAACATAACTTCACAAAATGGAATTCACTCATTCCCAGATAGGGTAAGTAAATGAGTAGTTCCCTTAAAGTACTGATTTTGGGTCTTGAATAAGGGGCCCCACCCTTTCACTGGCCTGAGAGGGACTTAGTTAATGGTTGGATCATAAACTAATTGTTCATTAGAGAAATCAGTGGTACTCAAGGAAAAGAAGTGATTACAAGGTAAAAACGGACATTTGACCCAGTTGTAATTATGAACAACTTGTGAAAGATCGACTTGCTTATATTGACTATATCCATGGACACAACTTGTCCTACAGTTCATAAGAGTTATATTATAGGTCCATAGTGGTTTGCCCTGTAATAAGATTAATTAATATTGGATCATTGCAGCTTATAAGTTATTTTAATTTGAATAAAATTCGAATTAAATAAATAGATGGAGATTTAATTAATTTATTTGAATTGGATTCAAATAATTAATTATTTAATTTTGATGAGATTCAAATTAACGATTCTCCATAAAATAAATATTTTAATATTTTAAATAATTTAATATAAGATATTATTTGAGTAGATATTTATTAGTAAAATTATCTTAAATGGAAAAGCTGCTAAAAATATTTATAACTAATAGCAAAATATACAGTCTATATATGATATACTGCGATAGATGGCGATAGACTACTATCTGTGTCTATCGTGACACAGATAACAGTCTATCGCGGTCTATCGCACATAGACAGTAAAATTTTGTTATATTTGTAAATATTTTGGTTCCTTTTGCTATGTTTGAAAAGAGCCATTGGATATTATTAAATATTTAATTTAAAATCTTTGCATATAGGTTATTAGAGTAACATCGCCATTAAGAGCTCTCATACAACACTCACTCCATACAGGAATAATCTCTACGATTACTCTAAAACTCTCCCTCTAGAAATTCTCTCTACGATTACTCTAAAACTCTCATTCTAGAAATTCTCCCAATTTTCTTAGAAAAGTTCTAAGAAAGTTTTTCTTCCAATTTCCTATATTCTTTCAAGAAGCAGTTCCCACAAACTGAATCGATGCTAGAGTCATAGCAAGGAAGATCTCTTAGAAAGAGAAAAGGAAGACTACAAGGAGAAGACTATTGGTTTGAGGAAAAGATTTTGTTGAAATTATAGATCGGCAAATGTATGTTACTTATCATTTTTTTAATTATTTGTATTTTTAGTTCTTTCAAGAAATCAAATAAAGCAATCACACGCTTTTGTCGGGATACAATTCAATATGCAAAACGTCTGCATTTTGAGGACTACTGGTTTCTACATAAAAGAAAAAAAAAACCTCTCTATCAAAATTCTCTTACGTTTAACATAGAAAAAGTTCTTTGCTATTTTTATATTTTCCCTTCTCTTCCATAAGGTTCCTACAAACCTCTTTGTCCATATAGAATAGTGACGAAGATCTTTGGTCATGTTCTTGCATTGATCATGAAGTGTTTGTTGTTTAGGAGATTGGGAGAAGAACTCAAGTTTTTGGTCTACAAAGGTAGCTATTCTTCACCTTTGTTTGTAAAAAAACATGCTTAACAAAGAAATTCGATCGTATAAATTTCAAGTTTTTTTTTTCTTTAATCTTATCGTGTGATTTGTATAAATTTCTTGTAACAAAATTGGCCAAAAGCGATTATATGCTTCCGCAAAAAAAATTGATTCCTTCCGAGTTATTTAACACCGACTTGTGGAGTTGATGAGTTAAACATCCCCTCAATAATTCAAAACCTCCTATAATAATGAAGGTGAAATTTTAACTATGTATCCCTACCCACATTGCGAGGGTGAGAAATCGATAAAGGGAGATAAATCGAGCGAGGTGAACCAACTTGAAAATGCTTCAATTAGTTTTATTTTTCTTGACAATATGTGGGGTAGGAGAACTAAACCTTTAACTTCGAAATGATAGTACAATTTTTATATCAGTTGAACTACGTTCATATTGAAAAAAAAGTTATTTTAAGTAAGTTAAAACATTATGAGGTTATTTGGGCCCCAACTTCATGTAACTGAAGTGGGCTATTATAACTCACTCCATACTTGAAGCTCAGATTACAATAGTTGGTGTTTCTAGTTATTATAACCTACAATTATTATTTCGCATCACTCTTTATTACAATATTTACTATTTTCTACTCATCGTCTTAAACCCTCATTGTTATCGTGTTTACTATTTTCTACCTATACTAAAACAATTTACAACCTAAACATACACAAGCCTCATAATCCATAAATTATAATAACTACTAATTCTAATAATTCATTTAGAATCCAAAACACCTCTATATCTCTGCTATTCTAAACACTTACGATAGAATTTATAGAATCTCCCTACTACCTTTTCTTTCAATCTATTTTCAATCTTGTCGCATCACTTATTAACATTTATTCCTGTGTCAGTGAGATTGTAACAAAATGACACCTTAAACATAAAATTGGGAGTGTTCAAATGGTATGAAAACATTAATAATAATTCAATAAAGAAACCCATAAATAGCCACATTTTTATTATAAAAAAAAAAAAAAAAAAAAGTTCCCAGACTAATCATAACTTTTTTTTTCAAAAAGGCATTCCAAAAAGAAAAAAGTGGTAAAAGAAAAAAAAAAAAAAAAAGACAAATTGAATTAAGAAGAAAAAGAAAAAAAACCAAAAATGGTTTTTCTTGAGTGGGGACAACTTTTTATTGTTTCCCTAATCCTTGAATTTGATATTTCACATAACCACATGCTTACTAGAAATTTTCCCCATACACAACCACATGATAAGGGCTGCACAGCAAAGACAAAATTATGTCTACGTGTCTCATTACTATTGGTTAAATATGGGTACCATTTTCTAGTCCCACAATAATAATTTGCACCTACTTCCACCTCTCTTTTGTTTGGAGTTGGAACAATGGAAATGAGTCAGCAAAGAAACCCTGGTCAAAAGGGAATTGTGGGTCCTACCTTCCCACGTGGCACTTCATTTACAAATGGAAATAGTTTCATTTGAAAAATAATAAATGCTCACAATAATTCATGAAAATATTGAGGATTAAATGTTAAATTAGGGTTGTTAAATAATTAGCAATTATATGGAACGTTTAAAAACTATTTAAAAAATAAAATTATTTTCCATTCTAATCAAGTAATCAAATATATTTATAAATATAGTAAAATATTGCTGTCTATTCATAATAGACATCTATCACAGATAAATATATAATTTAGACTGTAATAAATTATAATAATCTATTATTATCTAATTAATAAATAATAACATTTTATTATACTCTACTATTTAAAACAATTTTTTTTCTATACTAACCGGTTGCGTCATTTGTAGAGACAATACACAGATTGCATTTTTACAAAAGACGTAAACCGAACTTATTTATTTTTCTTGTCTTTGTATATCCTGCACATCACTTAATAAAAAAATTTAATTGCTTCTAGTTTCATGAGTTAAATACAATTACTATATTTACATTTTTACTCTTTCAAGATTCATAAATCACATCCCTAGTTTCCCAATTATTAGTTTACATCCTGGGACCAAATTTAATAAATTCACCTATTAAATTCATAAGCCCTACTTGGACAGTCAATACTATGCTCAACACATAGATTTATCTACCAAGAAAGTCAATAATTTGATCATTTCACATAATTTATAAACTCAATTAAAATAAAAATGTTCCTTTGAAATTACAGATTAACTTTTTTTTTTTTTTTTTTTTTTTAATTAGACAAACCAACCAGTGTACTAAAAAATATCAACGAAAAAAAAAAGTTATACTATGTTAGATTTCAAACCATGCAAATTGATATTGTTGTGAGTTGAATTGGATGCAAAGCCTATTATGTGCAACTCATGAAGCTTGATAGGTCCAAGTGTTGAAACGGAAAAACGGTGGTTCCCAAGATTCGATAGTCAAGCCGAGGAGCGCACAGTCTATAAATCCTAGTTGTAAGCCATACTAGACAATTAACCTCTGCACTCTCACCATTGACACCAACAAAGTGCCCATGAGGATGTCAAGGTAGTGTCAAGCACCTTTGGTCCAAAGAAGTTTGCAATATCATCATACTAAGCTCGAACACTTATTTCTGCTTAAACTAATTTTAAACAACAAAGCATGTTGGACCGAACACTACGCTGATATTGAGATTCTAAATTTGTGGTACATGTGAGCTTATCACGGTTGAGTCACCTCGAACATCTTTGTTGTTAAAACTCAAAATTCACTAATTAGTGAAGCAAGCACAATAGACATTACTTGTGATGTTGATAAGTTTTACTTGTTATTTTTATTTATTTTAAAATTAGGAGGTTCAGAAGAAAAAAAGAAACTAGTTTAGTTTGCAATTGCAAAATTAAAAAGAGAGAAAAAAAAAACAATAACTTCCCCTATAAGATTGGTCTGCAAATAAGTCCCCCGATCTCTTTCGGAAAACAAGGCGGCTCATCTTTCCAATCAAAGAACTTTTCCACGCTACTTTTTCAATCAAGAAAGTCCTCGGGATGCAATCGGCCATGGAAATTTTGAACGTCCACTTTGATCATATGATTGGAAAATTTTTAAATTTATATAGAAAAACAAAGTATATATAAATTTATAGTTTGAAATAAATGAGTCTAGATGCTAATTATGATAATATTATTTCAATCACAAATACATGGTAAATATCGCTTAACTACACAGCAATTAATATTTGAAAGAGCTTAAGACGAAGACGCTGTCAAACTACTCTAATCCCTATTAGTATTAAAAAAAAAAAAAAAAAGATAAATATCAATTTATATCTTTAAATTTTAATTATACTAATTAAAATTCTAAATTAATAATTGTACACTTTAAATCACAAACTTGAATAAATGAATCAATTTAGATATTTTGTTTATAATTTGTAGCTATTTCACTCGATTCGGTTTAAATTTTCCTAATAAATGTATCCTTCTTAAAAAATTTCACCAAAATTGCAAGAAATAATATCAAACATTTCTTTTCAAATAAGTAGAGAAAGAAATATAGAGGAAAATCAGCATGTGAAAAATCACTTCCAATTATTTGATTTAATTATTGTATTTCTGTGTAGTTTACCACTAATCCTTATATTTAAAGAAGTCTCGTATACATGTGAAAGTTATACATTACCATTTTCAAAATGAAATTCTAATTGAGTTTCTACATTCATATATAAAAATTTTAAGGTATAAATAAATACAAGTCCCGTTAGGTAATCAATTAGTTTTCGAAAATTAACTCTATACACATCAATTCCAATAATCATGTGTTTTGTTGCATGGATTTTAGAAGTTTTTTTCAAAATTAATGCCAAAAATTTAAAAATTAAAAATAGTATTTTTGAGAATTTTTTAGAAATGGGCTGAAATTCCAAATATTTATGTACAAAATATGTAAAACGATAAACCATTATAATTCATAAAAAATAAAAAATAAAAAATAAAATGGTTATCCAACGTAATCTAAATCAATAGTTTTAGATTTGAATTGATACCACTAAAATTTAAAAGTATTAATTGATTGATAAATAAATAGTAATTTATATAATTTCTAGATCAGATTGAACATACTATACAAAAGAAAAAAAAAAAGAGAGAGAGATGGAATTTCTTGGTTATGACAATGCCAATGAAACGAAATGAAGAAATTTGGAAGACCCTCCATTTTTCATTGTTGGCGGGTAAATACTCCATTTTACCCAAGAAAATCTACGGCATTTTCCCGCGTAGCCCTTCTTTGCTGTATGCTGAGCTGACACTGAAGCTCCTCAAAAGAAGGAATCTAAATTTAGGGGTTTTTGTTTTTATTTTTATTTGATTTTCCCCATGAATTCTTTTTTCTGTTTTTCTTTAATCCGTAGAATGCTTAAGCAGAGTGGGGCTCTTGTTTGGGTCACTCACATGCACTCCCAGCTTCAGTAAAGACGATTTCTGACTGTGAGTGAAATCACAAACCCCATTTTTCTTTGTCTTGAGCAATCCCCTGCGCCCTCCATTAAAGAAGAATCTCAAGTTCTTTACTCTCTAAACAGCTTAATGACACTTCTTTTAGGGTTTTTGGGTGGCAAAATCTTTTGGTCCCATCTTCTTTAATGCTCTCTACTTCTTTATTTGTAGACCCATTTCTCCCTTTTTCTTCTTTTATTCTTTCTGGCGTTGCTTTGCATTGTGTCTTAAGGCTGTGAGAAAAGGTATGGAGTAGTTTTATGCTCTTTGAAGCCCAAGTTTTTGTTTTTTTCTTGAGGGGATTGGTTAAGGGTGTGGCTGCATTGCTCTGAAAAAAGGGGTTTTGTGAGGAATGCTGCATTTTCTGTGCTCAAATCTCTGAAGCTACGAAGCTTGTGCTGTTTATTTTGCTTTTTTTTCTTTCTTTCTTTTTTTTTTTATTGTATATTGGTTTATTTGCTGTTGAAGATTAGAATGTATGTGGTGGTTGTTGTTGGAATACCCTTGAGATACTGCATTTCTGTATTTGGGTTCTGAGCTGGCTGTTGAGTTTGGTTGCTGTATGTTATTTTCTTTATTGGTAAAGTTTTTTTTTTTGGGTTTGAGCTTGTTGCTTGTACGAATCTAAAGCTTGGGGTTTGTCTTGGATTTGTTGTTTTCCTGAAAAGTACTTTTTGGGGGTAAATCTGTTGGTTCTTTTGCTTTCTGAGTAGCATTGAAATGAGGGCCTTGAGGATTTTGGTGGTGTTCCTCTTGCTTGTTTCCGCTATAGCTCAGCTCCCTTCACAAGATATCTTGGCTCTGCTCGAGTTCAAGAAGGGTATCAAGCATGACCCAACAGGGTTTGTTGTTAGCTCATGGAATGAGGAGTCCATTGATTTTGATGGCTGTCCTTCTTCTTGGAATGGGATTGTCTGCAACAGTGGAAGTGTTGCTGGAGTGGTGTTGGATAATTTGGGCCTTTCTGCTGATGTAGATTTGACAGTGTTTTCGAACCTCACGAAACTTGCAAAACTTTCCTTGTCAAACAACTCGATAACGGGGAAGATGCCGGACAATATAGCTGAGTTTCAAAGTCTAGAGTTTCTTGATATCTCGAATAACCTTTTTTCTTCATCCTTACCAGAGGGGATTGGTAAGTTAACTAGTTTGCAGAACCTATCATTGGCTGGCAACAACTTTTCGGGTAATATTGATCCAATTGCTGGTCTTCAATCAATCCGATCATTGGATTTGAGTCGTAACTCGTTTTCTGGCTCGCTTCCTACGGCATTGACTAAGTTGACAAACTTGGTATATCTAGATCTATCTTTCAATGGTTTTACTAAGAGGATTCCAAAGGGTTTTGAGCTCCTTTCAGAGCTTGAGGTGCTTGACTTGCATGGTAATATGCTTGATGGCTCACTAGATATCCAATTTTTCACTTTGTCTGGTGCCACTCATGTTGACTTCAGTAACAACATGCTATCGAGCTTTGACATGGAGCATGGGAAGTTTTTGCCTCGGCTTTCTGATTCCATCAAGCATTTAAACCTTAGTCACAACCAGCTTACTGGATCATTGGTTAATGGAGGCGCGGTATCACTGTTTGAAAACTTGAAAACATTGGATTTAAGTTACAATCAGCTTTCAGGAGAGCTACCTGGTTTTAGTTTTGTGTATGATCTCCAAATTTTGAAACTGAGCAACAATAGATTTTCTGGAGATATTCCTAATAACCTATTAAAAGGAGATGCTTCAGTTTTAACTGAACTGGATTTGAGTGCCAACAATCTCTCAGGTACCTAACTTGCTTCTTGTTACATTAGTTAATATTATAGCTAGTTTCTTATATTCTTTAACATAGTTTTTTGTGGTTCTACTTTAATTCTATAATTATTTGCTAACAGATTGGTTTATCATTCAGGGCCAGTAAGTATGATCACGTCAACCACCTTACATGTCCTCAATCTATCGTCCAATCAGCTTACTGGTGAACTTCCATTGCTGACGGGAAGTTGTGTTGTGCTTGATCTCTCAAATAACAAGTTTGAGGGAAATTTAACGAGGATGATAAAGTGGGGGAACCTTGAATTCCTTGATCTCAGTCAGAATCTTTTGACAGGGCCAATCCCTGAGGTAACTCCTCAGTTCTTGCGGTTAAATTTTCTAAACTTGTCCCATAATACTTTGAGTAGTTCACTCCCGAGTGCTATTACTAAGTTTCCGAAGCTTCAAGTCCTTGATCTGAGCTCTAACCAGTTTGATGGACCTTTGTTGGCTGATTTGCTCACAATGTCCACTTTGGAAGAGCTCTATCTGGAAAATAATTTACTTAGCGGCGCTGTTAAGTTCATGCTTCCTTCCCCGGGTCAAGCAAATCTTGAGGTTCTTGATCTTTCTCATAATCAGCTCAGTGGCTATTTTCCCGATCAATTTATATCTTTACCTGGCCTTACAATGCTGAATATTGCTGGAAACAATTTTTCTGGATCCTTGCCTACGTCTATGTCTGATCTGAGCGCATTGATCTCACTAGATATATCACAAAATCATTTCACAGGTCCCCTTCCAAGCAACTTGTCAAGTGATATTCAGAACTTCAATGTTTCATCTAATGATCTTTCAGGAACTGTCCCCGAAAATCTGAGAAAATTTCCACGTTCTGCATTCTATCCTGGAAATTCAAGACTGATTCTTCCAAATGGTCCTGGATCAAGTAATAATCCAGATGGTAAATCCAGAAATAAAATGAACACAATCGTAAAAGTAATAATAATTGTTTCATGTGTGATTGCATTGGTTATTATTATCCTCCTTGCTATCTTCTTTCATTACATCTGCATATCAAGGAAAAATCCACCTGAGCTTGCCAGTACTAAGGACACTCGTAGACGCAGTTCTCTAAGCTCCTCCGGCATTGGCGGAACTGGAGCCGGTAGCAATCTGGTTGTTTCAACTGAGGACCTTGTCACTTCAAGGAAAGGATCATCGTCAGAGATAATCAGCCCTGATGAGAAACTAGTGGCAGGAACTGGTTTCTCCCCAGCAAAAAATAGTCATTTCTCTTGGTCACCTGAATCAGGTGATTCATTTGCTGCTGAAAACCTTGCAAGACTGGATGTGAGATCACCCGATCGTTTGGTCGGTGAACTTCATTTTCTCGACGATTCAATATCATTGACACCAGAGGAACTATCAAGAGCTCCAGCTGAAGTGTTAGGGAGAAGCAGCCATGGCACTTCTTACAGGGCAACACTAGAGAGTGGGATGTTTCTGACGGTTAAGTGGTTGAGAGAAGGCGTAGCGAAGCAGAGAAAGGAATTCGCTAAAGAGGCTAAAAAGTTTGCAAATATCCGGCATCCGAACGTCGTTGGCTTAAGAGGGTACTATTGGGGGCCTACACAGCATGAGAAACTCATTCTTTCAGACTATATCTCACCCGGAAGCCTTGCAGTCTTTCTATATGGTAAGTCTTGGTTTACTTCATTTTTCCATTCTGATTTAACTACATATTTTATTGCCAAATGAAAAAGAAAAATTACTCTCTATTGAGGTGAACTAGTAAAGCTTGTGAATCTCTGTCATTGCTACTGCTATAGGATGGAAAAGTTGAAACAGACCAACATTTTCCTATTCTGTCACAGTGAAAGAATATTAGTAGTTAGGAAGCATGCTTTCTTTGTGTTGAACAAGGTAACAAGATTGAACAAAGATACTTTATTTGGAGTGTTCAAAACTTTTCTTCAACTTTTCTTCCCACTGCTGTGCTGATTCAAACATAATTGATGAAATATTGCTTGTTTCATTTTCCAAGGGATCCTTCAGTTCTGATCTTCAGATGATTTTTTCTTGCTTCTATTTTGAATGCTTTCCTGCTAATGTAACTTTATTTCAGATCGTCCAGGAAGAAAAGGTCATTTGACATGGGCTCAAAGGCTCAAGATAGCTGTGGATATAGCACGTGGCCTGAACTATCTCCATTTCGATCGAGCTGTTCCACACGGGAATCTTAAAGCAACAAATGTACTACTAGATGGAGCAGACCTGAATGCTCGAGTTGCTGATTATTGCCTTCATCGCCTCATGACTCATGCTGGCACCATTGAACAAATTCTGGATGCTGGAGTCTTAGGCTACCGTGCTCCGGAGTTGGCAGCTTCCAAGAAGCCACAGCCCTCCTTCAAGTCTGATGTCTATGCTTTTGGAGTGATACTTTTGGAACTTCTAACTGGAAGATGTGCTGGTGATGTGATCTCTGGTGAAGAGGGAGGAGTTGATCTAACAGATTGGGTGCGTTTACGGGTGGCCGAAGGGCGGGGCTCTGACTGTTTTGATACCTTACTGTTACCCGAAATGAGCAATGCAGCCGCAGAAAAGGGTATGAAGGAGGTGCTCAGTATAGCTTTACGATGTATTCGAACGGTATCCGAAAGACCAGGTATCAAGACTATATATGAAGATCTTTCTTCCATATAGATAGAGGCTTGAGTTTCTTTTGTTTGATATTTATTTATTTTCCCTTTAATTGGGAATTTAATGTCTCATTAGCTTCTCATTTCTGAATTAGATTAGGTTGTCTTTTTTGAGGTAGATGAAGGAAGAGCTTCTTCCATTCCCTCAGTTTCATTGACATTGTTAGTGTAATCAGTTGTAAAAAAAGAACATGCTTTGATGGATACAAGAAATTCCCACCTTTTGTCTCTTCCCAATGGGCCACTTGCGGATCTTTTGACCTTGTGAACTTCAAGCCAAGGCCATTCTGTCTTTTTTGTTTTGTTGGTTTGTTTGCTTTGTTGTGTTTTGCTTGTTTTGTTTTGTTTTCTTCAAATGGGCTTCAGATGCTTCATCCACTTATTGTTTTTGGATCATTCCAGTTCAACTCATGTAATGGGCTGAATCAACCAAAATGAAGGTTTTTATAACCTCATACAGTGTAATTGCTGAAACTTATGCAAGGTAATTGCAAAATCGTGAATTATCAGATTTTAAACGTACTGATTCTATAAAACAAAAAATTTAATTAAATAAATGAAACCCTAACTATTTTTTGATTTCTTTAATTGTTTTGTTATAAGATTCAGTTTTTATCTAAATACTTTTTCATTTGTTTATACATATGGTTATTTATCTATTTTTATCTTCTTTTCAATTCATTTATTTATATTCTTATCACGTTTTATTTTATATTATATTATTATATTATTATATCATTGTTAAGTGTTTTTCTTTTTAATTTGTTTATACATATGAAATAAACATCATTCTTCGTAATTCTTGAGTATAACAAAAAATTTCTATTTTACTGATTTTTCTCCACAAATATCGGTATGTTTTGGTAATTAACTGATATATATTTACAAATATAATGTAATAGTAAATGAAACTATGAGATTTAACTAATTTACATTTATACATATAGTGTAATTGTACCGTGAAGTTAATGTTTAAATATATCAGAATTTAAACTAATTATCTCAAATTATTGATTTTTTTTAGCCAAAATTGTGAGAAAATAATTAATTTAAATTTATTGTTTAAATATATCAGAATTTAAACTAATTATCTCAAATTATTGATTTTTTTTAGCCAAAATTGTGAGAAAATAATTAATTTAAATTTATTTGGTAGGGATTTGAAAATTTTGAATTTAAGTTGATTAAAGATTTAGAATCTATAAATTTTGAATTTTAGAGGAGAAAGATAAAAGTCAACCCTAAATGGAATTATATATTATTGTTAGGGAAAATTACCATTTTAGTCTTCAAGTTTTGGGTAATATGTGCATTTGGTTTCTGAGTTTTAAAAATGTATCTGTTGAAGGAGAAATTTTTGACCAATCACAAATTGACATGTCATTTCTAAAATTAATTACAAAATTACAAATAATTGAATTTGGGACCAATCAAAAGTTAACACGTGCCCCAAATTGAAATTGAGAACATAAATTGGAAAATCTCGATGATGCCACGTGTTTTCATCTTGACCATTGGATTAAATGAAATAATTTGGTCCAATTTGGTATTAATATTTGGGCTAAAAATCAATTTAGTCCTAAAATAGGCTTAATTTAGCCCGAGGGCCAATGAAGGCCCAAATCCAATAAGCCCATGGGCCAAACAAGCCCAAGTCCACAAAGCCCACATGAGAACTCTATAAATAGAAGAGTTCTATTCATTTGAGGGGTTCAAAAAATTCTACACTTCAGAGTCTAAAGAGAATTCTCCCTATAGTCAGAAGACTCATAACTCTAGAAGCTGAACCAGACCTGAAAACTGAAGTTATTTGGAACACGTACATTCTTCCAAGACTCCAACTTCAAGAACATCCATGTGCTCCACTTCCATGCATCAAGTATACGCATTCAACTAAGAGAGAATTAGAGGATCAAGTACTAGAGATTGAACCACATCTGCATCAACTTAAGTTCAACTCCACGAAATAAGTTTCTCAAGAAACCTCGTACGAACAAATTGGCACACCTAGTGGGACCTCTCTACCTCACATCTCTCTCTCAACAACCAAATAAAGCAATGGCCTCCAAGAAAGCTATGTTCAAAACTCTTGCTGCAGGCGACACCTATACGGGACCCATCACCCACAGTCGCTCAAAGGGGGTCATGAAGGAGAAGGAACAAGGTTCCATTGTTGTAGAGAACATCTGGAAGTGGTTGATAGAATCTCCTAAAGGCGGGATTGTCATCAAAGAAAATCCTTTTTTCGACAGCTTTGCTCCTACTTCTGATCGCTCCAAGAAAGAATCACATCCTAATGTTATGTCTATCATGATGGCTGATGTAACAGCAGAGGCAGCCATGACAAAGATGGAGAGAAAAATAGATCTCCTAATAAAAGCTATCGAGGAGCGAGATCACGAGATTGCTGCCTTAAGAGAGCAGATGTAGGCTCGAGAAACTTCCGAGTCAAGTGAAACGCCCGCTGCCAAGGCCAATGACAAAGGGAAAACTCTGTTGCAGGAAACCGGTTGCAACAATCCATCTCCGTAGTCTTTTTGTTGGTTTAGCAGCTACAGGATATGATCACAAACTCCATCAGAGCCCAATATGGAGAACCATCTCAAGATTCTTTATGTATTCTAAACCATATACTAAAGTAATAGACAACTTAAAAATGCATGCTGGGTGTCACAATCTAACTTGGAGATAGTAGATTGTGACCCCACGTATGCAGACAGTGTAGTGGCGACACAAGAGTGTCGACACAATTGGCAATGATAGAGGGCCAAGAGAAGTGTCGTGGTGCGACCGACGAGGACGGTGCATCACCCAACACACCAAGGTAAGTGGATAGACATGTCAAGCTGAACAACAAGTAAGAAGACAAGCATCAATGCCATCAGCAAGTGTCAGTGGCAAAGCCCAATAGGGGCCACGTGGGGGCCCTGGGCCATGACCTCAGAAGTAGGGGCATCATGGTGAGTTTGGGCGAGCAACTCTGGAGTTAGATCCATGTCGATAGAGGATGGAAGCACGTCAGATTCTGTGTCTATCGGAAGTCAGACGGGCGCTCTATGGGGTCGAGTGACCCCTCACCAAGTTGCATATGCATGGGTGCCAAAGAAGAAAATGTTCAGAATGTACTATAGGGGGGAAGGCATGGTGTTGGCTCTCCACCACCCCTAGGCCTTAGGGCTTAAGCGAGCTACCCCATGGCACATGAGTGTGTCATGGCGTGGGCGAGTGTCGCGGGATGAGCGTCTCGGGCATCTTCCTGTGAGGAGGAGTAACTCAAGGACAGTGTCGGGTGGCACGGGTGTGCCGACATTGCGCCTCCTCGGGTGAATTGGAGGTTGCTATACATGGCCGGGTTCCGGCACGGTATCCTCGTATGCCGTAGTATGGTCGCAAGTGTCGCCATACAGAGGTAGGGTCCGAGTTGAGGGATGTCTTGTTGGTCCCCACAAATATACGAGCGACCTAAGCGTCGATCCCCGATGGGCGCATATGTATGTGAAAGAGGGACTTGTAATGTGTGAGGGGACGATGCGCAATGTTGAGAGTAAATCTGGTTGTAGACGATGAGTTGAGAACGTTCCTTGAGACAAGGCCATTGACGGGCGAAAGGATGCCCAGATGGGTGATAGGTCGAACAGGCGTTCGAGACAAGTCGAGAAGCCAGAAGAGTGGAAGTTCGGGTGAGGCAGTTAGGACTCGCCCAAGGTCCGACAGAGCATAAAGGTTTGAGAAAAGAATGTATTGGCTATGAGTTAGCCTCTAGGCTGGCCATGCGCGAGAGAATATCATGGCGCCGCGCGGTTGGAGAAGTACGACCGTGACACTGGGTACCAACCACTGAAATTCTAGCAGTTCGATGGAAAGGGCAACCCGAAGCAACATGTTGCTCATTTTGTTAAGACTTGCAAAAATGCAGGAACTAGAGGAGACCTGTTAGTCAAGTAGTTCATCCAAACCTTAAAAGGAACGCTTTCGACTGGTATACTGATCTAGAGCCGGAGGTGATCAACTGTTGGGAACAACTAGAAAGAGAGTTCCTGAACCACTTTTACAGCACTAGGCATATCGTCAGCATGATAGAGTTGGCAAGCGCTAAGCAGCGGAAGGGAAAACCAGTCATCGACTATACCAACCGATGGAGAACTCTGGGTCTTGACTGCAAAGACCTCCGAACTATCTGCGGTGGAGATGTGCACCCAAAGCATGCACTGGGAATTCCTCTACATCCTACAAGGAATCAAACCCGCACATTTGAAGAGTTGGCGACTCGCATCCACGATACGGAGCTGAGCATTGCCAATAGAGGAATAAAAAATTTCTTCGTCTCTAAGGTAAAGAAAGATAAGAAGGATGCCAAAGGCACTGGAAATTTTTTGAAGAGTGCCATAAAAGAATCTATAGTCAGTAGTGCAACTCCGCTAAAATAAAGGAAACAAAACAAAATCCGAAAGGAAACATGACGGAGGTGAGAGACGTCGCCTAACCTTAAAAGAAAGATAGGAAAAAGTTTATCCACTTCTTGACTCTGACTTTGCAAACATGCTAAAACAACTATTAGAAAAAACAACTTATTCAACTACCAGAATGCAAGCGGCCGGAGCAGTTGAAAATGTTTTGTGCTGAAGGAGCTGATACTCAAGTTGGCTTGTGAAAAGAAAGTGAAAAGAAAATAAAGCTAGGTCTTAATGAAATAGCTCAAACAAATTATGCTATAGTGACAATGACTTCAAATATCCCGCCATCAATAACGTATTGTGATCATAGAGAAATCTTAATCCAATTTGGGACCCTCGAGCCTATAGTTGTTCGGTTCCAACAAGAGATTCTAATGATAGACTCTCAAAGCAAAGATGAGCCTATTAAAGATGACGATGAAGGGTGGATCCTTGTGGCTTGTCGAAAGAAGAGAAAATCAAATTCTACCGAAAAGGAGTTAAGCTTTCGTCGAGACTATAAAAGAGAAGGAAGACTTAGAAAAAGAAAGTTAAGAAAAAGGCATGGATGCCTAAGCTTGTCAAGGAAGAGGACAAGGGCTTTCCTCAGCTTCGACGACTAATAACTCTGGCAGAATTTCTCCTAACAAACTTCATTGATAGTCATCCAGAAGAAGCACTAGAAATTGTAGCGTGCCATGCTGTCAACACAACGGAAGGCGAGGATAGTCCTTCCTATTCACTGGGGACAGTGGCTGAACCAAAAAACTTACCATCATTTAGCATAGATAACTTGTTGTCACCCTCTTAAACAACTAAGAACGCCCTCATTGTCACATTGCTGAACTCAAATACATCTAATGACTTAACTTTGATGGTGCACGCATGTGCCTCTTGTTGCATGTCCATAAGTTTTGCAGATGAAGACTTACTATTAGGATCGAAGCCTTACAACAGACCTTTGTTTGTCTTAGGATACATGCAAGAGTAGAGGGTTAGTCAGATTCTCATTGATTATGGATCAGCTATTAACATAATGCCTAAGTCAACCATGAAACAATTAGGCATCTCAATGGAAGAACTTTCAAATAGCAAGTTGGTGATTTAGGGTTTCAACTAAGGCGATCAACGAGGGATCGACGTGATACGCTTGGAACTCATTATTGGGGACCTGAAGGGCAACACATTGTTCCATGTCATAGACTCGAGAACCATTTACAAGCTGTTACTAGGGCGTCCTTCGATTCATGGAAATAGGGCAATAACTTCTACACTACATCAATGCTTCAAGTTTTATCAGGAAGGCACTAAGAAAGTTAAAGCGGACTCTAATCCACTCTCGGAAGCCGAGTCTCACTTCACAGACGCAAAATTTTACTTGAAAAGTGATAACATCGGTGAAGCAATGCCTGCAGAGATTCCTCTAATAAAAGAAGGGAATAAATTCAAGTCAAGGCCACAAGCAGAGGCGATAAAAGAGTCAAGCGAAGGAAATACTTCCAACTCTCAAAAGACTGAAACATCCACTAGCCTTGAGAAGACTAAAAATTTGAGAGATGAGAAAGCTCCAAGTCCTCTAGTCTTGTGCTATGTTCCTTCATCAAGGTGCAAGAAGGGTGAGTTACCATTTACTGAATGCTTGAAAGTTGCCAATAGCAATCACATAACTGTTGAAAAAGTCATCGATTCAAAGGAAACCAAGCAAAAAAAAACTCCTGTCTTTGATCGTATCAAATCTTCAACTACTCGATCTTCAGTTTTTCAAAGATTGGGTATGGTCAAGATAAAGGAAGAAGATCAAAATTTAGCATCTACCTCCACCCGAACTTTAGCCTTCGAAAGACTAAGCATCTCCATATCAAAGAAAGATCGACTCTCAACATCTGCTTCTGAGACACGATCAACATGAAAGAAAAATGAAAGTCTCAAAAGCAAACTCATTTCATGAAGAAAACAACGACGAGAAGATTTGAAGTTGTGTCCCTTCATGCATGAAGAGGAAGTTGTCTGATGACATAAATACAGAAGGTCCCTTGATAGTGAAGTAAAAACTCATCATATTTACGAATCCTACAAATGAAGAGGATGACTAAAGCCATGATGAAATAAGAACTTTTGAAATTCAAATGTGGAAGCTTTCTTATCGCAAGAGTCTAAACTGCATAATGCTCCTAGCCCAAATAAACTTAGTTGAACTACGTCATTGGTCCCTATTTGCTATAAAGAGTAAGTACGCAGTTTGAAGGAGACTTTAAGTTCAGTCCAGTAAAAAGGCAAAAAAAAAAAAAAAAATCCTTTGAACTATGTTATGACTTGATCCTTTTCTTCAAGGGTACGTAGGCAACTTAAAGAAATTTAAGTTCAATCCAAAAAAAGAAGTGTTACCACCGCCTAAAGTGTGATACTAAGAAATTGATGGTATTCATTATAGTTAAAGAATGTCACTAAAGGCCGAACATGCCTCACTGGGGGCAACACAACAAGTCAAAAAAGTGCAATATTATGGGCAAGACATTACAAGTTCGATGATTAATAAGTAGCTTTCAAAGAAACTATGTTTCTCTTTGCTCGCTTTAAATAAGCTTTGGAGTGTAGGTTGTTGCTCGTTTTAGTTTGAAGGCTTCATCGAGGTTTCATCAATGCTCCTCCATCCTTAAGTACGATGCTTTCGTCGCAAATTATCTCCAAACACAATGGTTTTGCCACAGCTTTTCCCATCTCAGTTCCACCTCATCATTTTCATCTCCAAAATGTTGGTGCATCTTCGCTACATCTCCAAAATGCTGATGCAACTTTGTTCCATCTCTAGAAGGCTAGTGCAGCTTCGCGACATCTCCAAAATGTTGGTGCATCTTCACTCTATCTCCAAAATGTTGATATAGCTTCGCTATCTCCAATATATTGGTGCAACTCTGCCTCCTCCCCAAAATGTTGGTGCAGTTCTGCGTCCCCTTCGATCTATTGGTGCAAGTTCACTCCCTCTCTAAAATGTTGGTGCAACTTTGCTCCATTTTCATTTTGAAGATCGATGTGCTCCGCTCCACTCCATTTTCACAAACAAGATTGGTGTGTCCCACTTCGCTCCATCTTCAAGTATAAGATCGGTGTACTTGGTTAGACTCTGCTTCATCTTCACAAACAGGATCGATGTGTCCGGCTTCGCTCCATGTTCAAATACAAGATTGGTGTGCCCAACCCCATTCCATCTTCAAGTTCAAGATTTGTGTGGTTGGATCTACTCCATTTACAAGATCAAGTTTGGTCAGCCTGGCCCCACCTCATATGCGAGATCAAATTTGGCTTACCTAGCTTTGTCTCATCTGCAAAATTAAGATTGATCTGCCTGGCTCCGCCTCATCTGTAAGGTTAAGATTGTTTAGACTAGCTCCGCCTTATCTGCAAGGTCAAGTTCAATCTGGCTGGACTCACCTCATCTGCAAGATCAAGATCAATCCGCCTGGTTCTGCCTCATTTGTAGAGTCAAGATCGTTCAGCCTAGCTCCGCCTCATCTGCAAGATCAAGTTCGATCTGCCTAGGTTCGGTCCATCTTTAAAGTATGATATGGCCAGTTTGTCTCATTTTTAAGATCGAATTTATGATTTTGTGGTCGTCTTGTTCTCAAGCTCGATTTGATGACTTTTCCAGTGTCATCTCGCTATCTCTCCAAACGGGGAGAGCCAAATAGGGGATAGAACACCGAGGTTGTTCCAAACCTTTTGATGCAATCCCTCTATCTACCTACATAAAGAGGTGATCCGAGCTAGATAGGCGATAGAACACCGAGGTTGTTCCAAACCTTCCGATGTCATCCCTCTATCCGCCCATACAAGAAGGTGATCCAGGCCAGATAAAGGATAGAACACCAAGATTGTTCCAAACCTTCTGATGCCATCCATCTATCTACCTACACGAAGAGATGATCCAAGCTAGATAGGTGATAGAACACCGAGGTTGTTCCAAACCTTCTGATGCCATCCCTTTATTCGCCCACACAAGGAGGTGATCCAGGCCTCCGAGCTAGATAGGCGATACAACACCGAGGTTGTTCCAAACCTTCTAATGTCATCCCTCCCACACAAGGAGGTGATCTAGGCCAGATAAGGGATAGAACACTAAGGTTGTTCCAAACCTTTCGATATCATCTCTGCCTACACGAAGGGGTGATTCGAGCTAGATAAGGGATAGAACACCGAGGTTGTTCCAAACATTCCAATGTCATCCCTTCATCTGCCTACACGAATACACGAAAAGATGATCCGAGCTAGATAGGGGATAGAACATCGAGATTGTTTCAAACCTTTTGATGCCATCCCTCTATTTGCCTACACAAGGAGGTGATCGGGGCCAAATAAGGGATAGAATACCAAGCTTGTCCAAAACCTTCCAATACTATTCCTTTATCTGCCCACACGAGGAGGTGATCTAAGCCAGATAGGCGATAAAACACCAACGTTGTTCAAACCTTCTAGTGTCATCCCTCAATCTGTCTGCACAAGGAGGTGATCCTAGCCAAAGAGAAAACAGAACACTGAGATAAAACAAAAGTGTCGGAGCCGGTGAGACATTAAAATTGAAGCCCTTAATCATCTAAGGTTTTGTTTGTATCTAAAACAACAAAGGAAAAAATGTTAGCAAAAGAAAGGGGGGGGCGGGGGATGGGTAGTTAAGAAAATAAAAGAAATAAAAAAGAGAAGAAAGGAAAATGTAAAAAAAAAAAAANCCAAAATTTATCTCAAATTTTAATCAAACCTATGTATTAAATTCATAGTTTGATTAATTGGACGCATTGAATAGAGTCAAACTCAAGGATATATAACTTGTATTTTGATTCCAACTTTATCTTTTTTGAGATTCATCCACTCATGCATGTACACGGAAAGGGGCATTTGTTGAAGGAGAAATTTTGGACCAATCACAAATTGACATGTTATTTCTAAAATTAATGACAAAATTACAAATAATTGAATTTGGGACCAATCAAAAGTTGACATGTGTCCCAAATTGAAATTGAGGACATAAATTGAAAAATCTCGATGATGTCATGTGTTTTCATCTTGACTGTTGGATTAAATAAAATAATTTGGTCCAATTTGGTATTAATATTTGGGCTAAAAACCAATTGAGCCATAAAATAGGCTTAATTTGGCCCAAGGTCAATGAAAGCTCAAATATAATTTGTTGGGTCCATGGGCTTCCCAAGGGCCAAGCCCAAGCCCACAAAGCTCACTTGAGAACTTTATAAATAGAAGAATTCTCTTCATTTGAGGGGTTCGGAAAATTCAGAAAATTTGGAAAATTCTATACTTTAGAGCCTAGAGATAATTCTCCCTATAGTCAGAAGACTCCTAACTCTAGAAGCAAGACTCTAACTTCAAGAACATTCATGTGCTCTACTTCCATTCATCAAGTGTACGCATTCAACCGAGAGAAAATCAGAGGATCAAGTACTAGAGATTGAACAACATTCGCATCAAATCTACATCAACTCTCCACTTCCATACATCAAGTGTACACATTCAACTGAGAGAGAATTGAAGGATCAAGTACTAGAGATTGGAGCACGTTCACATCAAATCTACATTAACTTAAATTCAACTCCATGAAACAAGTTTCTTAGGAAACCTCGAGCAAACAATACCTTTATAGTCCCCAAATTTATAAGAATATGTCCATTTGGTCCCGAGGTTTCAAAATATAGATTTTCAATCCTGAGTTTTTAAAAATAGGTTTAAAAGAACCTTCAAGTTTTTTTTTTTTAAATAATTATATAATATTTAAAATTAGAAAAAAAATAGTTTTAGAGAGGATATGGTTTTTAAAAATTGTTCTTTCAATTTAAAATGTCATATAATTACTTAAAATAACAATAATAAAATATTTAAGGGACCTTTAAAACCTATTTTTAAAATCTCAATAATAAAAAATGTACATTTTAAAAACATAGAGACCAAATGGACCTATTCTTATAAACTCGGGGACTAAAACGGTATATTTTTAAAACTTAGAGACTAAATGTATATATCATTAAAAATTTGGAGACTAAAAAGGTAATTTTCTCTTATTATTATTATATTATTCAACAATATAAATAATAATTTCTTTGTAAAAAAATCATTCACTTAGTTTGTTGGCCAAATTTAAAATAACATATTATATGTTTACAATATATATATTAGCAATCTAAAATAAATATAAAATAACATAAAATAAAGTAACAAAAAAATCCTAAATCCCATTTAAAGCCGCCGCCTCCCATCACTCTCCGTTCACAGCGGGCAATCGAGATTGTTGTCTATTAATGAGTTTTTCTCAGGTGTCCATCCATAGGATCATTGAAGCTACGTGTTAGAACCATATTGGCACCATAAAACTCATATTAAAAAGTTCCATTTGACGAAATATCGTTAAATGATGCAGAGGAGAATGCAACAAGTAGACAAAGCAACAAATAAGAAGTCAATATTATGAGAATTGTGAAGCTGAGGTGTTCTATAGTGACAAAGATTTAGCATTATTATACAAGTTTTTATGAGTTCCATACTTGAGCGTTTGATTTCTTCTTCAATACGTTTTTGGTAAATTTTGTAGTTTTGTGTATCTGTATCTGCCGGTAATTAGTAGTCATACATTGTAAGAAAATTTTTATTTTTAACCTAAAAAGTATTTTATGGAACAAAACTAACCTCTTTTTTAAACATTTCTTTTTCTAATCCTTTTTCAATTTTTCAAAGTTTCAGAGGTGGATCCCACGTGATGAAATGTCGTTAATACCCAAAAAACTATCTTCCTCAACACTCAAACCATATCTTCTTCCCTTAACCCCTGAAACCATTTTCTTCTATTTTTTTTTACAGTAGTATCTAATTCTATAATTTGTGGTAAAACTCCATCCTGTGTGACTCGATTTCTGGAAACAAGTCCACAAAGAACATTTTGAAACGATGAAAAGAAATTTAGGTTTTCGAATAGNGAAATTTTTATTTTTAACCTAAAAAGTATTTTATGGAACAAAACTAACTTCTTTTTTAAACATTTCTTTTTCTAATCCTTTTTCAATTTTTCAAAGTTTCAGAGGTGGATCCCACGTGATGAAATGTCGTTAATACCCAAAAAACTATCTTCCTCAACACTCAAACCATATCTTCTTCCCTTAACCCCTGAAACCATTTTCTTCTATTTTTTTTTTTACAGTAGTATCTAATTCTATAATTTGTGGTAAAACTCCATCCTGTGTGACTCGATTTCTGGAAACAAGTCCACAAAGAACATTTTGAAACGATGAAAAGAAATTTAGGTTTTCGAATAGTTGGGGTTAAAAAAACGGAAAAGAAAATGAATTTTTCTAGAAGAGGAGGTTTAATACGTGTAAGAAGTGTCTGAAATCATATAGATTTTTTTTTTTTTTTGGTATGCATGTTTTGCTTGCTATCATTTTTCCTGTAAGTTCATTTTTTCGTAAGTTGAATGAGTTTATGAGAAAAGTGATAGAATGTCCAAATCTCATGAATATACGTCAACTTTCGGGATATTTGGACATTCTGTGACCTTTCTCGTAAGGTTTTTAAAAAACCTTACGAGAAAGGTCACAGAATGTCCGAATTTCCCGAAAGGTTTGAACATGTGACTATTGTCTCACTCATCTCGCTCTCGCTCTCTCTAGTATTGTCTCTGGTATCATTTCACTCTCTCTGGTATTGACTCGATAGTCTCGCTTTCGCTGGTCTGAGTTCGTTTTTCCCGTGAGTTCATTTTTCCCATAAGGTTTCTAACAAACCTGCGAAAGCGAGACCAGCGAAACTATACCAGAGAGAGCAAAACGATACTAGAGAGAGCAAAACGAGCGAGAGCAGGACCAACAAAAGAGAGGGAAACTAGCTAGACGATAGTCACAAGTTCAAACCTTTCGGAAAATTTAGGTATTCTGTGACTTTGCTCGTAAGGTTTCTAATAAGACCTTATGGGAAAAGTCACAGAATGCCTAAAAGTTGGCATGTATTCATGAGATTTTGGCATTCTATCACTTGTCCCGTAAACTCATTCAACTTACAGGAAAAATGACAGCAAACAAAAAACGCATACCAAATTCTTTGTCTACTTGATTTCAGACATTTCTATGCATATTAAACCTCCTCTACCAGAAAAAATTATTTTCTTTTCCATTTTTTACCACCAACTATTTGAAAACTTAAATTTCTTTTCACCGTTCCAAACATGTTCTTTGTGAGTTTGTTTCCAAAAATAGGGTCAGGATGGGGTTTTACCACAAATGACAGAAATTAAATAGTATTGTAAAAAATTGACTCTAGGGAAGAAGATGGTCTTAGAGGTGTTTGGGTATTAACATCATTTTAACATGTGAGACCCATCTCTGAAACTCTGAAAAGTTGAAAAAGGTCAGAAAAAGAAAAAGAAGTTTTTTAAAAAAGGTTAGTTTTGTCTCATAAAAAACTTTTTGGGTTAGAAATAACAATTTCCCTAGGTTGTATTGCCTTAGCTCTTTTTAGTTTCTTAATTATCTGAATTGAATTTTATTAATTTTAGCGTGTAGGGGTAGTTTGTACATTTACTAATTAGTATTTTTTATTTAAAAAGCCATTTTGCTATTTTTACAATTAAAATTTTTTTGCTCTTTCTGCACGAAATTTTAAAATTTGTTGTTTGTCTTAACAGTTTTTTTTTTTTTTTTTTTTTTTTTTTTCAAATAGATGATTCGATATTTTTT
>QLSR01000320.1:38811-60610 GCA_031780015.1 Citrullus colocynthis
TTTTTTTTTTTTTTTTTTTTTTTTCAATGGAATGTAAATTAATGCCTTGCCAAATTTAAGATTTAAATGAATACAATTATTAGTTTATAGTTTTGATTGATACAACTTCTAAAATTTGAGTGTTAAATTGATAATTTTTTTGTTTTTTGTAAAATTTATATATGGACTCTATTTGTATTACTTTTTAAAGTTCAAATCATCAAAAATAAATTAAATAATTCTTTTTTTAATTCAACAATTGTGGTTATAGGAGATCAAATCTTCGAAAAGAATGTTATGTCAATTACTATTGAGCAAACTCACTTTGGCAAATAAATGTATTAAGATGTCATAAATGTAAATTTTAAATTAATTAATTTACCAACACGAGGATAATTCAATGATTAAAATGACTATTCTTTTCTAGGGTAGGCAAGAGAGAGAAAAAATAGTTCATGTATATTGGGCATCTTTAACCGAAAGAATGTTTAATTAAAAAAAAAAATCTCTTTATGGCCTTAAACAATCTCGAAGAACTTGGTTTGAACATTTTGAAAAAGTTGTTTCTAGCTATGGATTTCTTTTGTATCAAACAAATCGTATTATATTTTATAAACATTTGGAGAATAATAAAATCTCAATTTTGAATGTCTATGTAGATGATATTATTCTCATGATGATTAAGTAGGTTTAGTTGATCTCCAGAAAAAACTTGTATGTGAAGTTCAAATCAAGGATCGGGTAACGTTGAAATATTTCATAGGAATGAAATTCAAAGCATCAAAGAAGGACATCTTTGTTAATGAAAGGAAGTATGACCTTGACTTACTTAAAGAAATTGGCTTACTTGGTTGCAAGATTGCACTATTAACCTAATCTAAAGCTACAAGTGCAGGATAATGAATGATATCAAAAACTTGTTGGAAGATTAATTTATGGAAATTATTTTAAATGACAAAACTGTTGAAAAATATTTATAAATAATAACAAAATATCATAGTCTATTTACGATAGATCGAGATAGATTACTAATTGTGTCTATCATGACACAGATAGAGACAAATAGTAGTTTATCGCAGTCTATCATAGGTAGATAGTAAAATTTTGTTATATTTGTAAATATTATGGTTCATTTTCTTATATTTGAAAATAACACATTAATTTATTTGTCCCATATATATCATGATATTGTGCATGTGAGTATGGTTTGTCAATTTATGCATACTTTTGGATCGATTTATTTTGAAGCTGCCTACAAAAAAGGGAAGATAAAAAAATTTTCATTTCAGCCCCATTTGTGACTATTTGATTGAATTGACATATTTGACACTAATAACACATTCTAACAATTACAAATAGTTTTCTAAAATAAAACAATTGAATAATTTGTTTTTTTTTTACAAGTATGTTTCAACTACCGAATTAAGGAAAGATTGAAAATTATGCAATGTGGGTCTTTCTCCTATTAATTTTGTTATAAACATTTACTCACAAACGAGCAAAATAGGTAAGAAATTATTGCCATAGTTATATAGCAAACTCTTAATTATGTGAATATTACACTTTTTTATAAACTATATAAATAAATATCGACCTCCTCAAATTTTCAAAATCAAATCATACCTCTAATATATTATGTATTGGGCTTTTATATATAAAAAAACATATTATGTATGAGATAATTCTTCTAATTTTGTGGATATTTAAGTATAGTTGTAGTTATTTATTTTTTATTTTTTTGTTTTAAAGATTTTGTTAGTTTTGTATGTTAACCTTATGCAAGTTTTTGTTCTTTTTTAAATGGACAAAATCACTAATTATTTATCTTAAAAAAACACTAATTTCAATATTGTGTTAGGTTTAAAATAGTAAAATAGACAATTCAATTAAATTTCATAATTACAAAATTAAACAAAAAAAAATTGTTCTATAAATCTCAAAATTTTAATATTTTTAATATTATTTATAATAATATGTATTGTTTATAAAAAAAACATATTATTATTATTAGAATTTTAAATGAGTCTCTTATTAAGAAAAAGAGAATTTGTTTGCTATTTAATTTTTTTTTTTTTTACGAAACATTCCATCAAAATACTATTTCATTAATTATTAAAACCTCAGTCTTAAATCAAGTAACACAATATCTAAAGGTGAATTGAAGTACAAGGTTATTTGATTGTATTAATTTAAGAAAAATTAAAAATAGTTTTAACTAAAAAATTTGTGCTATTGAAAGCAAATACAAGAAAAATTATATTAGAAAATAAAAATTAAGGGGAAGCAATATAATATAATTAATGATTTTAGAAATTTAAACTAGAAAGATTATATTCTGACTCTCTCCACATCTCTTCTTTCCTTAATTTTCTCAAATCTTCTCTCTATCTTTCCAGATTTCTTCATTCTCACATTTTTCTCACTCACCCGAACTAACTTCCTTCGATCTATTCAAGATTATACGCTCATTTTGGTCTTCTAGTTATGTCATCATTGTGTAAATTTATTACTTTTAACACTAAATACATTGTTCTTTTGTTTTCTTCATTTTGCAACGTTATTCTTTTTTCTTTTTTAGTTTCTTTCTAATTTTTTTCTTCTTCCTCTTTCCTTTTTTCTTTTTTCGATTCTTTCAATTCTTTTCTTTTTTGCATTTTTTTTTACATGTATTGTTCTTTATCTTTTTTTTTTTCCTATTTTTTTGCCTTTCTTCTCCTTCCTTTTTTTCTAGTGTTTTTTTGTACATCAAGCATCAAACATAGATCAAAAATAGAGTATAGAGCATTAGAGCATCGAGTATCGAGTATCAAATATGGAGAATTGAGTAGCAAGTATATAGCATAGAGCATATAATATAGAGAGCATCGAGTAACAAATATATCTTTTTTGGATAAGAAACAAAAATGTTTCCAATTTGCAAAAAGAAAGGAGAAGTTATGACTATGTATAACAGCCTCATTACACCAAAAAAAAAAAAATGCAGAATGAATAGAATGAATACACTTGTCAATGATGTCCTTTGTGGATCTATATTTTTCTTAGAAGATTTTGAATTTCTTTTGTCCAAAATCTTCCACAAAAAAAACACTGATAATGTTTAACCATATACGCCACTTTGAAGCTTTGAATGGGTGGTAACAAATCAACAATTTGAGCTAATTCTGTGTACCAAATGGGAGAGCAACGGACCAACTAAAAGCATAAAAAACATCATTCCAAATCCCTCTTGGGAAAGGACAATAAGAAAAAAACATGTTGCACAGATTTGTTGTTGCACTTGCAGAGATAAACCATGATGAGGAGAGGTTGATCCAAGGACAAAACTTTTGAAGCCTATCCATCGTATTAAGACAAGAGTTGTTCAGTTCCTAAAGGAGGAATTTTACTCTCTACGGACAGGGGCATCTCCAAATCTTCTTGAATAACCTGTCAGTGTGAGATAGCATGTTGGAGGTGAGATGAATGTATAATGATTTAGTGGAGAATCCTTTAGTCTAGAGCTTCCAAGTCCATGAATCCTCTTGGTTAGTAAGGGATAGGTTAGGAAAGAGATGGGTGAAGGCTGCCCATTCCAAAATTTCATCATCCTTTAAAAGTATAGATGAGATGCAAGCTCTAATCTAAAGCTTCCATTTGTTGCAAAAGCCCTTCACTCTTAAAATTTCATCACAATAATCCCAATAAACCTTGTCGAAGGCCTTTTCAACGTCCAACTTGATAGGCACCCTTTGGTTTTCTTGTGTGCTAATCTTCAATAATTTAATTGGCGATCAATGATGCATCTAAGATCTGTCTTCCTTCGACAAAGGTTGATTGATAGGCCATAATTGTAGATGGGAGGACTTTCTTGAGCCAGTTTGACAAAACACGAGCAATGATCTTGTACAAGCAAGTAATTAGGCTAATAGGACAATAATCTTCGACTTTCTTGGCATCAATTTTCTTAGGAATAAGGCAAATATATGTTTCATTAACGTTAGCATTGATGATTCCATTCTCAAAAAATTCTTAGAACACTCTAAGAAGGTTGGATTTTAGAATGTTCCAAGACTTTTTATAGAATTTTGAGATGAATCCATTAGACCCCGACGATTTGTTTGTTCCCAATCCCTTTATAGCCAACCAAATCTTAGCCTCACTGAAGGGAGCTTCCTGAGATGTGCTTTGCTCACTGTCAATGGCATCTCATGCTAATGGTTGAGGCAAAAATCTGTTCCCTTTGGTGAATAACCTCTTATAGAAGGAAAGGAATTCATCCTCAATATCCCTATCCTTAAGCAAACTAACATTTTGATCATTAAGGATCTCTGAAATACATCTCTTTCTCTTCTTTGTAGCCACATACATGTGACCGAATGAAGTGTTGTGGCGCCATTTAATTTCCTCATTAGCATTGATAGAAAGAGTTTGGTCTTTAAGTTCAAACATGTGAGAAGCGAGAGATTCAGTGATGGTGCCAGTTTAGCAACATGATCAACTGTAGCAAGCTTCTTTTGAGGAAGATCTCTCTTTGCTTCAATAATGTCAAAAGTGGAAATATTCCAATCTTTAATTGCTTGTTTCATCCCCCTTTAATTTGTTGATAAAACCATTCCCTGAATGTCCAATACATGGATGATTGTTCTACTAATCCAAAAACAAAAGGGAGAAAGCATTTGTGGTTGGAGCCACATATTCTCAATCTGAATGGGGAGGGACCGCATCTTTGATTTCCTAGAGTCAAAAGAAGGGAATAATGGTCTGATTTTGGTCTTTTTAATCTTTTCAAATATGCATCAAATAACTTGTTGATTGCATATTAGGTGCAGAGCAATCAATCAATCCTCAAGTGTGTTGGTGGCGCACAAAAATCAGACCATGTGAAAAGATATAGCATAGAGCATATAATATATTAAAACATCGAGCATCGAATATCGATTATTAAGTAGTAAGAAAACTTATGAATCACAACACGTTGATGGTTTTCAAGGTCAAATGGGTAAATTTACAGGGCGCCGATGCAAGTAGAAGACCACCTTTCATTCAAATTAAAAAAAGTTACCCATTCCCTCCCCCTCCTCCCAAAAAAAAAGTCATCCATACAAAAAAAAAAAAATATATATTTTTCATTTGAACTCTTATTTTGAGTCATCTATACCATTTAACCTTACACGAGGGCTTTGATACATGAGTTTAAATAACTACCCATTTAAGTCCAGACCATGATAGACATATAATTAAAAAAGAGGGGAAAAATGGTAAGATATCTTTTAGATTTAGCATAAATATAAATAAAGATTCCTATAATTTCAAAAAGAAAAAAAGGTATAGATTTATATATTGTATAAATAAATTAATTTACAAAGATAATTGAATTAATACATATTTTTTTTTTGAAAAGTCAATATAAATTAGAAAAGATGAAGGAAAAAAAAGGACAAATATCAATTTATCCCATGAACTTTGGGATTGTATCAATTAAAACTGTAAACTAATAATTGTATAAGTTAAACCCTAAAATTTTGTAATTGTATCAATTTACAATCTCTTTTAGATTTATAAATTTCCATAAACTTATACATTTGAGTCAATTAAACTTACAAATTTTCATGAATCAATCAATTTACACCTTCATTACGACTTTGAAAATCATCAATCCATTAAACATGAGTAGATTTCTTCAAATGTCGATTTACAAAATGGATAATTACAACAAATGCATGAATGATTCTCAGAGGAAATTCTGACTAAAAGTCTAAATCAACTGAATTATGAAAGTGTAAGAGTTTTATAGATTCAATTATTGTAGGACCGGTATAGTAATTCTAGAGAGGTGAATATGGTATCTTAAAACTAATCAAAACTTTTTACTTATATGACCCAATAAGACAAATTAAGAAACTTTTGTTAACAAGTAATTTAAACAATAATTTTATGCAAATAATTTCACTTTGAATTAAATACGAAATTAATAATCATTTGCTAATGAAAGGGTTGAAATCCCTAATACAGCGAGAGTAGTACATAACCAAATTCAAAATAATTGAACACAACCACTGCGAACCTCTCCTGTTCTCTGAGGGACGATGTAAGGATTGTGGATCTTTGATCTGGATCTTTTTGGAAAAAAGAGAGAGCACTCGATAAAAAAGTTTTTATTGATTGGGAGAAAAAATAACCTCTTTGTTTCTATTTCTTTTGCAGGCATATTTAGGGAGAGAGAAGAAGACGTGGAAAACCATGTAATACGTAACTCCCACGTATGGGAGTTACCTTTTTTAATTAATTAATTTAACAAATAAATAAATAATAAATAATAATTAATTAAATCTAATTTAATTAATTATTTCATTTATATCATATTTAAATGAACATCTCCCGTATAACATACATTTTAATCATATTCAATTGTTATTCTCTCATAACTTATAGTTTTAATGTGCATCTTACACATTAATTTTAACCTATAGTTTTAATATGAATCTAATTCATATTATTATTTGAACTCCTTCAAATATTTAATTCTCTCAAAAATTAATTTTGTATCATATCCAAAATTAAATTTATATTATAAAGTTCAAATTAAACTTTATATTATAATGTATCAACATACATTGTATTATTTCCCTAAGTAAATTTGAACATTTCAAATTTCATTCAAGACATAAATACTTCATCACTCTTTACAAGCTAGGAAGGGGACCTAATGGACCTACAAATCAGAAGCTCCAACGATATGAGATTAATCGACTAAACTCATTAACCACACTAATCAATATTCGTTAACTGTGGGTACACTCCACTAAAGACCCATAGTTGCACTTTTCTCACTGCAGATATATTTCTATGTCCATGAATATAGACTAATGACAACAAATTAGTCCTTCACGAGTGTTCGTAACACCAACTGGGTCAGATTATCGTTTTATCCCTGGGTTACTTCTAAATCCTTAGTACCAGTGCTCCTCTAATGAACAACCTGTTTATGGTCCAACCATTAAATAGAAACCCCTCTCGGGCTAGTAAGAGGGTAGAGCTCTTTGTTCAAGTCTTAGAGACACCATTTAAGGGAACACTTATTCACTTACCTTAAAGATGGAATGAGTGAATTCCATCTTGTATAATTATGTTCCCAGCTATCCACTTGGTCTTGTCCCCAAGATGGTAGGCATATTAAGTCGGCAAACGACCACTCTCACCCATACAAATCAAAAGACGATCCTTTGTGGAAGTTACTTAGGATTAAGACTAAGTTGCCTAGGTCATCCTATTGAAATAGAAATCTAACTAATCAATGGAGTTACATCTAGTGATTACTATTTTGTGGTCTGGTCTTATGCAAATTCATTGCATAGCATGCCCCTACTCGCATATCACCTACACGAACGCATTAGATTATTGCATTTGTATCAAATACAAAATGGGTTATGTCCATAGTATCACTAGGATAAGGTACCCAGTCTTATTCTTATACTATAAACCCTTTAGACTGTATTTTGAACATTGATGTCCGTATGTCCCCACATACAATTCAAGACTCATAAAACAGCTTAGGATGTTAGTTTATTAGATTTAGGGTTATTGAGACAAAACAAACAAAAACAATCAAGAACACTTATTGAAGTAACACATCAACAACTCTTTATTAACGATTTAATAATGGTCAAATAATTACATTTACAATCTACGAGTTTTAGGACATAAAACCCAACAGTTAAAGCACCCTATTTAATTCTATCAATAAGATTGGTAGAGCAAACATGCAAAGATACTTTCAATCAACCTAATTAGACAAATGTGAGCAATTAATTTCAAAAATAAAAATTGCAATTAATTACAATGTAATAACAAATTAATTGCAAAATTAAATAGGATGAGGATAGAGAAAATGACACTGTAATTTTATGGTCAGCACTACCCGACCTACATTCACTTCCCAAGCTTCTCTTGGGTATGTCACTAGAAATCTTGTTGACTCTTTCCACAGATAAGAGCGTAACCACTACACCATTCTTTTTGCGGATTCAAGAGCAAACTCAATCGTTTCCACGGATAACGATCAAACTGTTACAATTGCTTTTGTTATGGGTTCAAGAGAAATCCTTACAATGGATTTGAAGATGAAGAACGAGATCTGAAAACTCTCTCAAAGAGTGGATTTACAAGTTTGAAACACTCATCAAATCAATCCTCACAATACAATAAGTCTCTTTAATTAGATGAAAAGAATAAAATTAAAGCTTGGAGAGAGCAGCAATGGTGAGTTGGTGAATTATGGAGGATTGGAAATAATATGCTGTTAAAATTTTGGAGAAGATAAAGTGTTTAAAAAAAGAGGAAGGATGGTGAAAACCACATTCAATTTTGATCAATAGATCTTTGTAAAAGAAAATTGAATGGTGGAGATTTAAATTCAACTAGCCATTAGACACAATCATAAAATAATATTAAATTCAATTTTCTTTTAAAATGACTAGCGGTTAGACACAAACATATATAATAATATTGAATTCGTCTTTTTTAAATAGTTTTTTTTAACACCAATCCAAAAATAAAAAACCCACCAAGTGTCACTTCTCCATTGCTTCAAGTGGCACCTTTTCATGGGTTCACTATGATGAAAAGAATTGCCAGCTCGAGATTTTTCTGTTAAGCTTACTTTGCTACATCTTATTCGTTTAAACTCTGATTTGAGTGATTCAAATTGTGATGGAACTCTTGTTTCAAGCTCCGCACAATATAAACTTCAAAATACTCAAATTTTTAATAAATAAAAGCAAGTTTGTTATAATCAAAACATTAATTAATTAATTAAAGGTAATTTAAGATTAAGAACAAAAAAACCAACAATTATAAGTTTCCATGAGGCTGTTCTAAACAGAACGTAATAGAGGGTGTAAATTGATATAACTTTAGAAGTTTGGTTTAAATTGATACAATTACTTCGGGGTCAAAATTGATACAACCTGTTAATAAATTGAAATTTAAAAAAAAAAGGGAAAGAAAGAAGGGAAAAAAAAAAAAAAAATCAAATCTGTTCACTGTTCTCCAATGAAACAGCCCACTTTTCTCTTTTAAGAAAACTCAGCCCAATATTTTGTAAGCTGAGCCCACTTTGTAAAATAAAACAGGAAAGAGAAAAACCCTAAAACTCTTCAATCTATGCTCCGAGTCCGCGCCACTTCTTCTTCTTCTTCTCGCCCTCTACTCCTCCGGCAACTGAGTGTCACCGCCGCCTCGCTCCCGTTCCCGGCTGCTGCCGCCATCGTATTTCCTCCGCTTGTGCCGCCGCAGCCTCCCTTCTAGCGGCTTTCCACTGGTTTTCTACTCCCTTTTTGTTACTGGTATTCTCCCAATCTCCATATATGACTTTCTTCTCGCTTCAAAAACACAAATCAGAATTTATCTAACGACAGAGTGGAGGAGTTGTTTGATTTATTTTTTTTTCTATGATAACAATAGCCGAATGGCAACGAGAAAAAACAGCCTCTAGAACTTTCTTAAGTCCTAGCTTGATTGATTGACCGAACAACTTCAACCTGATTTATATTAATTGATTTTTATTTACTAAAATAGTTTGCACTGAAATCATAAACAAATAACGATGAAGGATATCCATAAAGAACGTTTGGAAAAAAGTGGGAAAACAGAAGTAGAGTGAAAGGAAAATTAATCTCTCAAGAACTATCCCTCTGCACGTGATTCTGTAGTGCTCATGCCAATCTCTACATTTTCCATGCCGTTACTCTTTTACTCATTATCTCTAGCTTTACATTCTCATGTCCCTTGCTATGAATTAGAGAAGAAATGTTTATATACATATAGATATAGACAGGAAGACCGAAAGAGTAGTCTGAGATTTCTAATGGCCTTTTCCATGATCCAATTCACTTACCTTAACAATTATTAGTAAACCACTATTAATTCACAAGTTTAATTCTTACTATTGGAAAATGGATAAAAGGTATCAACTTTACCTTCTATAACACCATTTTATAGAATGATAAATAAATGATAAACTTAAAAAAGAACAATGTAAATGAAGGAAAAAAAAATGAAAAAGGCAAAATGTGGAGAATTTCTCTCCTATAGCCACTTTTATATTTTGTATATAGTATACATTGTATAGATGTAGATGGTTAGGAAAAGGCCATTAAAGAGGGTATAAAGAACACCATTAAAAAACTCCTTAAGAAAAAGGTATAACTGTAAATAAAGTAGGGTGTAAAAGTTGTATTTGGAAAACTAAAAATTCTTTTCCCCATAATTTTTCATCCTTAGAAGAGCTTTCTACTTGAATGCCAACTCCTGATTTCTAAAGTAACAGATGATGCAGTTTGGTTGCAAAATTTCTTGAATCTTCCTCTTATTCAGTATCAACTTTGATGTTTGGTCCTCATCCATGCTCATGAATTTTGTTTATGTGGTTTAAATCTTCATCGGTTCTTCATCGGTGTCTCAGGTCATTCAGTGTTGCATGCTGTCCTTGGCTGAGCTAAAAATTGGATTGAGATATGACGTCTTTTGTAAAGCCAGAGAATGCTTTAAAACGAGCTGAAGGTGAACGAACATAATGTTCTGTTGTGGATTTGCTATAAATTGAGTTCTATTTGCAAGCATGCAATTAATTTTCTGAGTACTTTGTTTCAGTAGTATGTTTGATTCTTTTGATGAATTCTGGTACTGTAAGTTCTCAAAATTCAATGAATGTTTTCCATTTATTCTTCGTTGGGAAGCTGGTTTAGTATACATTTCCTGATTGACATTGAGAATAATACATTACTGGTGTCTTGATGTCATTGGATTTACTGATTTGACTTTTTGAAGTTTATCCTTGAAGTTTGCTTCATCATGGTAGTCTTCATTTTAGCTTTTGAAATTTTGAGTTTGGTTACTTGTACTGGTTGTGTATCCCACTCAAGTTGCATGGTTTTTTTTTGGTGGCTTATGACGTATTAGTCTATTACGGTATTAACACTATATTTAGATAGCCTATTCATGTTTTGAATTTTATGTTCTCACAAGTTATTTTATTGTTAAAAACATATTTGGTTCTTCCATTTTTTGTAAGTGCATCTGAATTCTATTCCATTTCTTATTTTATGATCATAATATAATGTGTGCACCATAATTTTATGGGTAGTTAGAAGATCTCAGAAAATTATTGGAATACCTCTTTTCTAATTCTGGGGGTATGAAATGTCTGTTTGCTTTTGTTGTGACTTTTGTTCCTTGTAACTGGAGCTCCATGTTTCTGTTTCTACTTCACCACTGTTGATGTTTTCGCCCTATTTTGAAATTTATGATGGGTCTATTGTTTTCTTTTTTTCTTTTTTTCTTTTTATTTTTTGAAATAAAGCATAGCAAGTATTAAATTTATTCTCCTTGTATGTATTCAGAGCTGATAAATGTTGGCCAGAAGCAAGATGCCTTGCAAGCCCTTCATGATCTTATCACTTCAAAGAAATATCGAGCATGGCAGAAACCTCTTGAGAGGATTATGTTTAAGTATGTTGAGCTCTGTGTGGACATGAGGAAAGGAAGGTTTGCTAAGGATGGTTTGATTCAATACCGAATTGTTTGCCAGCAAGTCAATGTTTCTTCTTTGGAGGAAGTAATTAAACACTTTATGCATCTTTCCACTGAGAAGGCAGAGCAGGCTCGTAGCCAAGCTCAAGCCTTAGAAGAAGCTCTAGATGTTGATGATTTAGAAGCTGATAAAAGACCAGAAGATCTGATGCTTAGTTATGTCAGTGGTGAAAAGGGAAAAGATAGATCTGATCGCGAACTCGTTACCCCCTGGTTTAAATTTCTGTGGGAGACATATCGAACAGTGCTTGAGATACTAAGGAATAACTCAAAGTTGGAGGCACTTTATGCGGTAGGTCATGGCTAAGCTAGTTCTTTGGTGTATAAGTTATTGAGTTGATTTTTCAGTTTATATCTTCTAAAAAATGACAAATATATCATGCCAAAAACTTTTTGTATTACGGTGGAACTTAATTTTGGGCCTGGGAGTCGTAGTTGAAGCCAGTTGAAGCCGTATAATATTACAACTTATCTTCCTGATGGTTCTAATGGTTGGAGGATTGAGTACACCTTTTGACGTTGAACATTAGTCTCAATTCATTAATCAATGAAGAGACTCGTTTCCTTTTTTAAACAAAATACACCTTTTGACATCAGTGTCTGGAAGTTATGTTTAGGACTCCCTGGAGCTACTTTCCCATAAGAAATTGATTTTTTGGGGGGTTAAATTTCAACTTTAGTCCCTAAACTTTCTGCTTTGTGTAGATTTGGCCTGTAAACTACAAAAAGGTATCTAACAGGTCCATGAAAATTCAACTTGCATTCAATATGTCATGAACTTTTTAAAATTGTCTTAGGTGTATTTTTCGATTGTCTAATAGGTCCCAAAAATCTGTCTTTATGGACACAATTTTAAGTTTAGGGTTGGTTAGACATAAAATTTTATTTTACACCTGCTAGAATTTGGATCAATTGACGTTTAAAAAAATTGAATATGTCAAGGACCTGTTAGACACAAAATTGAAATGACAGCCCATCATGCCTTTTTCTTCTTCTTGCAAAGAATGAATTTTTACCATAAAATGAACTCTCCTTAGCCTCCTTTTTTATATTTTTTTAAATTATTATTGATCAGTAATAGTAATATTATTTTAACTCTGCTGGTGTTTTTCATTTGTAGATGACAGCCCATCGTGCCTTCCAGTTTTGTAAGGTGTATAAAAGAACAACAGAATTTCGCAGATTGTGTGAAATTATCAGAAATCATCTTGCCAACCTCAACAAGTACAGAGACCAAAGGGATCGGCCTGACCTTTCTGCTCCAGAGAGCTTGCAATTGTACCTTGACACAAGATTTGAACAGCTGAAGGTTGCCACAGAGCTTGAGCTCTGGCAGGTCTGAATTTTAATCTCTAGATTTCAGGAATTCATATCAGCATTTCTTCCCTACAAATGATGTGAATTAAAAAATTTTTTTTATCACTGATTTATGCAGGAAGCTTTTCGTTCTGTGGAAGATATTCATGGTTTGATGTGCATGGTGAAGAAAACACCTAAACCATCCTTGATGGTGGTGTATTACGTCAAATTAACCGAGATCTTCTGGATATCCAATAGCAATCTTTATCATGCCTATGCATGGCTTAAACTTTTCTCCCTTCAGAAGAGTTTCAACAAAAATCTAAGCCAGAAGGATTTGCAGCTGATAGCTTCATCTGTTCTTTTAGCAGCTCTTGCAGTGTCCCCCTATGACTCTAAGCATGGTGCTTCTCATTTAGAACTTGAACATGAGAAAGAGCGGAATTTGAGGATGGCCAATCTTATAGGGTTCAGCTTAGATTCCAAACTTGAAAGTAGAGATGTGGTAAAACAATTTGGCTAATTGGATTTTTCTTTTATATTTTTCACTGCCTGAACCTAACATTACTCTCTTTCTGTTTTTGTTTCATCCAGCTTTCAAGGGAAAATCTTTTTTCTGAACTGGTATGTCTGATTCACTTTACTTGGATATTTTGTCGACTATTTCCATCTTACCATCTAAAAGTATGATACTTCACAATCAATATTTTAAAAGGCTAAAGGTGGCCTTGAGACTTTTCCTCTTGAAGTGGCGAGGCGGTATGAGGCGTAAGCCTAAAGTAGTGAATTAAAAACATTTTACAAATCCTAAATTAGTATAAGAAAGTACGACTTAACATGAGTCATATAAAAGTATAAAAAGAAAATTCACCCCCACAATTTTCACTTAATAAAAGATTCTAAAAGGATATCTTTATCATCACTACTCATACTATTATCATTTTATACTGTAAGCTTTATCTTCAATATTTTTAAAGCCACAACAGTAGAAGTAGTCCTTGTTCAAATTGTCAAAAATAAGTCAAACCTTAATATTTTTGAAGAACTAGGCAAATCACTATTATTTTTCTAATCATCAGATGAGGTGTAGAGATCATAAGCCTCTATGCACTTTCAAGGAAGGTGTAAGTCTTAAGGCTGAAACTTAGAGCCTTGCCTCGAGGTGAGCCTCAAGGTGCAAGTCTCAATAGCTTTTTAAAACAATGTTCACAATTGGTTTGCATTCATTTGAAGTAATGAGGGTGGATAGTAAATTTCAATAGCTTCTGTAATTAATACCATGCTTTCAATTGAAAGTTTAGCAACTAATGTTGATAAGCTTCATACTTTGTTAGTCAACCATTAACGGCTCTTCAAATTTTTTTTATTAGGGCTGATGTGCAATCATATCTATCTCACCTTTTTTCTATGAAGAACTATGTCTTTTCATTTGCTGTGGAATGCCATGCAAAATACGTCATAACTTTTAGTATTGTACTCAATAATTCTAGTTCTATTTGCTTAGTAGATTTCTGCTTTGCTTTAGGTGTCTAAAGGAGTCCTCAGCTGCGCAACTCAGGAAGTTAAAGATCTCTATCATCTTTTGGAGCATGAATTCTTCCCGCTTGATCTTGCAACAAAATTGCAACCCTTATTAAACAAAGTATCAAAGCTTGGAGGTAAGCTTTCATCAGCTTCATCTGTCCCTGAAGTGCAATTGTCCCAATACGTTCCGGCTCTTGAGAAACTTGCTACCCTGAGGCTGCTTCAGCAGGTACATTTTGTTATCTTTTATATATTGTGAATCTTGCAAGCTATTGCTCATATAGACAAAAACATTGCTTGATAACTTCATTTTTATGCCCTGAACTTCTTATTTATCTGTGTTATGCCAGGTCTCCAAGGTGTATCAGACTATGAAAATTGAGAGTCTATCGCAGATGATCCCATTTTTTGATTTTTCTGCCGTGGAGAAAATATCAGTTGATGCAGTTAAACAAAATTTCATTGCCATGAAAATTGATCATTCGAGGAACATTGTGTCATTTGGCAATTTGGTATTGGAAATTTTTTTCTTTGTCTTCTTTTCGCTTTCTTTTCTTTTTTTTTTTTTCACAAAGGGACAAAGCCTCTGAGATGATTTCTCTCTCTTAATGTTAATGCATCCCATCCCATCTGATTTTTGTCTGCTGTTTAAGATGATAATCAAACACTTAGAATCCTACCTTTTTTGATGTGTTAATTGACGTCACCTTCAACCTGTTTTTAGATCCTGTTAAAATAATTTATATTGAATTTAAGGGAATTACTTTATCTTATTCTGTTCATTTATTAGGAATTAGGAAATATTGTCTTTTCTGTATATATTTGAAATGAATTTTATAGGATAATTGCGTTTTACAGAGTGGAGATAAATTAATCATGATTATTTTCTATGGATCAATTTAGGGAATTGAATCAGATGGGCTTGGGGACCACCTGACTGTTCTTGCTGAATCCTTAAATAAAGCAAGAGCTATGATCTATCCTCCAGTTATGAAGGCATCAAAAACAAGTGATATATTGCCTGATTTGGCTGATATTGTTGATAAGGAGCATAAGAGGCTGCTTGCTCGTAAATCTATAATTGAGAAAAGGAAGGAAGAGCAGGAACGGCAACTTTTGGAAATGGTACCCTCGCCAAACTGTGAATAGTCATATTCAATTTTCTGTTGTGGTGTATAAATGGAAAAGTATGTCATGAACTGTGTTTAGGAACGAGAGGAGGAATCAAGAAGGTTGAAATTACTAAAGATAACAGAAGAGGCTGAGCAGAAACGGCTTGCTGCAGAATACGAACAAAGAAAAAACCAACGGCTTCGTAGGGAAATGGAAGAGCGAGAACTTGAAGAAGCACAGGCTTTACTACAGGAAGCTGAAAAACGTGTTGGTAAAAAGAAGGGAAGCAGGAAGCCGGTTCTTGACTCCGTGAGTTCTTTTCTGTTGATTCTTTTTCTCATTTTGGAAGGGTGCAGAATTGATTAATAACGATGGGTATATATCACCAGGAAAAGTTGACGAAACAAACTCTAATGCAATTGGCCCTTACTGAACAATTGAGGGAGAGGCAGGAAATGGAGAAGAAACTACAAAAGCTAGCCAAGACTATGGATTATCTAGAAAGAGCAAAAAGAGAAGAGGCTGCAACGTTAATTGATGCTGCATTTCAGCAGCGATTGCTTGAAGAGAGAATGATTCATGAACGTGATCAGCAGGTCTTGCTTTCTGAATGATTTTATGACTATGATTATATGCATTAGGTTGTCGTTTTATTGTTATTTGTTAAAAAATTCTGAATATGTGCTAATTCTATTCGTGCATTTTACTTTCTGTAGCTTCTGTATCTGTGTCCTAACATTTCAAAGCATATTGACTAGCAGTAAGGGAGAGAAAAACTAGCACTCTATACTGTATTCATGGAAGCTTACCTGTAGTATGAAAACTGAAAAGAAATAATTTTGTTCTTGGGTACCTCTGGTTTTCCAGTTCTAGAGAAAAGTGGGTTGTGGACGACAGTATTATTGCATTTTTTTTTTTTTTAACATGAAGCCAGTTAGGCAAGTATGGGTCCATCTACACCACACATTAATCGTTATGGAGGGTTAGGAGTTAATGCAGAGTGAGGGAAGTTGCAAAATTATTGGTGCAGGGTGACAAAAGTTAAGGAGGTAGGATTGGGGTAATTTACATAAATCCCTAGGTTAATAATCCCTTTTACCCTATTTGTGTATTATTCCCTTAAATAGGAAGTTCCCTTTCATGTGTTATACTAATTGACTCATAATGAAGATTCTGAGATTTATTCATATCTCACTGAGTCACTTAGGCATCAATTTTATTATAAAAGCGACTGCAGAGGATGTTGGACTGCCATGGGTGGAAAACCAAACAACTCTGGGTAATCCTTCAGTGTTAGAGGACATGATAGGAGTGACCAACGTCCAGCATATCTGGGGAAAGATGATTCGGAATTTGGATCACTTTTCAAAAAGATAGCTAGAGTTCAATTAAGAAATGCCTCAAAACTATGAAACAATAAGCAAGAAACAAACCAAACAGGAAAGGCTGATGATGAATAATCATGGAACCCACCCAGAACCCCTAAGAAAAGAAGAAAACGCATTTGAAAGTTTAAGCGTAGAATTGGAAGTAGATGAAGAAGAGCTACCACATTGCATGATGGTGTAGTCTAATGGGACGAATAAGACGTGATAAAAGACTGAGGCTATTTGGGCAATGAAAATGTGATTGAAGGAGAAGAATAAGTGAAAGCTGCTGAAAGTGTAGTAGTCTTGAGAAACACAAAGAATCAAAATTGTTGATTCTTGACATAAGTGATTGTACGACCGAGAAAGAAAAGACAGAATAATAGCATCTGTAACCTTACGTGCATTTAAAGAAAACCATTGCACGAGCTGGGAAGATGCTGCAAACCCTTAGGTGCATTCGAAGAAGTTCATCTATTTTAAAGAACTGACCCAAAGATTGTGGGCTACACCAATTTGGAGAATTTTCTCCTTCTGTAGGGTTAGCTTTGTGTCTTCTAAGGAGGAGGATACTGATTCTCAGGTTCTTCTACAAAAACTTTCAACATATTCTTACCTATGGATTTTTTTTTTTGAATAATCTATCTTTGGAGGTAGGATTAGAGTAGTTTAGGTAAACCCTTAGGCTAATCCCTTTTTCCATGTTTGTCTAGTAATCCCTTATAAATAGGGAGGTTGCTCTCATGTATTGTACTAATTGATTCATAATAAAGATTCTAGTTTCTCCTCTACTCACTTAGGGGGTTGTGTTTGGCCCAAAGAGTTAGGAAATAGGAGTTGTGAAGTACACTCCTTATTTGGTCCAAGAAGTTGGTGGGTCCCACTACTAAAAGAACATCAGTTTTATATTTTAGGTGGACCTCAAAAGTTCACAATTCTTTGGACTTCAAACTCCTTACTCCTTACTTGATGCTTTTGCTATATCACAGAGTCCATACTTTCTAGCTAGGATCATGAACTTTGATAAAGACAAACTAATACCTTTGCACATGACCTATTTAGGGAGGTTCCTCTCATGTATTATACTAATTGATTCATAATAAAGATTCTAGTCACTTGGGCTATATCACAGAGTTTGTACTTTCTAGCTTGGATCACCATAATCCTATGTGAACTTTGATAAAGACAAACTGATACTTTTGCACATGACGTATTTAGGGGTATTACCATTTTCAAGGATTACATTTAATGTTCTTGATGTCTAACTAATAATTGTCAATGATTTTCTGTACTTTGTTTACACAACGTACTAATCTTACCGTGTCTTGTTTCCTTTTGTATGGATTCAATCTATTTGTTTTCCCTTGCAGATTATTGTTTTTACATTTTGTTGTTGCTAGATTTTTCTTGCTACAGTCGATGATATGTTAATAACTAATAGGTGTCTTTTAGTTCTATTTTATTGAAAATTGAGTTTCTTTTCTGGTTTTCAGCTAGAGGTTGAGTTAAGCAAGCAGCGCCATGAAGGTGACCTCAAGGAGAAGAATCGTTTGGCTAGAATGATGGAGAGTAAGGTTAGTAGTTCTAGTTTCATATGGCTCTATTGGGTTAATCTTAACTTTTGTCCGCTCAAAGTTCTAGGATTCATTGGTTACTGTGAGCGCTATATTTTTTATTTAATCTTTTTGTGATCTAGAAAAATATTATCAATACTCAAGAATATTATAAATCTTATTTATAAGTCAACATCAAAATTTAGCCTACTTTCTTTCATCAACATCGAACTTTTTCTCCCCTAGGGTAGTGTGATATTTATGGATATTTTAATTATCATTTTACTGAAATACCAAATGCTAAATGTGCAAGTAACTTTTAGCCAATAATGATTTTTTTTTGGTTTAATCCAACTAATTTACAATCGGAAGGCGGCTCTCCTTTACTGGTAGGCGTAACCTCTAGCCCTTATCCTTGGGCTGTTATTTTTACTCCGTTTTTTGAATATATTTGTCGTTTTATAAAAATATTCAGTTTGCTTTTTCAAATATGTTTTAGTATTGTGCTTATTAACGTTAAGACTAAGAGCATTTCAAGTTTATTTAGTAAGTAATAATGTTCTCCGAACTCACTCCTTTTAAATATGGTGATCATTAATTGGACTGAGGGTGTTTGGTATTTTGGAATTATCTGATAGTTTTATCGTTATGTACAGATGTCTTGTATCTTTTCGTGGGCACATCAGATGTAGGGTCTTTTTTGCTCTTATTTTATACTTGTTATTTTAGTTACTTAAGAAAAAAAATTATTATTATTATTTTATTTACTTCGTAGGTGTTCTGAAGTGAAACTTGAAGGTACAAATCTATGCAGAAATTAACTTTTGACACATGATTAAACTTAACCCTTTTTGGTTCTGCAGAAAATTTTCCAAGAAAGAGTCATTGGTCTTCGCCAAGAGGAATTCAGCAGGCGTAGAGCTGAGAGAGAAGAACAGATCAGGCAAATAATTCAGGCCCGAAAAGCAGAAAGGGAGGCTAAGAGGAAGAAAATCTTTTATGTAAGGCGTGAAGAGGAGAGGATTAGAATATTGCGCGAAGAGGAGGAAGCACGCAAGCGTCAAGGTATTTGTTTAAAATGTTCTGGCTTTCTATGATGTCTTAACATCATTTTGTGCTTTCTGAAAATCTCGTTTATGCACTTATGGATTAGTCCTGTCAGACCTTATGAACATTGGGAGTGCCGGGGGTTGGGGTTTAGAGAATTTTGAACATGGGTTGAAACAACTTCAGAGATGGCTCTTTAGTTTTTCCATATCACATACATTAGTGTGCGGAGTCTACTTTTTTATACGGATGTGTTTGTAAGACATAAGGAACACCTCAACAAATAAAAAAATGACACCCAAACCAACCACTGCCAGCTACAAATATCCTCCATATTAAGGTATTTTTTGGCGGCGAGGGTATCAAATAATCTGAGCTTTTGAAATGCGTCTTCCCAAAATTTTTTCCCATAGTCTTCTGGTTCTAGCTCGCCAATTCAGGAACAATATTTAGTGATCGCTGATATGCTTAAGAAGTGTCTGAATATGTAGTTTCCTTTTGTGTCCATTTCTGCTGATGGCGTGTTTGAACTTTGCAGAGGCCGAGAGGAGAAAGAAGGAAGAAGCTGAACGCAAGGCTAAATTGGATGAGATTGCTGAGAAGCAGAGACAGAGGGAGCGAGAATTGGAAGAAAAAGAAAGACTGAGGAAAGAAAGTCTCTTTGGTGGTGGCAGATCATCTGATGCACCTGCTAGACCTGACTTTCCTCCTCCTTCTCGCCCTCTGGAGTCTGGGACTGCTGCTCCTGCCGCTGCTGCTGCTGCAGCTGCCGCACCATCTCCAGCAAAATACGTCCCAAGGTTTCGACGGTCTGAAGGCTCCACCGCTACTGCACCACCACCTGAATCTGATCGATGGGGAAGCAGCCGGCTTGATAATCGGCCATCTCAACCAGATAGCTGGCGCAGTGATGACCGTAGACCTGCATTTGGAAGTTCAAGGTCATCATGGTCCTCATCCCGAGTTCCTACACGTGCTAGCACGGACCGCTGATTGTGGTGGCAGATGTGGAAATTGGGAAGTAAAATTTTGGAAGAGAATAATCACTTGTTTTTGCTACTATTGAAGAGTTAAAAGGAAGAAGCAGCAGCGAAAAGGTTGTAATATTTGTTATGGTCTGTTGTGTGCTACATTTATTAGTGGAAGAGGTGTCAGCATTTTGTTTTCTAATTATACACTAATGTACTACATGACAAGGCTACCAATTTATAGGCCAGCATTTTTAAGTACATTTGTTTTTTCCTTGGTTCTTTTTTCCCTTCCATCTGTTGAGGGAGCCCTTGATGAACTGCTGCTTATATGCATTTTTATGGATTATATATGTTAATTGGCCCCTATGCTCATTTATATTTTTCTTGGGAGCTTACTACTATTTAAAATATTTAAACATACCATCCTCAAGTAACTCGTCGTATGAAGAAAAGATTACTAACAATTCAGACTAAAGTACAATGATTTCAGAGCCAATAAACGGTTATTTTAGTGTTCATCGAGTTCTAAAAAGGTGATTATTTTGAGAACGACCTCAATAAAGAGAAATTTATGATTCTTTAAAAATCGAAAGCAAAATAGCATTGAGATTCATAAGATTTAATGTTAAAAGGGGTTTCCAAACCACTAAATCTATGTATAGAGTATGGAACCTCTCCAAAAAGGAAATTATTTTATTTAAAATCTATTTGAGAATGCATTTTGATTACTGTTACTTCTTGGTTTTGCTCAAAATTTTTCGAGAAAAAGTGATAACACTTATTTATGTGAGTTATTTATCTCTTGAACTTCTAGTTATTGCAAAGAAATCAAGTTTTATTGACAAAAAGTCATTTAGACCAAATCGATAGACTACTAAGGGATTGTGGAAAACGTGAAAATGATAGGAAAGAAAGTTTGGTTAAAAGTTGTCGGAACAAAATGAGTTCAATATTACAAAATAGGATTCAAAACACTCAATCCAAGCATAAGTTTTGGATTATATTACCATCCAAATATGAGTTTTCGATGTTACTCAATTTCGATGATATTAATCTTGACAAGAAACCCTAGCCTTTGAGATCTAGAAAAGGTGGCTAAAGCTTAAAAAATCAGATACATCTCTCCATGCTTCATGCTCTTCAAATTTCCAGACAGTCTTTAGATGTCTTCAATTGTACTTTCCATTTCTGTTGTTTGTGGCCACTCCAAGTTTATCATAGGGCTATCCAACTTCCTTTGGACACTATGCGAAAGAAGGAGGTGGAAGTGCTTGTTTTTCACTGAAAAAGGTTGAACAAGTAAGAAGAGGAAACAACAAGCTAGTGTTCTTCTTTTTTTTTTTTTTTTTTTTTTTTTTTTTTTTTTTTTTTTTTTTTT